>CM059437.1:61786953-62269453 GCA_030390025.1 Squalus acanthias
TCTCATCGAATGGCGGAGCAGGCTCGAGGGGCCGAATGGCCTACTCCTGCTCCTATCTTCTATGTTTCTATGTTTCTGTCCTCACCAGACATCCACATTAAAGTTAGTGGTTGACATGAATCTGTCATTCATGAAAGAAAGACTTATGAAATAATACTGGGTGGCCTGCGGGTGGCGCTGTCCAGGGAAAGTATAAATACTCGGGCACGGGCCCAGCTTGCGCAGGACATTCTTAACAGGAACTAGTGAAGGGCACAACTAGACCTCCATGTTGTAAAACAGTTGATTTACGCTTTGTTTAACGCTTAGACCAAGTGCCTAGTAGTTTTCTTACATCAGTGATCGTACTCAGAAGCGGAACCCTAGATAAATTTTCCCTTCCCCAGGGCACAGCTCCCTGATAGGCACCCTGGCTGACATCAGATGGCTCAGCAGAGACTGGGGATTAAGCTTTGGACCTTCCTGCTTTATGGCTCAGGTTCACACTGACTGTACTTACCAGCTGAGCCATTGTGAGGGGTGGGGTGGGGGGGGGGGGGAAGCTAAATGATTGCACTCCTGGCTAACGTCCCACCCTCCACCCTCCATAAACTTCAACTCATCAAAAACGCTGCTGTCCATATCCTATCCTGCACCATGCCCCGTTCACCCATCTCCCTGTCCTTACTGAACATTGACTCCCAGTCCCCTAACACCTCAAATTTAAATTTTTGTCCGTTTGTTTCAATCCCTCCAGGGCCTCATCCCTCCTCCTCTGGCACTACAACCATGTACCCACCTCTGAACTCTCCATTAATCTGAGTCCAGCCTCTTGTGCATCTCCCCACCCTTTGGCCCATCAACAGTGTCTGTGTCTTCATCCAACTAGGCCTCACTGTCAGGAATTCTCTCCCTAAACACCTTTGCCTCTTCTCTTTTAAGACTGTGTTAAAACCCAACTCATCAAATAAACTTTTGGTCACCCCTTCCAATTTCTTCCTTTTTGGCTTGGTATCTATTATTTTTCCTCACACCCGTGTGAAGTGCCTTGGGATGTTTTTCTCGAGTAAAGGCATTATATAAATTCACGTTATTGTTGTTTTTAAATTGCTGTCAACAAATGAACAGGATTCTATACTCAGCCACTTACTAGAGATATATTTGATTATGATGAACGCATACCTAGCTCATTAACCACTATATTTCAGCACAGCGCAGTATCATGTCAGAATGCAGCATGACTCATAACTGATGGGGGAATATTCCCCAAGTGGCTGGTACAGGTTTAATACCCGAGGAGATTTAGATCTTGCCTTTATACCAAATGAAAACAAACATCAGTAACACTGACTCTATGCCCCATCCTTTCACCAAACAAATTAGGATTGCAGTCAATTTTTGCAGGTGTCAACTTTAATCTGCAAAGTACCTTTTAGGCCTCTGTTGTGGTTTATGGAGGTCGGCCTGCTGCTCGGTACTGTAATTGGCCCAGGCATTTCTTTTCCCATTACTCAGGGCTGCTGTTGAACTAAAGGCAGAAAGAGAATCTTCATTACAGGCAGCTAGTACACCTAGTCAATGTATCAAAATGGCATCTCATGACCTTTGAATACTGTACATTCAGTCCTTCTGAATAGTCCATTAGGGACAAAAACAGTGACAAAAAGTAATAGGTTAGATGGTGTTTCTGCCATTGGGCCTTTCCTCAGGCAGCATCTGTAGGAAAGTGAGTTTAGCGGTTCGGCCCCAGTATTGGTAACATGATACATTTCATACATTATCAACCTTGAGTGTTGTATGATCCTAATTATGGAAATGGACATTAAACAGGAGATTATTAACTGTAAACAACATTTTCTATTCTGTCAAATATGTTTCAAAGTATTTAGAAAAATATTAGGAACATAGGAACAGGAGTAGACCATTCAGCCCCTTGAGACTGTTTTTTTTTAAATATTCGTTTGTGGGATGTGGGCGTCACGGGCAAGGCCAGCATTTATTGCCCATCCCTAATTGCCCTTGAGTAGGTGGTGGTGAGCCGCCTTCTTGAACCGCTGCAGTCCGCGTGGTGAAGGTACCTCCCACATGTTCCGCCATTCAATGAGATCATGGCTGATCTGTGACCTAACTCTATATACCCGCCTTTGACCCATACCCCTTAATACCTTTGGTTAAGAAAAATCTATCAATCTCAGATTTAAAATTAACAATTGACCCAGCATCAACTGCCATTTGCGGAAGAGAGTTCCAAACTTCTACCACCCTTTGCGTGTAGAATTGTTTCCTAACTTCACTCCTGAAAGGCTTGGCTCTAATTTTTATACAATGCCCCCTAGTCCTAGACTCCCTAACCAGTACATATCATTTAAACCATACCTCCCAACCAATTTTTGCAATAGAATGTGCAGTGGAACCTCCATTAACTGCCAAAAAGAGGGGAACCCCTTGACGGAGAATAGAAATGGATAGATAATCAAGGGTCACACGTTTTGGCCTTGTACAAATGTTCCATCAACACCCCAGGCACAGGAATGAAGAACATTAAATACAAATAACAAAAGAAATATTAAGTTGTTTATTTAATCAAGAAAAGGATTTTTTTTTAAATTAACAAAAGAAGCTGTACTATTAGGGGATGTCTTGTGCAAGACTGTGTGTGAAAATTCTGGTGGCTATCAGGATACCCTTATTGCCCTCTAGATAACAGAAGTTTCCAATGCAGTTTGTTTTGCATGCTGCGATTAGAGGACTGCACGCTCGAGTTCACACGGTGGAGGAGACGCCCAGCCATCCATCGCCAGATCTGGCTCAACGACCTGAAAAATACTGCCTCTCCTTTCTACAAACAAATAGTCCGGGAGGGCGTGGGAAATCGTAAACTCCTTTTCTCCACTACAAGCCACCTCCTTCGAGCTGTCTCCCCTCCCCCATTGTCACATCTGATGCTAGTTGCAAGGAGTTCATGGATTTCTTTTTCTCTAAGATAGAGACTATCTGCTTAGCTACCTCAGCCTCCTTAAAACAGTCTGCCCTCTCTAACCACTCCCAGCTCACACTCCACCTAACACTGACCACACAACACTCTACAGCTTCTCCCCCTATCTTTGCCTCAATCCTCACCAGATTCATCTCCTGTTTCCTTAGACACTTCCCTGCACAGCTACCAACTGCTCAACTACCCTCCTTCAGTCCATTGCTCATCAACCCATGCCTCTCTTCAAGGATCATTTCCCCCTTTTCAAAACTACTGTAATCAGCCCATTCCTTAAAAAGCCTACCCTTGATCCCTCCTCTTCAATTACCATCCCATCTCAAACATCCCTTTTCTCGCTACGATTCTGGATTATGTTGTCACCACCCCACTCCATAATGGTCAAAATCACCAACAACAATTCTGTATAACTGTGACAATAGTGCATCATCTCTTCTTGTCTTCCTCAACCATTCTTCAGCTTTCGACATAGTGGACCACACCATTCCCCTCCACCACCTCTAGTCCATGGTACACCCCTGTGGTACTGCTCTCTCATGGTTCCAGCTATATCTGTTCCAGCACATCTCCTGGTTTCTCCTCCTATACCCACACAGTCACCTCCAATGTGGCACAAGTCTCCATCCTTGGCCCCCTTCTACTCCTCGGCAAGGGGTCAGCCTCGATTCCATGACTGTCACCCTGCTGTCCGTCCGACATTAAGTTGTGCATGACCATGACCAAAGCCATCTCGATCGGTCCACAATAGAAGCTGTGTGCCAAAACCGTGATCCCACCTCTCTTAATGGATGCCCACTCAAGCTCAACATAATGTGACACAACCTCGGCATGTAGCTCAACCCTGAGCTGAACGCTGAACCCCACTTCCCATCACTGAAGAATAAACTGATCATTTCCCCTTTAGACCTACTGCGTATTTCCAGCATTTCGTGGATAGATTGCTTACCCCTCCACAGTCTTGTCCCGCCCTATACTTGTAACTTGCTCCAGCCCTCTGTCCGTTTCTGCCTGCACCCTCTGCTCCTCTGAATATGCCGTCCTTTGCACCCCACACACCTCCCCCTTCCCCTGTGCCCTAGACACCACCACTGATGGCACATCCTTCAGCCATCACTGCGCTGCACTATGGAAATCTTTCCCTAACCTCCTCCCATCTTTTCCTACCTCCTCAAAAAATACCTCTTCGGCATCACCTTTAGTCACTTCCCCCGACTCTTCTCCCAAATCCTGCTCATTGTCTGATTATTCACTTTGAACCCCTCGTGAAATTGCTCGGGATGTTTTACTATATTAAAGGTACTATTTTAAGTGTACGTTGTGACAAGTATTTGTCTCGTCTTGTGTATCCTCATGAACATATTATAAACATTTTAAGGCCAGTAACTGCCCTCACTTGTAATATATTAAAGACTGTGTACCTTTCTTCACTGTTCCTTGGATCTGTCTCTTCTCCACGAAGCTCCTGTTTTATGCTCTGATGCACAGAGTCAAGTAGTTTCCGAAGATCTGTTAGTACAAGCACAACGGCGAATTTCGGAGAATGTTGTCAGATTTTGCTCCCTCTTGCATGTTACCATGTCTTTCCAACCATGTCACTGGAGGAAGATGTGCATCCTATCCCTCCCACTTTATATGAGAATGACTATCAAATGGTCACAGTGGTGCAGGAGCAGCCTTCCTTGTGCTTATCTGCAGCAGTAGTAAACGATCTGCCCGCTCCCCTCCACACCGGGTGACCAAAGATCAGGAGCGTGGGACTGAAGTGCAGCCAAAAATCGAGGAGCAGCCCCTTCAAATAATGGAAGAGGGGCTGCAACCTCTCGCATTCCATGTAAACGTGGAACACGGACTCCTCTACTGGAACCAGTGTAAAACCTACTCGGGCTGTATGCATGAGGAAAACGTTGAATGTATTGTAAATGCAAATGTCAAATGTAATCTATAGTGTAAGTGGAATGAGACACCCTACAGTGCCGTGTACTGTATTTTACTCAACCTAATCGATCGGTCTTGTACCATGTGGATTGCACTGTATGTACCTTTACAAATTTTACAAAAAAGGTATATTTTTGAAACAAAAAACAAATTCTTTGAAATCAGGTGCTCAAAGGTGACGCATCTTTGCCAGGCTCCAGTTCCCATCATCCCCGCCATTGTTTTCAGAACGTTGGCTGTGAAACCCAGAGACACAAGAAGGATCAGCATCGAATCCAGGAAACACACCAATGGCAGCTCCGACTGGAAAGTCTTCCACCTTGTGGTGAGTTTTAAACACAGAAATAATTCAGTGCTGGAGTTTATTTTTCAGTTGAATACTCAAGCCCATTGCAGGGCCTGATTCGATGCTGGGCAGGATTCTAATCTACGGTTTATTACAGTGTTTTTGCTGCAGTTTCACAAGGTGCTTATACATTACAAAGTGTTGCCAACGGCAAACACCTGCTCTCCCACCATTGGTTCCACTTCGAAATATAAATGACTGAACTTACAGAGGTCTTTAAAATCATGAAAGGTTTTTGATAGAGTAGACAGAGAGAGAGAGAGAGAGAGAGAGTGTTTCCACTTGTGGGGAAGAGAAAAACTAGAGGCCATCAATATAAAATAGTCACCAAGAAATCAAATAGGGAATTCAGAAGAAACTTCTTTACCCAGAGAGTGGTGAGAATGTGGAACTCGCGACCACAGGGAGTGGTTGAGGCAAATAGTATAGATGCATTTAAAGGGAAGCTACATAAGCATATGAGGGAGAAGGGAATAGAGGGTTATGCTGATAGAGTTAGATGAGGAAAGACGGGAGGAGGCTCGAGTGGAGCATAAACGCCGGCATGGACTGGTTGGGCTGAATGGCCTGTTTCTGTGCTGTATATCCTGTGTAATATATATGTAATACGTAAACTTTGTTGGTTGTACCTTTTCACGGTTCTTCCGAGCTGCCACAGGCTTGATCACCTTATGCTTCTGGCCTACTGAAAGTATGGAGCTAGTATAGTGTGTCTCATCTCATGAAATCAATAGTGTCAAAGTTGCCCAATGACGATGCTCAGGTTGAAATAGAGACCCATCATCATCGAATCATATGACAGAGAACGGGGCCATTCGACCCATTTTGTCTGTGCCGGCTGTCTGAAAGAGCTTTCCACGTGATTCCGTTCTCCTGTCCAACCTCCATACCATTTTTTTAATTTTAATTTTTCAAATATCTACCCACTTCTCTTTTAAAAGTTATTATGGATTCTGCTTCCATCATTGTTTAAAATAAAAAAATAAGACTTACATTTATATAGTGCCTTTCACAACCACCAGATGTCTCAAAGCGCTTTACAGCCAATTAAGTACTTTTGGAGTGTAGTCACTGCTGTAATGTGGGCAACGCGGTAGCCAATTTTTGCGCACAGCAAGCTCCCACAACCATGTGTTAATGGCCAGATAATCTGTTTTTGTTATGTTGATTGAGGGATAAATATTGGCCAGGGCACCGGGGACAACTCCCCTGCTTCTGTTTCTGTTAAGGGTATTCAATGTTCTAACAGCCCTCTGCATAAAAAAAATCTCCAAACCTTTCTCTTTGTTCTTTTGGTATTGGTGTCATTACCCTGTGCGCCGGTGCAGAGAACAGGTCTCCACATTCCTATTCGGTGCTCTTTGGGTCTATGGGGGAAGGGCCAGGAGAGAGCAAGTAAATGAGGCAGATTGGCAGCCGAAAGTTAACACAGTGTTTGCTCTCCTGAAACCTCTTAACAAGGTTACAAAAAGAATGTTTGTTCCTTTACATTTTTTTTTTGGAGATTTCATCCATTTGATCTGATGCTGATTCTCTACAAATCCCTATTGTGGAAATCATGTTCATCCATTTACTGTTACAGCATTGTGAAAATTCCAATCTTTCTGTAACAAATGTATTAGCATAGGAGTAAGCAGAGATAAATCAGGAGCATGTACAGAACGACATTGGAATACCATTCCACCAGCTGCTGCTCCTGTAGTAACTGCCATGTGTATATTACACAGCAATTTCAACATCTTGCCGTTCTTTAATGTAGAAAAAAAAAGTCCCAAGGCGCTTCACACAAGAGAAACAGAATGAGCACCGAGCCTTTGCAGAAGAGTTAGGAGAGATGAACAAAAGCTTGGACAAAGAGGTGTGTTTTGAGAAGGATTTTAAACGCGGAATGGAGGGGTTTGGGGAAGGATGTTCCAAAGAATAGGGCTGAAACCACCAGAGCAATCAGATCCACTGTAAAACACTCGAGCACATGTAGGTTTGTGGCTGCACAACTGCTTTACAAATTGCAAATAATGAACATTACGCTGGGGCCACTGTTCTGTCCCAATATTTGCGGAGGTCCAGACATGTAACCAACAGCAAACCTGCTTTGCATGGAGGTAGACTAGGCCACTGAGTGCATTGGTGGGCAAAAATACATGGCTGTCTCCATGTCCGACAATGAGCCCAGCTTACACTTGTGCTGCTATCAGAAGTGCAGGACAAAGCAACAACCTTTGACCTTTAATGTAGCACACATCCCAATGTGCTTCAAAGAGGAGAAACAAACATCGAGCAGTAGCTGAAGAGTTAAGAGAGGTGACTAAAAGCATGGTTGACAAAGTTTCTAAGGGAAGGGGTGAAGGAGAGAGGAAGTGAGGTAGAGGAGCTGAGGGAGGCAGTTCCAGAGAGCGGGGCTGAAACAGATTAAGGTTCGATGGTGGATTGTGGGGAGCGGCAGGTGTTGCAGAGAAGGCCAGAATCAGGCGACCAAACATCATGGGCTGGCAGATGGGGCTAGAGGAGGCTGTGCGGATAGTGTGGGGTGAGACCGTGGAGGGATTTGCAAACGAGGATGACAATTTTGAATTCAATGCATTTGTGTACACGGAGCTAGTGGAAGTTGCTAAGGACAGGGGGTGACTGGATCAGATCTTATTGTTAGATAGGATATGGGCAGGCCACATATTTGGATGGTGCACGCTGCTTCTGATGCCATGAGCTCCACTTTGTTTATATTCAGTTTGCCAGTGATCCATTATTGAAGGTCTGCCACTGGCCAAATCGAATAGAAATGGCCTGTAGCATTACCAATCCCCTCTCTCGGAGGCCAAGCTTAGTGAACTGAATGGCCTCCTTGATCTGTACTTAATTTTGTGATGAAGTTACATTTTTCCTAAAGAACTACCATAATCTGTAGTCTTACAATCCAACCCATATACAGAAAATACACTCCTGCATAAGGAAATGTTCTGTTCTTTTCTGTACACCACAAGGTGTATTTGGCGGGCCCTGTTACTCTGCACATGCTGATTATCTTTACAACGGCTTGCTGCGAATCCCAGGACGTCAGCACATGAGCTTTTACACACTCCTGATGTGACTTCCCACCCCCACTCCAACATACCCAACTGTTGCTGGGTTACAGTAGGAAGGGACCCATCGCATCTCATCTGTTGCTAAGTTTCAGTCCCCGTCGCACAACAGCACATGTTGGGAGTTAGGATACCAAGAACGTGGCAGTCAAGTGGAGACTAGTGACTAACGACCGTTGCTCTCGGCACATGCTGCCAATGGAAAATTATCAAGGTAAAACGCCAATTGCTATTACAACAACTTGCATTTATATAGCGCCTTTAATGTAGAAAAACATCCCCAAGGTGGTTCACAGAGTATAATCAGACAAAAATGGATGCTGCGTCACAGAAGGAGATATTAGGCGAGGTGAGCAAAAGCTTGGTTAAAGAGGTGGGTTTTAAGGAGGGTCTTAACAGAGGAGAGGGAGGTGGAGAGGAATAGCGACTAGATTCCAGAGCATGGGGCCGAAACAGCTGCAGGCACAGTCGCCAATGTCGGAGCGAAGGGAGGAGGGGGATGCAAAAGAGGCTAGAGTCAGAGGAACTAGGGGCATTGTAGGCCTGGAGGAGGTTACATAGATAGGGAGACGGCGAGGCCATGAAAGGACTTAAACATTAGGATGAGAATTTTAAATAGGAGGCATTGGGGGACCGAGAGCCGATGTAGGTCAGCAAAGACAGGACTAATGGGTGAGCAGGACTTGTGGGGTTGGTTAATGGCAGCGGAGTTTTGGGCGAGCCGAAATTTACATTTAGAAACTCCTGCCCCGATATGAAATAAAAACAGACAACAACTAAGCTGCTCGAACAATGGGTTACACCCAAGACATTAAACTGTCTTTTTCCCATTACAGCTGCTGACTGACTTGCTGTGGATTGCCTGCATTTTCTGCTTTTGCTTCAGATCTCCAGCAAGTGCAGTCTTTCCCTTTTTATTTATCCGGATATAAGCTCCATTAGAGTTGCATTAGACCCACATAAAATGGTTCGTGCAAATCCCCTGCCTTTACTTTGAGGCAATATCAGACTAATAATTTATGGGGCAATTACATTGCAGACCTGCCGATGTCAGGTAGTGAGGTAAATGAGATATCACTGCTGCCCCCGGACGGGCCTAGCCCACCTCAGGAGCTGGCCTCCCAGACGCCTCCAGAGGCAATAGTTCAGGAGAAGCAACACAAATGGTTTGCCAAAGTGGTTACATCTTCCCCCTTCCCCCAGTATAAACCAGATGAGTTCCACAGCCCTGGCAGCCAAGATTATTAAAGAATCGTATCAGTGGCTCCACACTATAAATGCAACATTAGTAATGCAGATGCGTCAGATGAGTTGGGCTGAAGAAAATATTCCTTTCGGATAATCCTGAGCCCAAACAGAATGAGAACACGTTGCGTTTACAGACCGCAATGTTCCTGCTGACGAGTACGTTTGACTGTCACTGGTTCAAATTTAGGGCCCTGACCCCATAGACTTCTATCCAAATCCACCCTTCCAGTAACTATAGAAACCTTTGGCCTCTGTACCAGTGTCTCTACATTCTGTTACCTAGTAACCTTCAGATGCTGTCTCGACATCTGCCAGTTCAAAATGTTCAGTATTTTATACTTTTATGTTTTTTCACAACCTGAAGTGTCTGTGGATGGCAAGAATGAATTGAGGAATAAAAAAAATATCAGTGGGATTTGAGCTCAACCATGGCTGACTGGAGATGCAATTTTGTTAAAAAAATATATACATATAGTACCAATTTTTAAAATGCTAACACTTTTCAATTATGTTCTTTAAGAGAGACAGTCATGCTCATGTACACACACACACACTCTAACACTAACACAAACACACACATCTTAATTCTCTCCCTCATGCACTGAAATTTTCGCCTGCAATTTCCGTAGGACTTCTATCGAGCTCTCACTTTAACTTCAGCAGAAATCCTGGAGAAAACGTGTAAATGGCCATTTCTCCAGGCTTTCTGTCAAGGTTACGGCGGCAGATCTGGAGAACGCTGCGGAAATGATACCCTCCTATGATTTCACTCTCACGAGGCAGCACTGCTCCATTTTAGCTCTGTTCTGTCAGTTATTGCAGCAGATGATTCAGAGAGCAGAGCTGGGTGGGTACATAGCACAGATGGCAGTGCATTGATGTCACTTCATCTTGCAGTTGCCTGGCTGCGGGTGGTAGTCTTCAGAAGCAGGTTTCAGAGTGGTATTTTGGTTACACTTTCCTACATGGCCGACTCCGGATTTATCCAGCAATCTGCTGCTTCCAGCCAAGCTTCAGTTTTGCATCCAACCTGATCCAGAATAATGCAGTGTACTCCAGATCATTATCAAAAAATGTACTTTTTGCAAAAAAAAATCCTCCAGTTTAAAATCATCATAAACAAATCTGCAAATGAAATTACAGAAAGCAACTTTCAATTCTTTTTGTGAATTGGTCAAAATGAAAGAGGTCAGTGATGACAGTGAATCACTTTCACACCTTGTGTTCTGTAATACTCCCAGTGTGCATGGGCCACATTCAGAGTAAAGCTCCCTCGACTTTGCCTCAACAATACCCAATTAACTTTTAACCCCAAGAGCACCCTTATTGCACCAGTGTGAGATTTCCATTTCCCACACCACGCTCTGAGAGTGAGGCGTGCAGCTCTGGACCAAGTTGTGCTGAATGATGGGCAGTTTTTGCACTGTGGATTGCTGCCTGCTAGGAATTACATTTAAAGAGGTTCCAAACACGTTTCACGTAGGATCTGTCCAGCCAGAGAGGAGATTTCCATCTCATCAGTTTGGCCTGGATGTAAATCCACATCCCAGAGGTGAAAGAAAAGTGCACAAACTGACTGCAGCAGTTCAAGAAGGCTCACCACCACCTTCTCAAGGGCAACTAGGGATGGACAATAAATGTTGGCCTTGCTAGTGACAAACATATCCCGAGAATGAATTTAAAAAACCACACAGGGATGTTCAAAAGCTGTTCTTTTATCAGTACTGAGGGCTTATTGAGAGATGATGTGCAGTGGATTCTATGATCAGTTCATATATTATACAATAATGTTACTGTATGAGGCTAGTAATATATTAATAATCAAATGACGCAATGGTAATGTTAGGTTTGCATTTTTGGACCCCCAGAGCCTGCAGGGAATGGATTACATGCAAATCAGTACAAACCTTTCCCCAGTGTTTGAGTTACACCCTCTACCTCCCTTGCAGCAATTTTAGGAACAGGCCCACACCCCGGCTGTAAGGTAAATGAGGTGTAATGAGCACTGATCCGGTTGTTCTGGGTTTTAATTTTTAGAAAGAGCAGGAGCAGTGTTTGGCAAATCAGCTGGTCTGATGGTTCCAAGTTGGCTGAGCCAGTGCACTCACTTAGAACTCCCGCTCCCAGCCTATAGCGTCCAGCTGTGTTTCTACCCCAGCTTCTCCAGTCTATCCACGTAACTGTAATCCCTCATCCCTGGAACCATTCTAGTAAATCTCTTCTGTACCTTCTCCAAAGCCTTCACATCCTTCCTAAAGTGTGGTGCCCAGAATTGGACACAATACTCCAGCTGGGGCCGAACTGGTGTTTTATATAAGTTTAGCATAACTTCCTGGCTCCTGTACTCTATGCCTCTAGTTATAAAGCTATTTAACTGCTTTGTTAACCTGTCCTGCCACCTTCAAAGATTTGTGCACAAACACCCCCAGGTCTCTCTGTTCTTGCACCCCCTTTAACACTAACATTTAACTTGGATTGTCTCTCCTCATACTTCCTACCAAAATGTATCACCTCACACTCTGCGTTGAATTTCATCTGCCATGTGTCCGCCCATTCCACCAGCCTGTCTATGTCCTCTTGAAGTCTATTACTATCTTCCTTAGTGTTTACTGCACTTCCAAGTTTCGTGTCAACTGCAAATTTCAAAATTGTGCCCTGTACCCACAAGTCCAAGTCATTAATGAGTATCAAAAACAGTAGTGGTCCTAGTACTGAACCTTGGGGAACACCACTGTACACCTTCCTCCAGTCCGAAAAACAGCCATTCACCACAACTCTCTGTTTTCTATCCCTTAGCCTATTTTGTATCCACGCTGCTACTGCCCCTTTTATCCCATGGGCTTCAATTTTGCTAACAAGCCTAGTATGTGGTACTTGATCAAATGCCTTTTTAGGAAGTCCATAAACACAAGTTGTGCATCCTCCTCCCTTCGCCATTGATGACCGTGCCTTCATTCACCGTGGTCCCATGCTCTGGAATTCCTTCCCTAAAGCCCCCCCACTCCCACCTCACTGTCCTCCTTAAAACCCACCTCTCTGAGTAAGCTTTTGGTCACCCTCTCCCACCCCCTAATATCTCCTTTTTTGACTCAGCATCTGTTTCTTTGATTATGCCGCTGTGAAGCGCCTTGGGATGTTTTTGAATGTTAAAGGTGCTACTTAATTTCAAATTGTTGTTAATTATCACATCATGGCATAAACACACGACATTTTGTTAACACCGAGTCAAATATGATGCAGAATAACATCAGTTAGCTGCATTGTCTCCCTTCCATCCACCCCCACCTCCCCCCGCCAATACGAGGACATGCTGGCATACTGGAAAATTCAGTTAAACTATGGAAGAAATCATGTTTGGTTTGTCGTAACAAAAAATTACTAATGGCACAGGTTTAGCGAGGCTAATATTTTTTGATATACCAATATCACTTTTCAATGCTGCAAACAGGCAGCGTGGAGTTTTATTGCTTGTTAAATCAGGGAAGCATAGTTTTGTACATGTACTTAAAACACGCACGTGGAGCTCTGCTCAGCAGGCTCCAATTAACTGAAATTTCTAATAATAGAAAAGAGTCAATCAGCTCACGTCTGTCATTAAAAACTCGACGGTTCATCAGACCGCCTGCAATCCTCTTGGAACTTCTGAGCTGGCTCTGTACCAGTTGCTGTTATACTACAGCTGATCCTCAGTGAAGCGGTGTGAGGCCACATCTTTGTCGCGACCTCACACTGTCAGGAAAAATACCAGACTGGTAGTTATACTGCAGTTCTACTGCTTATTTTGCAACACATTTTTTTTTGAACAATACCACTTGGTAGCCACACAGTAGCATAGAATTGCTTGTTGATATGTCCCACAAATGGCTGCGGTCGGGGTGTTACTTTGGGTGACATACAGAATACAGGGAACTGGATATTCACCGATACTAACTGAACATTGTTCAATTGATTAGGCCTAAGAGATTTATTGGAGGACTGGGTTAGACGCTGGCTTTTCTCCTGTGAGACTCAGATTGATGGGGTGAAATAGTCCACATATACGTTCACACTGTAAATTGTTTGCATCACAGCTGTACAGGAAATTTGCCGTGAGTTACAGAACTCCATATGATTTTGTGTTTGAAGTGGCATTGGACTGATTCTGGCTCCGAGATCACACCATGGGACACTGGTATATTAATGCATAATGTGTTCATCTGAAATTCCTGCCTACACTATTAAAATGGAGGTGTTAATCTGCAATCTTCTTCAATGTAAAGTCAGCACGTCCCACAAATAAACCAATGAGGTGAAACCATCACATCTGTGCTGACACAATTTACGCAGCAAAGACATTTTGGTGTGGGGAGCAACTGGCTTCACTTAGAGAAATACCTACAATGTAACCTATCACTTGTCAATATGTCAGTGTGGATTAGTCCTTCCCGGCCTTGCTTCTGTGTAAGCAGGAGCAGCACTCTGAAAACAGGCAACTAAATTAGGACTGGCACAGTCTGATCAAACTTCCAAATAGGGCGTAAAGGCTTCACTAAACACATGGAGCTCGACGCAGGGTAGGTAGGTAATAGAGAGGAGAATTCAAGCTAACTTGACATTTGAGGACTAATATTGGGTTTTACCGATGTATTTTTATGATCGAGATTTTGTTAAATGATCTGAAACGATTCTCAAGCTGTAAGTAGTTGTTCTTATTCGCCAGTGCTCCTGTACACGTGCAGCACATACACTTCATAAGGTGTTGTTTGGCTCTTGCCTCCAAGTCAGAAGGTTGTGTTGTTTGTGGGACCTTGTTGTGTACAAATTGGCTGTCAAATTTGCCTACAAGTAACTACATCTTTAAAGTAATTCATTGGCTGTAAATTGCTGAGGACATGAAAGGTGCTATATAAATGCAAGTCTTGCTTTCTTTTAGTACTGGGGAAGAGGGGACCCTGGGAGAAGAGGAGAGTGAGTCAGCACATTGTTCTTTCAACAATTTGCATTCTTATAGCAACCCTCATATCGAAGAACATCTTAGAACATTTAACCAGAGGGAGAGGAGGCTGCAGATGGGAGAGGGAAAAGATTGAAGGGGTTAAGGGCAACTAATAGTTTAATTGAAGAGATCAAATTTTAGAGGACCTTGAAGGAAGGGCAAGAAACAGCAAAGTGATTTAGGGGAGAGAGCTTCAAAGCACAGGAGCATAGTGACTGATAGATCAACAGCTGATAGTGCTTTCTGCAGAAATTTCTCACCCGACAGTGCTGCAACACCTTCTCATCTTCCCAATGGTTTGACTATGCAATATCCAACATACATTATTAATGCTTTTCTGAGAATACTCTTGATATCATCATATCCTATCTATCCAATAAATCAGTAATCATAGACTTTACATAGAGGGACCAGTTGTACAGGGAGTCAGAGTAAAACATTCAACCTCCATAACTTCAAACTTCTGTATAGTTACTAATAGATCTCGATAAAGGATACACAAGCGCACACACACACAGATAGTCAATATACCAAGCATCTTCACAACTGAAATGAATGCCCCGAGTTGGGTAAAGATTTGATCAAAGAAAACACTAAAGGAACAAATGGGGTTGGGGCGGTGCTTACTGTTTTGCGGCTGTATGGTAATGCACGAAAAATAGAAAAGACTATTTTTGATATCTAAGAAACTAAGACGACTTTAAAACAGGGATGGTTAGGCAGTAAAGCAAGTCTCTGTGACACTTTTGCTAACTTGTCCTGCAGTACTATTTTCTACAGTGGAGGCAGCATGTAAAACAAAGTATTGCAGTGCCCTTCACTGGCCATTGGCAGCATCACATCTGCTATACTGTACAGTATGAAGGAGTTGGAATGAACGGCAAAATGAAACAATTTTTCAATTCCTCATTTCGTGCAATACGATAATTTAGATTTGTGTCTGATCAGGGTTGGTATTTTTTTTTCATCTAAAGAAAGTTGTGATTGGGTCGAGTAGGCCTGTATTCACTAGAGTTTAGAAGAATGAGAGGGGATCTCACTGAAACGTATAAAATTCTGACAGGACTAGACAGACTGGATGCAGAGAGGATGTTTCCCCTGGCTGGGGGGTCAAGAACGAGGGGTCACAGTCTCAGGATACGGGGTAAGACATTTCGGACTGAGATGAGGAGAAATTTCTTCACTCAGAGGGTGGTGAACCTGTGGAATTCTCTACCACAGAAGGCTGTGGAGGCCAAGTCACTGAATATATTTAAGAAGGAGATAGATAGATTTCTAGACACAAAAGGCTCAAGGGGTATGGGGAGAAGGCGGGAATATGGTATTGAGATAGAGGATCAGCCATGATCATATTGAATGGCGGAGCAGGCTCGAAGGGCCAAATGGCCTACTCCTGCTCCTATTTTTCTATGTTTCTATAAAATTCAGATTTTATATACAGTCACCTTTTTGTGTTACAAAAGCAAAATACTGCGGATGCTGGAAATCTGAAATAAAAACTTTTTGTGTTGCTGGGACACAGATCAATATGGTCCAAAAAATTATTTTTCTCTTGCAATTTCTGCCTCGTTGAACAGTTTAATGTTCAAATGTTACTCTCATCGCGGCAATGCATTTCTCTCTCCCCTCCCCCAATTTTCTCTCCTCTGCTGAAGGTAGTGATTCGGGTTTGGGATTTAGTTCAACAGGCATTTGCCATCTCACCCGGGTGGTCACTCCTCGCAGGCAAGGGTAGACAATGAGTGCCAGGCGATGAAGTGAAGACAGGAGGGCCTTGCAGCCAATCCCTGCCATCACCTCGCATCCACGCACATACGCACTCTCCAGTACAGGTCACTTGACAGCGGCCAGGAATGGGAACCTTATCTGAATTCTCCCTTCTTTAGTTTGAAGCTACTTCTGGCACCCATCCCAGCTTGATCACCTAACTCAGCACAGACTACGGAATTGAACCTGGGATTTCCCTGGTCTTTATGGCTCAGTTCTACACCAGACAGCACACTTACCAACTAAGTTTATTGTGTCATATCAGTGGATGCTGTACACAAAATATCTGCTTCCAACTACAAGTTTGGAAAGATAAAATATACCAAGAGTGCCCTAGAAATGCTGATTAGTGTCCAATTATTCCATTTAATTTAGATTGTGTGACAAGCTCAGTCAAATGCTTTTTCTCTTTAACCCTATTGCTGTGCTCAAGTATACTGAAGGATAATGAGGATAATACATGCACAAAGCTAGCCAATAGAGCACCATACTAAACTGAATAAGTTACTATTAAATATATTTTTCAATAAACAAAAGTAACAAATAACCTCAGAGAAAATATTTAGTTTTCGTAATCATTATGGTCTGTGGGCAACGCTCCATCAGTATCAAGGCACAGCATCAGTTAGATCGCAAGTTAAAAAAATACCCAAGTGAAATGCCTCAACTGCAACCTCAGAAGCATACCCCTCCATTGTACCAGTGCAGTATTTTAATTGCCCACACAAGACTCTCCTAATGACACTGCCAGTCTATGGGTTTAATCTCCTCTGTGCACTATGAATTCATTGATAACATGTTCACTGACATTCCTGTCTTACTATTTTTACAGTCATTAACCTAGATAAAACAAATGGCTGAACAATGGCACTTAAACATCAGCCATAACATTTACATAAACACGTTAATTGTGCATTAATAACTCATCAAGGAAATTAAACCCATTACTGTCAATTAGTGGCAATTTTGTGCTGGGGCCTTACACCTATGTTGGTCCTTACAGCCGCAGAGAGGGAGCCTTTCAGCCAGCAGTACAAGCTGCACTCAAACAACTCCTGGAGTTGTAAGAATGGTATCGAACTCACTGATATATCCACATTAAGGTGGTTTCAATGACTATTAAAATGCTGAAGTCTCCGTATAGTCTGTAACATACGTAACATTTGATAACTGATCAAATCACACTCACAGTCGGATACTGGCTCCTCTTCCTCTTGGTCCTGTTTGTTTAGGGTGAGCGAGCTGCTTGTTGTGGAGTCATTGTCCTGAGTCTCAGAAACGGACTCTAAAACCAGTGCCGGAGTTCCTGCTCCGAGGTCATCGGAGCTGGTGATCACTGAAGAGGCACTGTCATGGACTGGGGTCATATTGGCACGTGATATATTTGCAAAAGAGGTTCTTCTGGGTCGTAATGATGTCCTGCGCAGGACCCTTAGGGCAGGTTTTTTGAACTAAAAAACAAATGTTTTAAGGAAATAATTCCACTTGCATATAGACACATAAGCACATACACACACTGTATGGAGCCTGCATAAACTCAATTAGGGCACTTGCTGCCAGCTGGGAGAGAAGACTTTGATCCCATTGGTCTGGACTTGATTCAAACATAACTCCCAGAGGTTAAAGGACAGCATTTTTTAAAGAGAACAATATGCTGTGCATAGCTTGGTATTATGCTGCTGTCCTGCACTGCTCAAGGGAGGTCAGAGGAACAGAGTAACATTTTTAGCCTACAGTTGCAGAGAATATGCAGCTGACCTTTACTTTATATGCTGACCAAAAAAAGTAGAAATTTCACAATTAGAAACCGACGTGAAAAGTAAAATTTAGGATTAGCAATAATTTATTTTCCCCACTTTTATGCAGCGGAGCTTCATAGTATGTCAAAAGACCCACGCCGGGCTGCTAATCAATTGATCCTAGATTTTCTGGGGGTCCAGGAAAACATTCTCCTAACCATCACAGTCAAAGACAGTGGGCTCGATTTTGCCAGGCCCGAGGAGGCGGGATTGGAGTGTGAGGTGTTAAATCGCAAAAAGTGGCGGGCGGCTCCGGTCCCGCCTCCAGCCCGCCTCCGAGCAATTTTCCCAGAATCGGGGTTTCAGACCCCGTTTCCATCCCGCCTCCAAGAGGCGGGATAGGCCCTTAACAACCAGTTAATTGCCTCTATAATCCCATTTTGAGAGGCGTTTCTGATTTTAACACTTTTTTTCCCCGTCCTGCACGTCTCCTCTGGAACACGCCAGTTAATCCTGGCAGCCTCACAAGTGGAAGGCTTACTAACAGCTGTAGCTCCACCATTATAAAAGGAGTTTTCACCAATGATCATTTGTAGGTGGCAGAACTTTGATGTCTCAGGTCTGGGGGAACTTTTAGCAGGCATACTCATTGTTGTGGAAGCTTGGAGCCTGACACCCATCTCCAGTGTGACCTCCTGGGAAACCCCTCTCCCCACCTTGACTGAGCGCTTCCTCAACTGAGGCATATACCAGAAGCATGGGAACCATTTATTTCCTTTCCTCCTGGACCTCAGATTCAGACGAAGACCAGCCGTGGCAGCAGCAGAACCATGAACAACAGCAGCACCATGAACAACAGCAGCACCAACAGCAGGAGCAACAACAGGAGCGCCAAGCTGCTGCTCACCCACCTGAAGCTGCACAGGCCAGAAGGTGCCAGCGCGCAACCACATTGCTGCCCGAGATGCAAGGGACGCAGTCATGTTGGCCAGATTTGCTTAGCCTGCACAATCAAACACTTTTGCCTCGCACCTTCTTATCACACCATCGACAATGGACAAGAACCTGCGGATTCCTATCACTCTGACCACCATACTGACAATTGCAAGTTGCTCTAAGCCCTCAATGTGGAAATCCCATTTGCAAAATGACACAGGCCACAACTTCAACAGTTTGCCATCAGAATTTTTTATCACAACAAGCAACTGATGGCATTTCAAAAATAAACACAACATAACACCCAAGTGACTACCCTTGTGACTACTTGTGCAGTATCTTCCTCTTACGCGTGCTCCTACGTGGTGCTTCCCCTGTGGCTTTAGCAGATGTGGAGGCCCCTTGCTCACTTTCTTGCTGCTCCTGTCTCGAATCCTTTGGCGGCCGTCCTCTGGGGTTGCGAACCGGTGAGGGCTCGGCAACAGTCTGCTGCTCCTGCGGCAGTGCAGGGGATGAAATGCCCATCTCAGTTGGGTGAGGACTCTGGTGAGGCTCTGACCGAGGGCTTTGCAGTGGCATGGTCGTGTGAGCGCTTGTAGAGGAGCCCCCACTTCCTTGTTGTCTGCCACCAACATCCCTTTCATGGGTCAGCCCCACTTCAGAGCTAGCAAGTGGCTTGACAGCACCTTGCTGCACTTTAGGGGGGCCATGAGGACCCATTTCTGCACTGGAAGTCCTACTCCAGAGGACTTCCATGAAGTTCTGGTTTCTATGCTCAATAGCTGACCATCGCTCCTCAAGAGATGCCAGTCTATTCTGAACAATGACCATGTTTTCAACACTCTGGCGACTTAGCTCCTCCATGGCCGTAGCCATCCTCTCCTCTACCATAGCCATCCTTTCCATGAAGGTTGCCATCCTTTCTGTGGTGATGCGTTCATGCACCAATGCCTCCACAAAGGCTCTGCTCATGTTCGCGATGGACTCCTCCATTCGCTCCACACTCGCAGCGACCCTGGAGACAAAACCTGCCAGAGACTCCTGCACCTGTTCCTGGAGTTCCAGCACCGCTCTCCTTCTGGATGGACCCGGAGGCACAGTGTCGACATGCAGCTGAGCCGAGCTGGCAGAGTCCTGCGCCCTCCGATGAGGACTCTCCACTGCTGTCCCCATCTCCACCATCTGTTGATGCTCACTTGTGAGCTGTGACACACCAGGTGACAACACTACTCTATCTCGCGAAGGTCCCACCGATGTGTGAGTGTCTGCGCTGGTGCTGGGTGCGCTGAATTCTGCTGACGCTGCGCCCTCAGAGGTTGCAGCTTCCTCTGAGGAGTCTGGAAGCTCAGGCTGTTCCTCCTGCACAGTGGGGACGGGGGCTTTCGATGGTCCTGTGGGGGAGTAAAGGAGAGTTAGAGATGTGAGGTAAAGGTTGCATGCACATTGAATTGTGCAGATGATCATAAGTCAATCTGTTAGAGCATCAGAATCATTATCAGTGACTCATGCAATGTCAATGAGAGAGATGCCAAACTATTCTGTCACCAGCTTGCTGTGATGTGCCCGTCTGTCCGTCTCCCACTTGCGAATCTTCCTCGACACCGGCGATTTCCAGGGCTGCCTCCTCCGAGGTGGTGAGCTGGGCTACTGAGGGTGGCCCTCCTCCTGTCTTCGTCCTTTCCCTCTTAGTGTGGGCTCTCTTTTCCTGCAATGAGGGACACAAGTGCAGTTTGAGTGAGAATGAAGGAGTGAGTGTAGAGAATCCATAGCATAGATGCTTAGAAGGAGACAAAGGGCCCTCCCTGTGTGTTGTAAGTTGTTGTCATTGCATCACAGTGATAGGGAGTGTGAGGGCTGCATGGTCGAATAGTTAAGTGAATGTGACCATAGAGAGAGAGGGAATGGGTAAGGGTGCAAGGATGTAAGTGTAAAGTGGGATGTGGAGGAAGAGGTTGGCAAAGCAGAGTGCTGGTGAGGAGAGGCGATGGGGATCAGATTGAGGGTGATGGGAAAGTCATACTCACTTTTCCTGTGCGGAGAAAGCATGAAACCTCTTCCTGCATTGCAGCCAGGTTCTGCGGCTCATTGATATGGAGTTGACCTCCTGGGCCACTTGCATCCACACAGCTTTAGTCGGCTGGGGAGGCTTTTTCCTCCCTGAGGAAGGGAAGAGCACCTCCTTATTTGATCTTGCTCCCTCCACCAGAGCTTGGAGGGAGGCCTCATCGAACCTTGGAGCACACTTTGGCCTACTGCTGGACATAGTTGCTGAATGAAGCGATCACAACAATGGGCATAAAGTTTAAAGTCTCCAGAAGAAGCAAGGCTGCTTGCAGGCCTTAAATCCAGCAGCGTTGATGACGTCATCGGAGGTGACTTTCTGTATGAAAAGACTCATTGGGCCAGGGGTTTCCACATGCTGGAAATCAAGTGCCCAGTTAGGGGAAAATCGCACTTTTTTCCCACTTCACATCGGAGTCGGGGTCCTGACACAAAAACCACCTGACACGCCCCAGCCCGCCCCCAATGGAAAAATCGAGCCCAGTGACTTTTGGGTGTTTGAGCGCTCCCTCAGTATTGCATTGAAAGGTCGCCTTGATTCTATTTGCTCAAATTCTGGCGTGGGCCTTGAACCAACAACCTTTGGACTCAAAAGGGAAAAGAGCTACTGACTGAGCCAGGCTAACAGTTAAATATAATTTACTACACAAAGATTTAATGTATAACAGTGCGACTTACACAGTCATTTCCTCGGTGAGGTACTTCAACAATAAGATAAACTTTGTAGTCAGCAAAAATAGACACAATAGTGCCAGTGTAGATAGCTTGGTATCCAGTGCCAGCACTAACAAGGAGGTCAATCCAACAGCAATGCCACTTTCTACAATGCGATAAGGAAAGGCTGAATGCTTTACCTTGGGCTGTGTTATGAACTGTTCCCACTTTGTTTCTATGGATTTATCTTTATTGATTTTCCTGGCTGTATTTTTCATTCCACCTGGATCTCTGAGCAGAAAAAAAAGGGGGAATTAAAGTTACTCAGGAGGCTGAGGTGGTTCTGAACGAAGCATTGAAGCAACGCACAATGACTGATACAGAGCGCACCACCCCCCCCTTCCCTTATGTTTAAAAACATAAATATTCAGCTTCTGTTATCACCCTCATAAACAGAACAAAGAGGCTGCAACAGCCAAGTGCTCCCTGCAGCCCAGTTAGATGTGGGTCCACACTGAGGTGGGAGTCTCTGGCTGCATTTTGAGCTGAGTTGCAGAGTTTTCTGTCATGCTCTTGGCACATCATTTGCACTTAGTAATGGGAGATTATAGCTTAGAGGAGTATAACTGACAACAGATACACAGTTCTCCCACTGTTAATAGCACTCTCAAATGTAAAGATTACAACTTTCAAAGCTCCAACTGAACTGGAGAATCACTTTCTAGTGGCTCTTAGGAGCTGCTGTTCCATTAACTGTCCCCTGTGCCTCTAAGCATGCAGAGCTGGTTTGACATGTCTTGTGCATCAATCTCCAATCGACTTAAGAACATAAGAACATAAGAAATAGGAGCAGGAATAGGCCACTTGGCCCCTCGAGCCTGCTCCGCCATTCAATAAGATCATGGCTGATCTCGGGCTCAAAGCCACTTTCCTGCCCGCTCCCCATAACCCTTCACTCCCTTATCTTGCAAAAATCTGTCTATCTCCACCTTAAATGTATTTAATGACCCAGCCTCCACAGCTCTCTGGGGCAGAGAATTCCACAGATTTACGACCCTCTGAGAGAAGAAATTCCTCCTCATCTCAGTTCTAAAAGGGCGACCCTTTATTCTAAAACTATGCCCCCGCGTTCTAGATTTCCCCATGAGGGGAAACATCCTCTCTGCATCTACCTTGTTGAGCCCCCTCAGTATCTTATATGTTTCAATAAGATCACCTCTCATTCTTCTAAATTCCAATGAGTATCGGCCCAGCCTGCTCAACTTTTCCTCGTAAGTCAACCCCCTCATCTCTGGAATTAACCTAGTGAATCGTCTCTGAACTGCCTCCAATGCAAGTATATCCTTCCTTAAACAAGGAGACCAAAACTGTATGCAGTACTCAAGGTGTGGTCTCACCAATACCCTGTACAGTTGTAGCAGGACTTCCTTGCTTTTATACTCCAACCCCTTTGAAATAAAGGCCAACATTCCATTTGCCTTTTTGATTACTTGCTGTACCTGCATGCTAACTTTTTGTGTTTCATGCACAAGGATCCCCAGGTCCCTCTGAAATGTAGCATTTTGTAATCTCCCTCCATTTAAATAATAATTTGCTTTTTTATTTTTCCTGCCAAAGTGTATAACCTCGCACTTTCCCACATTATACTCCATCTGCCAAATGTTTGCCCACTCACTTAGCCTGTCTATATCCCTTTGCAGGTTCTTTGAGTCCTCTGCACAACTTGCTATCCCATCCATCTTTGTATCATCCGCAAACTTGGCTACATTACACTCGGTCCCTTCATCCAAGTCATTAATGTAAATTGTAAATAGTTGAGGCCCGAGCACCGATCCCTGTGGCACCCCACTAGTTACCTTTTGCAAACCGGAAAATGACCCATTTATCCCGACTCTCTGCTTTCTGTTAGTTAGCCAATTCTCTATCCATGCTAATATATTACCCCCAATTCCGTGAGCTCTTATCTTATGCAGTAACCTTTTATGTGGCACCTTATCGAATGCCTTCTGGAAATCCAAATACACCACATCCACTGGTTCACCTTTGTCCACCCTGCTCATTACCTCCTCAAAGAACTCCATCAAATTTGTTAAACATGATTTCCCTTTCATAAAACCATGCTGACTCTGCTTGACTGTATTATGATTTTCCAAATGCCCTGCTACTGCTTCCTTAATGAAGGACTCTGGCATTTTCCCAATGACAGATGTTAGGCTAACTGGTCTATAGTTTCCTGCTTTCTGTCTCCCTCCTTTCTTAAATAGGGGTGTTACATTTGCGGTTTTCCAATCCGCTGAGACCTCTCCAGAGTTCAGGGAATTTTGGTATATTGCAACCAGTGCATCCACTATCTCTGCAGCCACTTCTTTTAAGACCCTGGGATGCAGGCCATCTGGTCCAGGGGACTTGTCATCTTTTAGTTCCATTATTTTACCAAGTACTATTTCCTCAGTGCTAGTGACTGTCTTTAGTTCCCCCCTCCCTGTGGCCCCTTGATTATCCATTATTGGGATGTTGTTAGTGTCTTCTACCGTGAAGACAGATACAAAATATTTGTTCAGAGTCTCTGCCATTTCCCCGTTCCCCATTATTAATTCCCCAGTCTCATCCTCTAAGGGACCAACGTTTACTTCAGTTACACTCTTCCTTTTTATATACCTGTAGAAGCTCTTACTATCTGTTTTAATGTTTCTTGCTAGTTTACTCTCATAATTGATCTTCTCTCTCTTTATTATTTTTTTAGTCATCCTTTGCTGGTTTTTAAAAATTTCCCAATCCTCTTGTCTCCCACCAATCTTGGCAACATTGTATGTCTTCGTTTTCAATTTGATACCATCCTTTACTTCCTTAGTTAGCCACGGATGGTGCTCCCTTCTCTTAAAATCTTTCTTTCTCAATTGCGATGGATTTAGAATCTGTTTGGTTTCAATTTATAAGGAATTCTAGATTTTATCTTTTTATATGAACTTGCAGAAAGGCCAGTGCTCTGGTACTTTACAGTGGACATCAGCACAGACTGGGAATTGAATCTAGGTTCTTCAGGTCAGTACATAGAATTTACAGCACAGAAACAGGCCATTCAGCCCAACTGGTCCATGCCGGTGTTTATGCTCCACACGAACCTCCTTCCACCCCTCTAGAGAAAAGAGCCCCAGTCTGATCAGTCTTTCCTGATAGAACTGAGAGGTTGTACCTATGTGACAAGATTTCCTATAGGGATGGCCTCATTGGTTATTTTCTTTTGCTTCACACTGTCTATGTAGTATTGACTGGTGGCTTCCTTCCAATTGAACTATGATGAATTTTACAACCTACACTTGGATCCTGGCTCCAGTAGTTATTTACAGATAGTCTTTCATGCTTAAAAAGAGCATTTGGCCTTTTCCAATAGCCGGTTTCAGTACAGAAAAAAAGCATTCAATGTCAGGCTACCAGCACCAGCAATATGCCACAAATATGAAGAATTCTTAAAAGTTATTGTACTACCAGAAAAATAAGACAGTCCCACGCCTCTAATCTTCTATCATTAGGATTGCCAAAATAACTCTCAAAGCACACATGTCCCAAGATTTGGTCTAGTGTGAGCCTAGGCCTTCAGCAAGCCGAGTGCGCCATTGGTTTGCGTGTGTGTGCGTATACACACATCTGAAGAGAGACTGCACTTCAAGTAACTGCACGTGTTACAGTGCCTAATCTGTGTACGCGCCAGTATTATCCACAACAGTATCAGGCTAGTTCCGATCTCTCAACCCATTTGTCAGCTTGTCAGGGTTTCTCCAAGAAAGTCAGCTTTTCCCTTTGGGCGCAGGCCCCTACTAAGCAACAGGCCTGTGCCAGGGGTACACTGGGGCCATGCAGATGACCTGAACCCATAGTTATACCTGCTCTTAAGTTACAACCCACGTTATACCTGCTCTTAAGTTACATCAAGCTCAAGTCCTACTGCACTCTCAGCACAACTTGTTTTCACATCATAGGCAAGCCCTGTAGGATTAATGTTTGTAGAAAAGGCACTGAATTGTGATCCCAGAACAGTGTTGAAGATCTGGGAATCCCATGTCATAAAACAGAATTTAATCTTCACAGTTAAGTAAGGGCCCTGGTGATGGGCCTATATTCAGGGGTGTTTGTGAACTATTGGCTTTTATTTGAGGCGTATAGTTTCTGTGAGGCTGTGTCAGCTATTTTGAAGCTCGTTGTCAGAATTTGAGAGTTTTCTACGTTGGCTTGCATACATTATTCATGTAATTCTAAAAGGATGTTGTCACTCATAGTTCTCTATATACAGTACCTGCGAATGTGAGTAAATTGTGTACATAAAATACACAACCACACAATAAACTAAAATGTACCTCAAGTAGCCTGGCGCTCACAGCTTCTGATCACCCTGTGTGCTATTCCTGTGTACTGTCAAACGCTATGGAAACAGGAACTGTGATGCTATTTTTCTGAATGATAAATTTAATAGCTCGTTATTAGTCACAAGTTCTCAACTAAGTTTACAATGACAATGTGAGTTCCATTACTCCTGAGAACAGGCCTGGATGGGTGAGATGAAGGGGGTTTGCGTTATCTAACCACAGGAAGTTTTTCCAGACAGAAAATAGTGATCACGTGAAATGGACTTGCAGGTTAACGACGTCTTATTCTTTCCTCACCTGGTATCTGCACATATGCACTTTGCAGAAGGAGTCATCAGATCGCGATCAGGAGCAGGAACCCTGCCTGTTTTTTTTCCCCCCCTCACTATCTCGGAGACATTGAGGCTTAACTATAGCACCCCAACCGCACCCCCAGTTGAAATCAGCTAACTCAGCAGAGAGGTGACAGAAGCTGGGACAGCTGCTCAATGGCAGTGTGTTTATGCACTGAGTCATAAGGACATACAGGAGAAAGCTTCATTTACGCTGGCCTTTTTAATGAAGGTACAATCTAAATCATTGCCGCTACAAGAAACAGGCGGGGCAATGCATGAAATAAATATATGTGGCTATGGGAAGCGTTACCTGGCGCTCCAGCAGGTTGAAACAGGACCCATTGCACTCAGCGGCTCTACGGTCACTGCCTCCAGCAGCCAGTTCAAGGCACAGAGCTGTCGAAAGAGTGGTTCCCTGCAGGAAAACAAATATGGAAATTAGAGCAGTAGGGTCTTTAAAGGGTTCAGTTAAAATATGTTAAGTCTCATCAGATAGGATTCCCGTCCTTCCCTAAAGTTGCTGACTCTTGTTGAGGCAGGCCTCCATGGGCACCAGTTGTCCACTGGTCGAGCAGCTATTCCTCATGCATGAGACTAGCGTTGGGCTATTAGACCATGAGAGGACATCAAGGCTGAGCCTGATCTTGTCCTCATCTGAAAGTCCACAGACATGAACTTTCCAGCAGAGATTACTATATAAGGATCAGACGTGGGAATCGTGTGGGATTTTTTTCCCCTCCCTAGTTCAGAGACATTGGGCTGGATTTTGTCTTGGGGTCGGGTTGGGGTCGTGTAATCCGCATTTCGTGTTTCCCCCCCCGACTCCAGATTAATGTGGATGCCTGATGCAATTTTCACTTAATTGGGCAATTGAGTTGGAGTATGTGGGAGCCCATGAACTAATTAGTGTTTTCAGTCTGAAAGTCGCCTCTGATGATGTCATCATTGCTGACTGCCTAGTCTCAGAGACTGTTGGTGAGAGAGGACCTGCCTGGGGCGGGGGGGGAAGGAGAAAAAGAGAGAGAGAGATAGAAAGAGAGAGAGAGAGAGAGAGAGAGAGAGAGAGAGAGAGAGAGAGAGAATTTTTTTGCCAAGCAAGTCCTCCCAGGCAGTCTCTGAAGACATTCAATGCAGTAGCATCAGAGGCGACGTTCAGACCTAATACTACTACTACTACCTTCATCACATCTCCGTTGTAATAGTGGACCTGCAGCCGATAGTCAGTTATCCACTTGTGCTCCCGCCAGGTTTCACTGGAGTGTTTCACACCAGGCGTGCTTCACGTCAGAAGAGGGTTAAACTAGCTACAGCGTTTCAAAATGGCATTACAGAGCCAATTTAGAGCTTGTTAAGGGCTTTAATGGCCTCTCCCGCCTCTTGAAGGCGGGACGGAGTCGGGAACCCCGCGACTGATTATGTCAAAATTGCGTGGAGGCGGGATGGAGTCGGGATGGGGTCGGAAACCCCGACCCCGCAAATTTAACCCCCCACACGCCTCCAAACCCGACTCCATGGGTCATTCAAAATCCAGCCCATTGAGTGCAATTCTAGCACCTTTGCTGCTACCCGGTTCAGAACAGCTAATGGAGTATGACTGGGGATTTGTCTGGAACTTTCCCCATCTGTAAGGCTCAGTTCCACTTTGTGTGGTGCAATTGCCAACTGGACCACCGACCGGGAAACAGTGGATTTTCTATTTACATAAGAAATAGGAGCAGGAGTAGGCAATTCGGCCCTTCGAGCCTGCTCCGCCATTCAATAAGATCATGGCTGATCTTCTACCTCAACGCCACCTTCCTGCATTATCCCCATATCCCTTGATTCCATTAATATCCGAAAATCTATCGATCTCTGTCTTGAATATACTCAACGACTGAGCCTCCACAGCCCTCTGGGGTAGAGAATTCCAAAGATTCACCACCCTCTGAGTGAAGAAATTTCACCTCCTCTCAGTCCTAAATGGCCGACCCCTTATTCTGAGACTGTGACCCCTGGTTCTGGACTCCCCAGCCAGGGGAAACATCCTCCCTGCATCTACCCTGTCAAGCCCTGTAAGAATTTTGTATGTTTCAATGAGATCACCTCTCACTCTTCTAAACTCCAGAGAATATAGGCCTAGTCTACTCAATCTCTCCTCATAGGACAATCCCCCCATCTCAGGAATCAGTCTGGTGAACCTTCGTTACACTCCCTCTATGGCAAGTATATCCTTCCTTAGGTAAGGAGACCAAAACTGTACACAATACTCCAGGTGTGGTCTCACCAAGGCCCTATATAATTGCAGTAAGACGTCTTTACTCATTTCCTTTTGTAATAAAGGCCAACATACCATTTGCTTTCCTAATTGCTTGCTGTACCTGCAGGTTAACTTTCAGTGATTCGTGTACAAGGACACCCAGGTCCCTCTGAACACCAACATTTCCCAATCTCTAACCATTTAAAAAATACTCTGCTTTTCTATTTTTCCTAACAAAGTGGATAATTTCACACTTCCCCACATTGTATTCTATTTGCCATGTTCTTGCCCACTCAGTCAACCTGTCTATATCTCTTTGCAGCCTCTTTGCATCCTTCTCACAGCTTACTCTACCACCTTCATCTAAGTATTAATATAGATTGTAAATAGCTGAGGCCCAAGCACTGATCCTTGCGGTATCCCACTAGTTACAGCCTGCCAACCCGAAAATGACCCGTTTATTCCTACTCTGTTTTCTGTCCATTAACCAATCCTCAATCCATGCTAGTATATTTCCCCCAATCCCATGAGACGTAATTTTGTTTAATAACCTCTTGTGTGGCACCTTATTGAATGCCTTCTGAAAATCCAAATACACCACATCCAATGGTTCACTCTTATCTATCCTGCAAGTGGCAACCTTAAAAAACTCTAACAGATTTGTCAAACATGATTTCCCTTTCATAAATCCATGTTGACTCTGCCCAATCCTATTATTACTTTCTAAGTGCCCTGTTACCACATCCTTAATAATAGATTCTAGCATTTTCCCTACTACTGATCTCAGGCTAACTGGTCTATAGTTCCCCGTTTTCTCTCTCCCTCCTTTCTTAAATAGTGGGGTTACATTTGCTACCTTCCAATCTGCGGGAACTGTTCCAGAAACTATGGAATTTTGGAAGATGACAACCAATGCATACACTATCTCGATAGCCACCTCTTTTAAAACCCTAGGCCATCAGGTCCAGGGGATTTATTGGCTTTCGGTCCCATTAATTTCTCCAGTACTATTTCCTTACTAATACTAATTTCTTTCAGTTTCTCATTCTCACTAGACCCTTGGTTCTCCACTATTTCTGGAATGTTTTTTTGTGTCTTCTTCCGTGAAGACAGACACAAAGGCCGCGATTTTGCCGGCACTCAGAGTGTGGGTTTGGAGGCGGGTCCGCTGTCAAAATCGAAATGATTGACAGTGGGTTGGGAACCCGCTCCGAACCCGCCTTCATGTAAATTTCCAAAGTGTCGGATCTACGATTTCAGAACAGACCCGACACCAAGCAGCGGGGAGGCATTCAAGATAGTTAAATGCTTGTTAAACGTTTGTTAACTACTATTTTGCCAGCCTATTTCACCACATTTTTAACGGGGTTCACGTCATTCGGAGATCACGTCAGGTAAGTATGTCGGGTTCTCTATGTCTCCCCATTGCTGTGAATAGGTGACAGCTGCAAAAGTGGTATGAAAGATACCATGTCACAGCTGGTCACTTTTCAATGTCAGAAGCTTGAGCCTTCAGGACTTGGAAGACACTTTTGAGCTTTATGCAGTTTGCAAGTGTTTGGAGTAAACTCTTTATCCACTGTCAGCTCATTGGAGCAAGCTCTCACCATTGACAGATCACTTCTGTCATCTCAACTTCAGCTGCCATCTATTCCAGCAACATCGGTGCCCTTGAAAAAATCTCACCTTGGTCCTCTGAATCCATCCACGATCAGCCCCAACACCAACATCACCAACAACACCAACAACCTTCTCCGTAATCACCTGATGCTGCACAGGACACAAGGCATCATCAGGTGAGATGTGCTGATGCCAGATTTACAGGGCATCAGCACCCGACAACATTGCTGCCCGGGAGGCCAGCGATGGCATCACCACGGCCAGATTTACTTCACTTGACGCTGTACACCCTGGCTGCCACATGATGCGCCAGGTTGTCACCATCCCACACCAACACTATAAAGCATCCATATAATGTCCAAGCCATTCCTTTCACACTCATCACAATTGAGGGGTGGGAGGAAGTTATGTCTCCAGATTCACTGGAACTCAGTAAGACACTTCTAAAAGTGAGCATAGATCTGTCCAATAAGGTAAAGTGTTGAAAATATAGATTTCAATATTTGACAAGACATTAACAGAAACTTCACATGAACATTGGCTGAACCACCCAAGTGCCTACCCTTGTGTGTTGTTAGTTCGTATGCTTGCAGTGGGTTGAGGGTGAGTGTGAGTGTGAGGGGTGGCTAGTGAGATGGGGAAGTGATAATGCAGATAGGGAGGGATGGGTGGAGGTGCATGGTAAGTTGGTGTGAATAAGGATGTGCAGGAGTAGGGTAGGGAAGGCAGAGTGATGGGGATGTGATGAGTGGCACAGCAGGATGAGGTTCAGTGTGGCATGGCAGTAACGTTTCGTGATCTGCTCAGATCATTGCCAGCCATTGCAGCCTGGTCCTCCTGACGACATACCTGCTTTTGCCCTCCTGTGCAATATGCAACCAGGCTGTGTTGATGTCCTGGGGAGGTCTCTTCTGCCCATGGGAAGGGAAGAGAACCTCCCTGCGTGCTGTGACTCACTCCATAAGCATATGTAGGGAGCTATGCGAGAGCCTCAGTGCATCCATCCACCTTTGTGCAGTGCTCGTTAGAGTTTGCAGCACCTCAATACTGCAGAATACTGACAGCACAACTGACAAAATTAATGTGGGCATGGTCCCTTTAAGGAAACCGGCTGATGGTGCGTCATCAAATGACGTCATCAGACCCGCTTCTGTTTAATTGGCTGGGAAACACGCATGGTGGGCTTAACAAGCCCAATCTACATAAAATCACTTGGAGAGAGTGGGCTGGAGCCGGGAGCGGGAGCGGGACCGGGATCCGCCAATCACCTCTCCTGCCGCAATCCCGCCTCCACTGGCGAAATCACGGCCAATGTATTTGTTTAATTTCTCTGCCATTTCCTTATTCCCCATTATAATTTCTACTGTCTCAGCCTGTAAGGGACCCACATTTACTTTCACTAATCTTTTCCTTTTACATACCTATAGAAGCTTTTACAGTCTGTTTTTATGTCTCTCGCTAGTTTACTCTCATTCTATTTTCCATTTCTTTATTAGTTTCTTGGTCCTCCTTTGCTGAATTCTAAAATCCTCCCAATCCTCAGGCTTACTACCCTTTTTGGCAATATTATAGACCTCTTCCTTTAATCTAATACTATCTTTAATTTCTCTTGTTAGCTACGGGTGGACCATTTTTCCCATGGGGTTTTTATTCCTTAAGGGAATGTATATTCGTTCCGAATTATGAATTATTTCTTTAAATGTTTGCCATTGCTTTTCTACCGTCATATCTTTTAATCTAGTTTCCCAACCTACCTTAGCCAACTCGTCTCTCATACCTACGTAGTTTGCTTTGTTCAGATTTAGGACCCTAGTTTCAGACTGAACTAAATCACTCTCAAACTCAACATAAAATTCTATCATATTATGATCACTGCTCCCCAGAGGCTCCTTTACTACAATTAACTATTAATTTACTATTAATTAACCCTGTCTCAGTGCACAATACTAGATCTAAAATAGCCAATTCCCCAGTAGGTTCCTCGACATACTGATCTAGAAAACTATCTTGAATGCATTCCATGAACTCTTCCTCTGCACTATTACTGCAAATTTGCCCAGTCTATATGAAAGTTAAAGTCCCCCATGATTACCATATTACGCCTGTTACATCTAATTTCCTGATTGTACGCTGCCCGACAATACAACTACTGTTAGGGGGCCTATAAATTACTCCCACTAGTGTTTTCTGACCCTTGTTGTTTCTTAGCTCCACCCAAAATGATTCTACATTTTGTTTTTCCGAGCCAAGATATTTTGCAATGAAATGTTAAAACATATTTGCTTCTTCCTGTGTTACTCACTTAGATCTCTGCCTGAACCTGTCAATGCTGCCTGTGGTCAACCACTAGCAAGTCCTCGAGAGCTTGACTTGACTTTTCTTTTTCTCTCCGTCTCTCTCTCTCTCTCTCTGTGTTTTCCCTCTTTCTCGCTGGCGTAGGGTATCTCTCTCTCTCACCTCAACAGTGCTGGTGAAATTAGGAACCCAGCATGTGGAGAATTATGGGAATCAACTCAGCATTTTTATCACCACCGCGTATTATGGGCTGAATTTTACGATTTGACATTCTTGGCACAGAGCTTGGTGCGATGGGAGTGGATATCAGAGAATTTGGGCATGGATCGTGCAGGCCTCAAACTGGGCGACAGGATTAGCCCGCTTGATGCGGCCTGCACGATTTTACATCCACACCCAAGTTCCTTATTCGGATTCCTATCCCATGAAGGTTTGCACAGAGAGCGCCAATCGTAAAATCTACCCCATCGATGGAAGGATCCGCTGTAAAGGAATAGCCATATTCAGAAAAATACACCATCCTATGAACAGAATGCTAGCCTTATTAAACATGACAAACTGGGTTTAAAAATCTAAAAGCCTCAACAACACAAAGCTGTAAACACCATACAGGCTTTTGAGATAAAGATCAGTTGTTGACACTGAAACAAAAGCCTCATTGAAACAGAGGGTTGGAGCTTCCAGAAAGTCTGAGCTTTCGGAAGAACACAATAAGAATACCCAGTTAAATTGTTTTAAACCAACACTTTGAAATGAATCACATGAATTAAAGAAACATATGCCTTCATAAATATGACATCAAATGAAAGACAGGAGACATAATTCTTAATACAACCAATTGAAGTAGCTAGGAAGACAATCATGTACTCGGTTGAAGTGTTTATAATTTACATGTTGTAAAAAGATACAAACAGAAGACTTTCATAAATATGACATCAATAGATGCACCAAGCAATCACATTGTTTATGTGTTAAACTTGGAACAGATAGGAGACACGAAGTCTGTTTAAAACCAGCTGAGGTGATTTAAGAATTGAATAGAAGACCTTCGTAAGAATGGCATCAAATAGATACATCTGTTATAACCATTTTTTATGATAAGTTTTGAACACCTAAAGGTAGAGACACAAGTCTGCAAGGTAACAACTGAACTGACAGTAAGAATAGAAAGAAGTCAACAGAAATATAACTAGAGATAATTAGCTTACATCAGCAGGAAACTTCAAAGGATATACCACTGAAAAAAGGGTATAAAATATAGAACTTTCAAATAGGAAGACAGAATTCACTGGAAGGGGCAAGCGATTCTGAACTTCAGAGGCAAGCTTTGTAAGTTTTCAACTCTTTGGAGGAAAAATTCAGTTGGTTGCGCCTCCCGTTAGTGCCTTAAGAGGGCGCTAATGCGGCGCAAAGCAGCTAGCGCCCGGGCGCAGCGATGTTTACGCCGCTCGCGAACTTAACTAGACATTTTGCAGCGGCGCTAAACTTTATCGCCGCGATCTCCTGCGCGCGCAGATTGTGACATCATACGAGAGTGCAACGCCCTTGTGGCGCCCCAGAGCAGAATTTCAGTGGCGCCCCCATCCTTACCGCCTGGCGCATCCAACGACCGGAAGAGTGGAACGCTAACAATCGCTGTGGGGCTGGGGGGGGCGCTATTTAAAGGGGGCCTCTTCCTGTCTTTCTCTGTGGTTGACATTTTTGCACCACTCGTTCAGAGAGAGAGAGAGATTCGGAGAGAGAGAAAGAGAGACTTCTGCATTGAGTCAACGCTGTGTGAGGTAGTTTTGGCTACTCATCCTAACTTCGCTGGTACTTTGGTTTCTGGCCTTCATACCTTTGCTTGCTAAGAGATATGGGGGCTGCACTGATGGGGGGCGTCGTCCTGCGCCAGCTGAATCAGAGGAGACAGAGACGCAGAGAGAGAGTGGCAATGATGGCCAGACGGAGGAGGGCCAACAGGCGTCTGTACAGGAGAGCTTACCCTCCCAGGGTATATCGTGAACAGCTCTCCTACATTCATATGTCTGATGAGCAGTGTCTGCGAAGGCTGCGCTTCAGCAAGGAGGTGGTCACTGAGCTCTGCCACCTGCTGCAGCCAGATCTGCAGCCTCAACTGAGGTCCAGGACGTCTCTGTCGGTGGCAGTGAAGGTCACAGTGGCTCTGAACTTTTATGCTACTGGCTCATTTCAATCTGCTGTTGGGGACATCGCCAATATCTCCCAGTTCGCGGTGCATTGCTGCATCAGGAAGGTCACAAATGCCCTCTTTAAAAGGAGACGAGAGTTCATCTCTTTCCCCATGACCCCAGACAAGCAGCAAGAACGCGCTCTGGGCTTTGCGAGGATAGCGGGCTTCCCCATGGTGCAGGGCACCATTGACTGCACGCATGTGGCTTTGCGTGCTCCGCATGAGAATGCCGAGGATTTCCGGAACAGAAAGGGGTTCCATTCCTTGAATGTTCAGTTGGTCTGTGACCACAGACAGCTGATACTCGCTGTCAATGCCCACTATCCTGGCAGCTGCCACGATGCTTTCATCCTGCGCCAGACTACTGTGGCAGAACTTTTCGAGGCACCGCATCAGCCAGTTGGTTGGCTTCTCGGGGACAAGGGGTATCCACTGAGCACCTGGCTGATGACACCGCTCCGTACGCCCAACACCCCTGCTGAGCTGCGGTACGAGAGCCATCAAGCTACCAGGAACATCGTGGAGCACACAATCGGCGTGCTCAAGCAACGGTTCCGCTGTCTCGACCATTCTGGAGGAGCCCTGCAGTACTCGCCTGAGCGAGTTTCCAACATCGTAGTTGTGTGCTGCATGCTGCATAACATGGCAATCCTCAGGACCCAGCCAATGCCACCAGGCCTTGGAGCACCACCAGAGGAGGAGGAGGAGGAAGAGGAGGAGGAGGATGATCAGCAGCAGCACCAAGGCGTGAGGGCGGCCCACAATGGTGAAACTGCAAGGGCCGTCCGTCAGCGGCTGATAGCAAGCCGCTTCTAGGCCCCTGCTGTGGAAATGGCTTCTGCCATTGAGAACAGCATGAATGAACCCAACACGCAACCCCTAAGCCGGCCAAGGCACCAATGATTCCAAACACCAAACATGTATATTTTGAGTACCAAAACTTATTTATTTTACAAACTCTGTGTGTGTCATTTCTTCATGACAAACTCATACAAATAAACACAAAAAAACAGTCATTACCATAACTGGTTCTCACAACCTGGAGATCATGTGCAAAACACTCAACAAAAGTTTGACCACGAACCTCGGCCTTTAATAAAAAAATGACCAGCATTTTGTCACACCTCCTACATCGAGGGTGAACTCCTTCCCGTGCGCCCTTCCCCCCTTCTTACCCTACTGCTCCTCCGCAATGGGACCTCAGTGGCTGCAGCAAGGCTGGTGGAAGGCTGCTGACTGTCAGGCCCTGACAATGCAGATGCCCTTGAGGGACGGCCTTGACCAGTTCTGGGCCTGGAGGGCCCGACTGCAGACTGCACCAACTCTGCATGGGCGGCAGCAGTCTGTCCTACAGGCGGAGGCAACTGCAGTGGAGAAGTGACAGTGGTGGCAGCAGGAATGCTGTCATCTTGAGTGAGGACAGCAACTCCCTGCTCGACCGGCACACTGGCACTCCCACGGGGCAGCACCTCAGCATCCGGAGCAATCTGCTGGAGCACAGATTGCTGGCCTGCTGCGGCGCGGTGAGAGCCCCGGGGAAATGTGAACGAACCAGCGAGGATGGCAGCAGACAGTGCTCGCGTGACCTCAATCTGAGTCTGCATGAGAGCAGTCTGAGATTGAATTGCAGCACTGAGCTTCAGTGTCGCATCCGCCTGCGCTGCAGCGAAGTGCTCCACACTCCTTGCCAGTGCTTCAATGCATTCGGGCACCCTACCCACTGCAGCCATGAGCTCAGTGTGCATGCCCACCGCCTGGGTGTTCATTTCCGCGATCAGCCGCTCCTCCTCTGCGTCCAGTGCATCAGGACTCGCTGGCATACTCTCCCTCCAGGGAGAAGGCCCCCGAGCTTCCCTACCCCCATCGCGTTGCTGCAGCCCGCTGGGTCCTGGAGCTTCACCCTCATCAGACCCTTCCCCCCTGCTCCCCTCCAGGGAAGGCGTGTTCCCAGTGTCGGCATGGGCTTCCTCGGGAGAGGGTGGCACTGATGCTCCGGCTTCCTCTTCCTCCTCGGCTGCAGCTTCACTCCCACTGGCAGCTTCAGGGCCCGTCTCCTCAGCTGGTGAATCACCATCTGAAAGCAGGGAGGTACAAGAGTGGCTTTAGCGTGAGGACAGGGTGGCAGTAAGGGAGGAAGAAGTGCAGCGCGTTAGTAAGTTGGATTGAAAGTGTCAAAGGCTGGTGTTGTGAGGGATAAGTGGAAGGACAGAGGACAAAAAGGTGATGACCTTACCATTGCTGTCCAGAACGGGGTCGGCGTCTCCAGTGGCGACGGGACCGATCACCCGGCTTGCCACAATCCTGTGGACGCGCTCCTCAAGATCGCTGAGGGGTTGCAGCTGAGGCCGCCCTCCACCCGTCCGTTGTTGCTGTCTCCTATTATGCGCCAGCTTGGCCTGCAAGAAAAAGGACGGCGTCTGAGTAAATATACAGCCATGGTCTTGCCTGATGTGCCTCCCATAGGTGAATAGCCCTTACTGTATACAGCCATGGTCTTGCCTGATGTGCCTCCCATAGGTGAATAGCCCTTACTGTATACAGCCATGGTCTTGCCTGATGTGCCTCCCATAGGTGAATAGCCCTTACTGTATGCAAAGTATGGAATGTGTGTGTGTGCTTCATGAAAGGGCCATAGTTGTTGGATGAGTGTTGTTAATTGTGGTTTTAAGACCCTCTGGCCATAGAGTGAGGTTGAGATGGAGGGATGGAGAGGTATTGCAAAAAAGCCACTCACCCTGACGACCCGAGTGAGGTCGTTGAACTTTTTCCGACATTGGACATGGGTCCTGGGCACCATGCTCCTGGAGGAGACGCGCTGAGCCACCTCCCTCCACACTCTTCTGTAGTCGCGCGGCAAAGGCCTCCTGCCACTCTCTGGGTACAGTATTGGTCTTCGGCGCTCCACCGCGCCAACCAGAGCATCCAAGGCCCGCTCGGTGAAGCGCTCAGCTCGTTCTCTCACCCTCTCCATCCTTGGCTGGAAAATGGATTCACAGGTCTCTCCAGGCCGAGATTCAAGGCTGCAATGAGCAGGGTGTGGCTGGGGAGCAAGATCGCCCCCCCGCTTTAAGAACTGGCCGGCGCCAGTGTGTCTGTGTTCCCTCGCTAACTGGCAGCACCTGCGCTGCGCTCGCGCTCTGAGTTAGCGCCTCACTCCTCGGCCTTTGCGCCTTAAGACAGGTGTGCAGCGCCTGATTTAGCGCTCCAATCACCTCCCGGGGCGTTAAAAGTGAAGTTTCCAGTCAGTGGCGATAATTAGCGCCAGGCGCTAATTTTTGCGCCCGGACGATATTTGCGCCCCAAACGGGGCGCGACTGAATTTTTCCCCCTTTGAGTCTCGGGTGATCAAAGGTACTTGTATTTGATTTTGGTGGATATCCTGGATTAAGAATAAGTAGAAATGTAAAAATGTAATGAAGTTAAGATTTGAGAATAAGGATCTCTGAGAATAAGAATTGCAAGCTATTTGTTTTTAGAACTGTTAGGGGTAAAAATTCAGTTGGTTGCGCCTCCCGTTAGCGCCTTAAGAGGGCGCTAATGGGGCGCAAAGCCGCTAACGCCCGGGCGCTGCGATGTTTGCGCCGCTCGAGAACTTAACTTGAGATTGTGCGGCGGCGCTAAAACTTACCGCTGCGACCACCTGCGCGCGCAGATTGTGACGTCATTCCATGGTGCAACGCCCTTGTGGCGCCCCGGAGCGGAAATTGAGTGGCGCCCCCTGCCTTACCGCCTGGCGCATCCAACGACCAGAAGACTGGAACGCTATCAATCGCTGTGGGGCTGGGGGTGGCGCTACTTAAAGGGGGCCTCTTCCTGTCTTTTATTGTTGGTGGCATTTTTGAACTATGCATTCTGAGAGAGAGAGGGAGAGACTTCTGGAGAGATTCAACGTTGTGTGAAGGAGTTTTGGGTACTGAGCAGCACTTTGCAGGTTCATTTTGATTTGCCATTCCTTGTATCGATTTAGCAGAGACTTTGGGAGCTGCACTCTGAGCTCTTTGCCTGGTACTCTCCATTGTTCTTTCCAGCACATTTGATGTGCAAGTCTCTCCAGGCCGAGATTCAAGGCTGCAATGAACAGGATGTGGATGGAAAGCAAGATTAACCATCCCCTTTAAGAACTGGCCCGTGCCATTGTGTGTGTGTTCCATTGCTGACTGACATTACATGAGCTTCGCCAGCGCTCTGAGTTAGCGCCTCACTCCTTGGCCTTTGCGCCTTAAGACAGGTGTGCAGCGCCTGCTTTAGCGCTCCACTCACCTCCCGGGGCGGTAAAAGTGAAGTTTCCAGTCAGTGCCGATAATTAGCGCCAGGCGCTAATATTTGCGTCCAGACGATATTTGCGCCCCAAATGGGGCGCGACCTAATTTCTACCCCTTAATATTGCGACTGAATCACCAACTGTTAACTACATGTCGGTTCTTTAATAAATCTATATATTTTTAGAATTGTCTCACAGAGTACTTCTGTATCAAACTCGCAAACTCAATCTCTGTACACGCTTTGGTGAGGAGTTGCAGAATTCTGGGGGAGTTTTCCGGACCCTCGTAATATCTTGAAGGTTACAGTCTAGTTAAACTTATTAAAAGTGCTATCTGGAGGACGGTAACATCTTCAAGTCGTTCCTTTCCTTTAGGGAGAGATAGTCTGAACCTTTAGACCCAATTAAGCGTCTTATAGGATTCGGCTATCTCTAACTTTAGTTGAAGGTGAACATCTGGGGAATACCCCTGATCTGGGGTGGCCCGAAAAGGGCTAGGACTAGTAATTACCCCTTCACCGCAATACCCATGCCAGCTACCTGCTACTGAATTTGCAGCCATAACTCCAGACTGTACTGTTCCAGACAGGACAATAGGGAAATGTATTGAGAGCTTTGGCTATAACATTGGGAATTGGGAGCTGGCACAGGCAGTCAGTGATGCCTCTGGATAGAACGGGTTACTTACAAGCTCTACATCAGCTCACTGCGAGGCTGTGCCACCATGCAATCAGGTACTTTAAACCTGAACGGGCAAAATCATTTGAGTGTCAAAAAAAAAATGATGAAAGCATCTCAGACAAAAAGCTAGTTAATGAAAAACCAGCATAATTATGAAAATCGACCTGTGAAGTGATTAGAGCTGATTGTTGAAAGGAAGGCAGGAACTGCAGTGTAATTACATCCACTGATGGAGGACTTCGACATCAGATTATTTATGGTGTGAAAAAAAATCAGTAAAATAGGCACATTTCATATAAAAATGTCTTTCAAAGTGGCTGCTGTAACAAAAATATACTTAGAAAGTTTAATGATACATTTTGGAAATTTATGTCCTATCGGGAATCAAAGTAATAAAGACCTGACTAGATTAGGATAGATTCTTAAACGTGTTCTGCATTGAAAAACCTTAACGTTAGCTGCTAAAAGGCACAGGAAGAAAACTTGTTATTTGTAGGAAATCCTAAACTCATTTATAATGAGCGTATTAACAATTTTGGTACATATAGCGTACACATGAAGTTTTCTCTGACCGTAACCCATTAGCAGGACCCAGTGTGTTAAAATGGCTGCATTACGCCTTAGTTAACATACATTGCTACAAAGCATTTTGAGCTTGTATTGAATTTTTGAGGAGACCCCTTCCTGACCTTCATAATTACATGAGTGAAATGCACAGGATTTTTAATGCACTTTCCTTTCTTAAATAATATTTTATCACCAATAAGTTGGGAGGCACAATAAATTATGTAGATGGGAGCAGGAAGTTACAAAAGGGACATAGACAGATTAAGTGAGTGGGCAAAACTGTGGCAGATGGAGTTCAAGGCGGGTGAGTGTGAAGTCATCCACTTTGGATCCAAGAAAGACACATTGGGAGTATTTTTTTTAATGGCGAGAGACTGGGAGCTGTGGAGGAGCAAAGAGATTTGGGTGTCCTGGTACACAAATCACTAAAGGCTAGTGCACAGGTACAAAAAGTTATTAAAAAGGCTAATGGAATGTTGGCCTTTATCTCAAGGGGGCTGGAATATAATTCCAAGATGGATGGTTCCCCTGTAATAGTTTGCATTGGATAGTACAGTAAATATGGCTTAGTTATACAACATTCTTAAGTGATGAGCATAAAACAGCAGTCCAGGCCTATTTATTTAGAACTGTACTCACATGTCTCTCTCCGTCAATCTGTTTGATACCAGGCTACAATGTAGTGGGGTGTAAGGTCGTGCAGCCACAACCTTTGCTTTGCTGGAAGTCTTTCGGGAGTGGAGTCTTATTGCATTCGATTGTGGTGAGAAGACTGGTTCTGTTTCAAAAAACCTGCGCAAAATACCATCACATGAAAATAAGGTCACAATCAAATATCATCAGAATTAATGTTTTTCATTAACTCTGCGTCCAACACATACTGAATGTTGAACAAACTGACATCTTCCTGACATGAATGCAGATATACGTCAGAGGTGCAGGATTTCTGGGAATTTTTTTTCAGTGGTAGAGGGCACGTGGAGCTGCTCTTGTGAGGACCTGCAAAGGAACCAGTGGATGTGGTATATTTGGATTTCCAAAAGGCATTCGATAAGGTGCCACATAAAAGGTTATTACACAAGATTGGGGCTCACGGGGTTGGGGGTAATATAATAGCACGGATAGAGGATTGGTTAACGGACAGAAAACAGAGAGTAGGGATAAATGGGTCTTTTTCAGGTTGGCAGGCTGTAACTAGTGGGGTGCCGCAAGGATCAGTGTTGGGGCCTCAGCTATTTACAATCTATATTAATTACCTAGATGAAGGGACTGAGTGTAATGTATCCAAGTTTGCGGATGATACAAAGCTAGGTGCGACAGTAAGCTGTGAGGAGAACTCAAAGAGTCTGCAAAGGGATATAGATAGACTAAGTGAGTGGGCAGTAAGATGGAGTATAATGTAGGGAAATGTGAGGTTATTCACTTTGGTAGGAAGAATAGAAAAACAGAATATTTTTTAAATGGTGAGAAACTTTTAAATGTTGGTGTTCAGAGAGATTTGGGTGTTCTCGTGCAACAAACACAGAAAACTAGCATGCAGGTACAGCAAGCAATAAGGAAGGTAAATGTCATGTTGGCCTTTATTGCAAGGGGGTTGGAGTATAAGAGTAAGGAAGTCTTGCCACAATTGTACAGGGCCTTGGTGAGGCCACAGCTGGAGTACTGTGCACAGTTTTGGTCTACTTAGCTAAGGAAGGATATACTTGCCTTGGAGGCGGTGCAACAAAGGTTCACTAGATTGATTCCTGGGATGAGAGGGCTGTCCTATGATGAGAGATTGTGTAGAATGGGCCTATACTCTCTGGAGTTTAGAAGAATGAGAGGTGATCTCATTGAAACATACAAGATTCTGAAAGAGATTGACAGGGTAGATGCTGAGAGGTTGTTTCCCCTGGCTGGAGTGTCTAGAACTAGGGGACATAGTCTCAGGACAAGGGGTCAGCCATTTAAGACTGAGATGAGGAGGCATTTCTTCACTCAGAGGGTTGTGAATCTTTGGAATTCTCTGCCCCAGAGGGCTGTGTATGCTGATTCTTTGAGTATATTCAAGGCTGAGATAGATACATTTTGGACTCTAGAGGAATCAAGGGATATGGAGTTTGGGTGGGAAAGTGGAGTTGAGGTGGATGAGCAGCCACAATCTTATTGAATGGCATGGCAGCCTCGAGGAGCTGTATGGCTAACTCCTGCTCCTAATTCTTTTGTTCTTATGTTCTTGTAAGAGTGTGCCACGTATGAGTTGGGAAGACTACATGAGAATGTATCTTGTGATCTGCAAGAACAGGTCTTGATGGTGGAATGGTGGTTTCTCATTTCATACTTTCTTACAGTTTTATTGCACTCAAATTGTGGTTTATGAAGCTATTTATAGCAATCAGTTCTTTCATATAAAAAAACCTGTAAATTATTTTAAACCGTATTGCGCTGTCAGCTAAAGGACAAAAGAGGGAAAGACAGCCAGGGTAGCTCAGGCGACTCCCAGTCACCTTTCAATAGCTGGCTGAAGAGTGGCACTGACGAAATCCTGGCAGCAGTTCTGTGGTACCCGTTCTTTGGGATGGCGGCTGGTGAAGCCAACATTTCTATTCACAAAGTGGAACCTGACACAGCGTTCAAGAATGAGGCTCAAGGTATTACTAATGATGAGTTGAAGGAATCATCCCCACTCTGCAGGTGCAACCTTGAGAGTTCCCCTCAAGTGATGAGTCTGGGCTCCCTATGAGAATCATTAGTGATGACACTGCTTGGAGCCCTTGGATGCAGGAAAAAGAGATGCAAATACATAGAGAATGAAGGAGAAAACACATAGAGAGAAAAAAACCATACTTTTTCTATAGCGAGAAGCCTTTAATTAACATTAACCTGGGAGCAATTTCATGTATTGAGGGAATGAGATAACATTGATAAACTGTAACTATAAAGCTTATAGTTTATTAATCATCATGTGAACCACAAAATTAAGCATTATTTCTACTGTGTGTGGTGAAACATATTCTGTTAGCAAGCATTGGATTTCTATAGCTAAACTCGTACTTTGGTTTGAAAAACATTACTTGTCCAAATATTTCACTGACATAATATTACCTGTGGGAAAAGCCATGGATGGACAGCCAAAGTGCTACTGAATGACAGCACAGTGCTCCGAATGGCACCTCCAATCACTCCAAGGCAAGGGTCCCCACTCCACTAACCAGAGTGCAAATATCTTTTTAAGATATAGGGGGTGATTTTAACCCTGCCCATCCGGTGAAGACCAGGCGGGTGGGCAGTTAACTGGCAGTTGCTGATTTTAACTTGCTCCACTGAGCAAGTGGTAAGGATGCCCGCCCAAAGCCAGTAGGGTCCTTTTCTACATAAGCGTGTGGGGTCCCGATGATGTCATAGAGACCCAACTGCAATTTTAACTTGCCGGCCCAAGCGGGGAAGCCACGGCGGCTTTCCTGCCAGGTGAAGGTGGCGGGCAGGAGGATCTGGGGCCAGAAGAGGCCCAACCAGGTAAGTTTATTTTTGACTTTCCTTGCGGAGCCACAGGAAAGCTCAGGTTTCCTCTGCCGCGGACTCGCTCCCCTTCCCGATCGCGAGACCCCCACGGGACAGTCCCAGTAGCCAATCCCGACTCCTACCTGCTGTCGGCGGGCATCCTCCAGGCCGCGTGCTTTTCCATTGCCTTCCTACTCGGAACAGGTAGGCGTGATTTAAATGAGACCCGGAAGTTAAAATACCCCGGCCTCCATTCTAGAGCAGCGTATGAGTTTTTAACCCACATGCTGCCCAACACCCAAGTTAAAGATCGGGCCTTTAATCTCGTTAGCAGTGTAATCTCTAAACATGCTGGGACTAGTTAACCAGCACCGGAGCCGAGGAATTCCGAGGCTCCTTAGGCAGCAATTGAGCCTGAACATGGATGAGGATTTGGCGCCACGTGCCTGGCGCTTTATACCGCAATTTGCAGTGCAGCAAAAGTGGGACTAAGTGAGGCTGTATAAACAACCAGCCTTCTTGCAAAGGAGGGTTATGTTAATGAGGTCCCATGCAAAAATTTGCATTACGTCAGCAAACTCCATCCCCACTGTGCCCTGCGCCCATTTGAATAGGCAAAATAGTAAGGCTTGCTGTAGTTGGATTCTTAGGGGGAAAAATTGGGTTTGGAGTGCGAACTTCGCCAGGGCGCTAGCGCCCCCGCGCCGGAAATTGAATGGTAGCGCCCCAAGCAGGAGGCGGGGCACTACTGGAAGCGCTCCCCCTCCCTCTTGGGGCGCTATCATTCAATATCGCGGCGCTACGTGCAACAGCGCCACGGTACTACAGGCCTCCCTCTCCTGATTAAAGGGGAGGGGCCTGCTGGACCACCGGGGAGCGAGGTGCTGGGAAAACAGCCCGGATATCACGGCTGGCACCCCGCAGGAGGAGGCGAAAGGGGGCAGGTGCTGGCAGGCAGTCCCCAAAAAAATGGCCGCCCGGCACCTGCCCTTTAATTTGTGCCGCTGCGGCCGCTGAAACACCACCCTGACCCTGTTGGACATAGCGTCCGGCGGTATGTCAGGGGGCGCTAGAGCGAAGTTTGCGGTTGGGGCGCGAGCGGGGTGCTGCGCACGGCGATGATGTCATCGCCGGAGGCGCAGCGCCGCAGGGTGCTACCGGCTACCACTAACCTCCCGCTGAATTTTGCGGGAGGCGTTAGCGGCGTCACGCCCGTGCGCTAGGTGCTTTGTGCCCCGTTAGCATCCCCTCTAACGGGAGGCGCAAAGCAACCCAATCTTTCCCCCTGACAGTTACCTTTCCATTCTAAAAGTACATTGAAAAGTCGTGTTTGCTTCGGTGGGAGCAGAGATATATACAGTACTTGTATTTTGCTCCCTGCATTAAGTTACTCTGGTGCAGAGGCTACCATTTTTGCATATTTTCATGGTTTCCTTAGCAACCTTTCCTGTAGTATTGCTGATTACTGGGCTTAGCCTCCAGTGCCCAGTTTCCAAGAACTGGTTGCCTGTTACAATTAGTGAGCTGGGCTGGCCTCAAGATTCAACTCGGCTTCCTTTTTTAGTCCTAAACTTCCTAATATTTAAATTCACATTTCTTGCAACTTGAGCCTTTTGTAATCTACGCAAAACCTTCACCTAAATGCAACCTGCTTCATAAGCATTTAATATAAATACAGACTTCTTTTGATTACAAATACTAAGTGGCCATCACTCGTACAGGAATATGGCTGTCATGGAGGCATTTAATCAAAGCTCGAAATGCTGCTTTGCACCTTTTGTGGGGATTCAGATGCTGTAGTCAAATGATTTAGAAGCTCTTTGGTATTTCAATCCACGGTAGGCGATCCTGAACTCTGGATTTATACCTACCTTGAGTGCAGTGCTGGAGAAAAGCTTAACAAGTCCATTTCTAAAAGATCCATAGCAACCATTTCCAAGGCTTAACTAACATCATTCACTCCAGGTTCACATTAAGCGGAGGTTTTACAGATTAAAAGGTAGTAATCAGTAGCACTGAAGAGTTATAGCTGGTTGGGAGTGAGTTGTAATAAGGCTTGAATTTAAATTGAGGGGTCCATAAAACAGGCGAGAACAGCTTGAGCAGCTAATGGAGCTTGCCTGAATTCACAGAGCAAATTATTACTCACTCGGTACAAGGCAGCATGGTTTTTACTATATAAAAATGGAAGGGAGGGAAGGAGGCAAGGGAGGCAAAGAGGGACATAGAAAGGGAGGAAGGAAGGAAAGGAAAAGGAGGGAAGGAAGGAAGGAAGGAAAGAAAAGAAAAGAAAGAGAAGAACTTATTTTTTATATATAATGCCTTTCACATTCTCAGGACATCCCAACTCGCTTCATAGCCGATGAATTAACACTGAAGTGCAGTCACTGTTGATTTGTTGATTAGTGTCAGCTGTGGTTCAGTTGGTAGCACCCTCGCCTCTGAGTCAGAAGATTGTGGGTTCAAGTCCCACTCCAGAGACTTGAGCACAAAAAATCTAGGCTGATACTCCAGTGAGGTGCTGTCTTTTGGATGAGACGTTAAACCGAGGCCCCATCTGCCTTCTCAAGTGGACGTAAAAGATCCCATGGCACTATTTCGAAAAGGAGCAGGGGAGTTTTCCCTGGTGTCCTGGCCAATATTTATCCCCCAATCAACATCACTAAAAAAAGCCAGATTATCTGGTCATTATCACATTGCTGTTTGTGGGAGCTTGCTGTGCGCAAATTGGCAGCCGCGTTTCCTACATTACAATAGTGACTATACTTCAAAAAGTACCTCTGTAAAGCGCTTTGGGACATCTGGTGGTCATGAAAGGTGCTATATTAATGCAAGTCTTTCTTTCTTTCAAATGCAACAACCAATTTACACACATCAAGGTCCCATAAACAGCAGTGAGATAAATTATCCGTTAATCTGTTTTTGTTGCTGTTGGTTGAGCGATCAATGTCGGCCAGGACACTGGGAGAAGTCCTCAATAGGGCCATAGGATTGTTTACATCCATCTGAGGGCAGATGGGACCTCGGTTTAATGTCTCATCCAAAAGATGGCACCTCGAGCGCTGCAATAATTATGCAGTCAAGTCCAGGCTTGAACCCACAACCTTCTGACTCAGTGGAAAGCATGCTACCACTGAGCCAAGGCACTAATGAGAATTAAAAACAGTACTAAAATAATACTAATTGATGACCTAGAGGCTATTGCAATGTCATCAGTGCAGAATACACTTGGAAGATGAAGACATAAAAGGTTGGAATAGGCAACCTCAACAAGATTATCTGGCACACAAGCTCCAAATTCCAGTACCCCATATCACAACCATCTAACTGCAAGCTTTTCATATCTGATTAAAGTGCAGGATACTGCGGTAGAGGAGGAGGAAAGTGTTTAACTCTTGCATTACTGGGCAGTATAGCTCCAAAACACAGATACATGGGAATGGAACTGGCATGGTGGACAACCTGGAAGCCCATATGTGTTATTCCTATATTTCCTCCTATTCAAACTGGGTATGACAAAGGCATCCATCTCATACGGGGAAATCACACAGACACCAGCAATAAATAAGCAGTGACAATAATGGAATGAGGAAGAAAAATATACACACAACTTTCAGAATGTAACAAAAATAACACAGACTTATTTCAGGAAGCAGCCACCATTGGCTTATTAAATATGTTTTGGATGTCATTCTAAATTTTCTCAAAATTTAAATCAATCTTGTCCACTTTAACAATTTTGTTTCAAAATAGACTGCACATTACTCAATTACTTCTGGGAAGAATTAAAGATAGCAGCCAAGGCTTAGGGGTAGAAATTGGGCAGCGCCCCCTTTGGGGCGCTACCTTCGCCGGGGCGCTAATTTTAGTGTCGCGCCGCGGTACTGCAGGCCTTCCTCCCCTTATTAAAGGGGCGGGGCCTGGCGCAGCGCGTCCCAGCACCCAGCTGGGCCACCAGGGATCGGGAGTGCCAGCAAACGAGCCCGGCACTCCGCGGGGGGACTTCACGGGGGCCGGGGATAGCAACGGGGGCAGGTGCTGGCAGGCGGCCAGCAACAAAAATGACCGCCCGCCACCTCCCCTTTAACTAGCGCCACCCCGGCCGCAGGTAGGCCCCCCTGACCCCGGCGGACATAGCGTCCGGCGGTAAGTCGGGGGGCGCCACCCAATATTACAGCCGAGGCGCGAGCAGGGCGCTAACGGTTAGCGCCGCCGCTAATCTCCCGCTGAATTTCTTAGGGCGCTAACGGGAGGTGCAAATCAACCGAATTTAGCCCCCTTAGTTCTTTAACTGATTATTATTTGTGAATGCACAAGTGGTACAATAAAGTTTGGACAAAAATTTAAAATACAAACTATAAAGTAGATATAAATTCTAAGCTTAAAATGTCAAGGAGCTAAGGTAGGCTTCATACTTGCTTTAGCCATTCAGTTGCCTCCGGTCAGCATTGTGGAGTCTGGAATATCCTCTTGGTTGATCAGAATGAAGTGAGCAGCCATTCAGTAGACATTCGGTGTCCTCAACTGCATCGCAGCTACACAGAGGCACTGTTCCGGAGTCCCTGGGTGTGGTCATTTGCCACACATCTTGCCACCCCACATCTAAAACAGTTGAGCTTGCACTAGAGATGATGTGGCAGTTCGAAGCAAGTGAGACTCTCATCAGGCTGGGTGATGAGGAAGGGGTTTCTGAAAGAGGGAGCAGGTTGTCCCGATTCTGGTTGCCATAGTAAGGGCAGCCTCCACCGTGGAGCTGGTTAGTGGCACAGTCCAAATGGGTCTTCTGCTGATGAGCCAGTGGTGAGGCACCGCCCATATAGCTTTGAAAAGTCGCAGTTGTGGCAAATCCTGGACTTTCTCAAGGAGATTCTTTGCCGCAATATGACGCCTGATGTTAGGAGGCCATATGGCTAATTTTAACCCTGCTCACCCAGCAGAAACTGGGCGGGCGGGTGAGCAGTTAAAATGGCATGTGGGACTTACCCACACCAATCTGCTGTCTTCCCATGGATTCCGATCTTAACCTGCTCTTCTGAGCAGTCGCGAGCAATTTTAACTGGAAGGTTGCGTGGTTTCCCCGCCAGGCCAACCTAGTTGGAAGAGGAGCCAAGGCCAGAAGAGACCCAAAAAGATAAATGGATCTTCCATTTAAAAAAAAAACTTCCTTTGTGGGCCTCGACACACTGGGCTTGTCACCATTTTTTGCAACAGTGTCATTGACATGCTGACCAGTAGGCCAGTGTGTCAGACAGTATCATATGTTGCTGCCATGTCAAGAAACACAGGCACGTTTATGTCCCGTGTCATCCAAGACAGCAAGATGACCAACATATGGCAAAAAGCGAGAGAAAACGCTGTACCCAAAACCAGGAAAGAATCATTTCCTCCCAGCTAGCTATCGTCCTATATCACTTCTGAGCTGTGCTTACAACTTTTGGAGTGGCTAATTCTGCAGAGAATGATACCCACAGTAGAGCAGGCTCTGGAGGGTGACTAGGCAAGCTACAGACCAAACAGGAGCACATGACCAAGTCCACGCTCTTACCATCTATATAGAAAGAGAAGACGGGCTGTGTTCTTTAACATACAGATAATCATCTTTGGAATAACAACAACAACTTGTACTTATATAGCACCTTTAACATAGTAAAATGTCCCAAGGCGCTTCACAGGAGTATTAAAAGACAAAAATTTTACACCGAGCCACAAAAGGAGAAATTAGGGCAGATGACAAAAAGCTTGGTCAAAGAGGTAGGTTTTAAGGAGCGTCTTAAAAAGAGGAAAGAGAGGTAGTGAGGCGGAGAGGTTTAGGCAGGGAATTCCAGAGCTTAGGACCTAGGCAACAGAAGGCACGGCCACCAATGGTTGAGCGATTATAATCAGGAATGCTCAAGAGGGCAGAATTAGAGCAGAGCAGATATCTCAGGTGGGGGACGGGGTGGTTGTGGGGCTGGAGGAGATTACAGAGATAGGGATGGACGAGGCCATGGAGGGATTTGAAAACATGGAAGAGAATTTTAAAATCGAGGCGTTGCTTAACCGGGAACCAATGTCGGTCAGCGAGCACAGGGGTGATGGGTGAACGGGACTTGGTGCGAGTTAGGACATGGGCAGCCGAGTTTTGGATGACCTCAAGTTTACGTAGAGTAGAATGTGCGATGCCAGCCAGGAGTGCGTTGGAATAGTCAAGTCTAGAGGTAACAAAGGCAAGGAGGAGGGTTTCAGCAGCAGATGAGCTGAGGCAAGGGCGGAGACGGGCGATGTTACGGAGGTGGAAATAGGCAGTCTTAGTTATGCCGCGGATATGTGGTCGGAAGCTCATTTCAGGGTCAAATATGACACCAAGGTTGCGAACAGTCTGGTTCAGCCTCCGACAGATGCTAGGAAGAGGGATGGAGTCAGTGGCTAGGGAACAGAGTTTGTGGTGGGGACCGAAAACAATGGCTTCAGTCTTCCCAATATTTAATTAGAGAAAATTTCTGCTCATCCAGTACTGGATGTCGGACAAGCAGTCTGACAATTCAGAGACCGTGGATGGGTCGAGAGAAGTGGTGGTGAGGTAGAGGTGGGTGTCATCAGCGTACATTTGGAAACTGACACTGTGTTTTCGGATAATGTCGACAAGGGGCAGCATATAGATGAGAAATAGGAGGGGGCCAAGGATAGATCCTTGGGGGACACCAGAGGTAACGATGCAAGAGCAGGTGATTCTCTGGTTATGATTAGATATATAAAAATGGAACCAGCCGAGTGCAGTCCCACCCAGCTGGATGACGGTGGAGAGGCGTTGGAGGAGGATGGAGTGGTGAACCGTGTCAAAGGCTGTAGACAAGTCAAGAAGGATGAGGAGGGTTAGTTTACCTTTGTCAAAGTCACAAAGGGTGTCATTCGTGACTTTGATGAAAGCCGTTTTGGTACTGTGGCAGGGACGGAAACCTGATTGGAGGGATTCAAACATGGAGTTGCGGGAAAGATGGGCATGGATTTGGGAGGCGACAACATGTTCAAGGACTTTGGAGAGGAAAGGAAGGTTGGAGATGGGGCGGTACTTTGCAAGGACGGAGGGGTCAAGAGTTAGTTTTTGAGGAGAGGGGTGATGATGGCAGATTTAAGGGAGAGGGGGACAGTACCTGAGGAGAACCATTAACAATGTCAGCTAACATGGGAGACAGAAAAGAAAGTTGGGTGGTCAGCAGTTTGGTGGGAATAGGGTCGAGGAAGCAGGAAGTGGGTCTCATGGACAAGATGAGAGCGGAGAGGTCATGAGGGGAGATCGGAGAGAAACTGGATAAAACATAACCTTGCTTCCATCACTGTAAATAAAGGTTAATGTTGAAGCTAATTTCCCTGCTGCCAGATCCCAATTACTATTCCTGATAAAAGATAAAATGGTGAAGGCTGGACATACACAACAGTGAAATGCCTACAACAGTGAAATATATAGTATATTAAACCAGCATTGTACACCTCTAATAATATCAAAAGAACCATTTACCTTTTCACTTCATCCCGCTCTTCCTCAGATTCCTCGTCTGAAGAGAACTTGGCCGGTTGCCATGCTGTTCTGCGTTTCTCCATCAGCTTCTTCTGCTCCATCAACCGCGCACTTTCTTTCTCCTTCTCCTCTCTCCTCAACCGCTTGAAGAAACCTTGTCCTTGTTTAGCCGTGTTCATCAACTGCCTGTCAAACGAGAGTGGGAAATATTGCATAATTATAAAACCAGAATACCACCACAGTTCCAAGCTGTTTCTTGCTTGAGGGCCATGCTCAATAGTCCTATAAACTGCACTACAAAGTGATGGATGGGCATGGGTCGATCCTTTTAGTGCAGCTTTTTTTTTTAACCGGTTCTATGGATTGTGCAATAGTATTGCCTCCCTCATTGCATTCCCTTGCTTTCTCTTATCTTATTCTGGGTTCTGCCTTGTTGGCTTAAAAGCCTTGGCTCCAATTTTCTGAGTGGCCTGCAGCAAGGACTATTTATACTAAGTGCAGGTGCAAGGCAAGGGTTGATGCCTGCATCAACACTGTCAGAATTTTCATCTAACCTAAAAACACTATTATAAAGGTAGCCCCACATTTGCTACAGTAGCAAATTCAGGCAGGTTGGTGCCACGAGCACCCAACAATGTTCTGGGTCACGTTTTACAACATACCACCAATAAAAGCCAGGCATAACGTCACGTTTTTATTTTTAAATAAAAATCTTTCAAAACAAACTCCAGTTTCCACGCTGACACTACCTCCACAGCATTTGGTTGTCAAGGTGGGGGAGGGAGAGGAAGAGGAGAGGATCAGAACAACTAATCACCTCACCTTTTGTAAATTGTTGAGAGAGTTTCCAGACTGGCGTAGTTGTGGTACATATTTTTTCCCCATTTACAGGAGGTTACATTTTAAGTTACATTGTGCAATTTGACTAGTCATTTTACACTTCCGCAAAGCGGTCACCCAATCTGCGTTTGGTCTCCCCTAATGTAGAGGAGACCACATCGTGAGCAGCGAATACACTAATCAAACATCCTGTTTGCATATTTATAGAAAATGACGATGATCCAACTTTTATCTATTTTATCAGTCACCATAACAACTGCAAATGTCAAGCTGTTGACGCTACAACCCATTAACCGATAATATTCTGACTGATGAGTTTATTGCTGTAAATGAGGTTCACCCAGCAGCTCTGATAAAGCAATTGTTTGCAGACAGCGCGAACTGCCTTCTACTTACACCTCATCAGCATGTCAAGTGCTTTGAACAGCATTATTAAGGAAATTAACATGCTATTCACAGCAGAGGTAAAGCTTTAATTAACGCTTACTGTTTACACAGGAAAAGAAAATCAGGATGATTATATTCCTTGATGAACGTGTTACAGAAGCAGCACATATATTATAGAGGTGCTGCTGTGCTGCGGATGCATAATCACAGAACTCTGCACCTCGGCGTGAAAATGGTATACTCTTGTTGGTTCTAATTGTACAAAAGCTGGAAACCTGAAATAAAAACAGAAAATGCTGGAAACATTCAACAGGTCAGGCAGCATCTGTGGCGAGAGAAACAGAGTTAACGTTTCAGGTCGACGATCTTTCATCAGAACTGGAAGAAGTTAGAGATGTAACAGTTTTTAAGCAAGTGCAGGGCAGGGAAAATGGGGCGGGAGGAGTGGGATTAAAGGTCCTGCCCTCCGCCCTACCACAGACCTTTCCCTTTGTTCTTTCCTGCACCCTACGCCCCTTTTTCTGCAGGGAGACCAGCTACAAGGAGCTGTGATCACAGGAATCCTCCCCCCCCCGCCCAACCCCTCCAGTGCCCCCAACAGAGTGTATTTTTTTTAAATTCATTTATGGGATGTGGGCGGCGCTGGCAAAGCCAGCATTTATTGCCCATCCCTAATTGCCCTTGAGAAGGTGGTGGTGAGCCGCCTTCTTGATCTGCTGCAGTCAGTGTGGTGAAGGTACTCCCACAGTGCTGTTAGGTAGGGAGTTTCAGGATTTTGACCCAGTGACGATGAAGGATCGGCGATATAATTCTAAGTCAGGATGGTGTGACTTGGAGGGGATCTTGGAGGTGGTGATGTTCTCATGCGCCTGCTGCCCTTGTCCTTCTAGGTGAAGAGGTCGCGGGTTTGGGAGGTGCTGCCGAAGAAGCCTTGACGAGTTGCTGCAGTGCATCTTGTAGATGGTACACACTGCAGCCACGGTACGCCGGTGGTGGAGGGAGTGAATGTTTAAGGTGGTGGATGGGGTGCCAATCAAGCGGACTGCTTTGTCCTGGATGGTGTCGAGCTTCTTGAGTGTTGTTGGAGCTGTATTCATCCAGGCAAGTGGAGAGTATTATTATATATATTATATTATTATTATAGGCCCAGGACAACATTCCTGCACTTATTTGGGGAGCAGTGCATAAGGAAGCTGTGCTTCTCCAGGGGGTGTTATCACGTAGTTGTGTCGCCTCCTGCAATAAAATCTGAAACCCACTGCTACACTAGCACTGCATTGTCTGTTGCAGTCAAGGCCACTGCAGCCCTGAATTTCTTTGCCTCCAGCTCCTTCTAGGATGCACTGGGGGATATCAGTACCATCAGTCAGTCTATAATTCAAGCTTGCTTCAAGCACATGACAGGAGCCATGTTTACTGCAGCACTCACTTTCATCACATTTCCCATGGACAACTAGAAACAGCAGGATAGGGCTCTGGGGTTTGCACAGATCAGGCTTCCCTGAAGTCCAGGGCCTCATTGACTTTCACCCACATCGCCCTGCTACGGGCTCCTTCAGATTAGCCCAATCCCCTCATGAATCACTCCATTAATGTGCAACTGGGGTGTGATTAGCAGTACATCATGGCGGTCTGTGTCCACTTTCCTGGCAGCTGCCATGACACTTCTATATTGCAGTAATCTTCCAACTCCCCCTCCCACTTCTGTGCCCTGCACAGCAAGAGAAAGGCTGGCTGTTTGGGGATGAGGGCTCATGACTGCTCACAAGAACCTACGGTCAATGGCCGAACTGCGCTACATACACATTGATGGCTCAACTAGAGTCCTCACCAAGCAAACCATTGGAGTCCTCGGGCATTGATTCTGATGCCTATGCGGGTCTGGAGGCCTCCTCCAATACAACCCAGAACAAGTGTTCTGCTCCATGATAATGCTTTTCTGTATGCTGCCTATCTCCAATGGGGACAGCACATGGAGCCACAATCATCACAGCCCCAGGACATCGCTGCAGGAGTTCCTCAGGGCAGTGTCCTAGGCCCAACATCTTCAGCTGCTTCATCAATGACCTTCTCTCCAACATAAGGTCAGAAATAGGGATGTTTGCTGATGACTGCACAGTGTTCAGTGCTATTCACAACTCCTCAGATAATGAATCAGTCCATGCCCGCATGCAACAAGACCTGGACGACGAAGATTGGGTGACCGCTTTGCGGAACACCTCCGTTCAGTCCGTAAGGGGGACCCCGAACTTCCGGTCACCTGTCACTTTAATTCTCCGCTCCACTCCCACTCAGACCTCACCGTCCTCGGCCTCTTGCATTGTTCCATTGAAGCTCAGTGTAAGCTCAAGGAACAGCACCTCATCTTTCGATTAGGCACTTTACAGCCTTCTGGACTCATAGAGTTCAACAATTTCAGATCATAACTTCAGCCCCTATCATGTATATATTTTTTATCCACACTTTTTGTCTGTGTCTTTTTTTCTTCTCTCCCACATGGCAGCTGTCTTTCATTCTGCCAGTGCAATTTACACTTCATCTAGAGCCATCCTTTGTTTCTTAACCTGTCTCATACCATCTCCTTTTGCCTTGAATATCTCTTAATGTCTCTTAACCTCTCCTGCCTTCTATCCTATCACAGACCTTCCCTTTTGTTCTTTCATCCCCTACCCCCTTTCCCAGCCCCTACACTTGCTTAAAAATCTGTTCCATTTCCTGCTTTTTTCCAGTTCTGACGAAAGGTCATCGACCTGAAACGTTAACTCTGTTTCTCTCTTCACAGATGCTGCCTGACCTGCTGAGTATCTCCAGCATTTTCTGTTTTTATTTAAGACCTGGACGACGTTCAGCCTTGGGCTGATAAGTGGCAGGTAACATTTGCGCCACAGAAGTGCCAGGCAATGACTATCTCCAACAAGCGAGAGTCTAACCACCGCCCCTTTACATTCAACGGCATTACCATCGCCGAATCCCCCACTATCAACATCCTGGGGGGTCACCATTGACCAGAAACTTAACTGGACCAGCCGCATAAATATTGTGGCAACAAGAGCAGGTCAGAGGCTGAGTATTCTGCGGCGAGTGTTTCACCTCCTGACTCCCAAAAGCCTTTCCACCATCTACAAGGCACAAGTAAGGAGTGTGATGGAATACTCTCCATTTGCCTGGATGAGTGCAGCTCCAACAACACTCAAGAAGCTCGACACCATCCAGGACAAAGCAGCCCGCTTGATTGGCACCCCATCCACCACCTTAAACATTCACTCCCTCCACCACCGGCGTACCATGGCTGCAGTGTGTACCATCTACAAGATGCACTGCAGCAACTCGCCAAGGCTTCTTCGGCAGCAACTCCCAAACCCGCAACCTCTTCCACCTAGAAGGACAAGGGCAGCAGGCGCATGGGAACACCAGCACCTCCAAGTTCCCCTCCAAGTCACACACCATCCTGACTTGGAAATATATCGCCGATCCTTCACCGTCGCTGGGTCAAAATCCTGGAACTCCCTCCCTACAGCACTGTGGGAGTACCTTCATCACACGGACTGCAGCGGTTCAAGAAGGCGGCTCACCACCACCTTCTCAAGGGCAATTAGGGATGGGCAATAAATGCTGGCCTTGCCAGTGACGCCCAGATCCCATGAACGAATAGAAAAAAGTGAACGAGGGCCTGCAGCATGATGAGTGAGACAAGACTGATTACAGAAGATGGCGAGGAAGCAGGAAGGCTTCGACACCTGGCTGCAGCCAGAGCTCACTGACGAGCACTTCAGCTGAACAATCTCTGCCCCCCTGCATTGACAGCTACGTCCAACATTTACACCTTGCACTTAATCTGCATTGAATTTCATCTGCCACCCTTTGCCCCACTATAGATTTATCTAGCACTTTTTGATGGTCACAAGCTGTTTTGTAGCAGAATTCTCCAGTCTCACTGCCAGTTCTGATGAACGGTCATACTTAAAGTGTAAACCTTTCATGCTCTTTCCAATGCTGATGGGCCTGCTGTAACTTTGCACAATTATGGTCGCACTATCTAAAGACACCCTTTAGAGAGGGGTGCCTGTACTTTCCTCAGATCACCACTGATCCAATTGGAGCTGTATGACATTAATCTATGATGCGGAGATGCCGGTGTTGGACTGGGGTGGACAAAAATGAGAAGTCGCACAACACCAGGTTATAGTCCAACAGTTTTATTTGAAATCACAAGCTTTCGGAGCTTACGTGGCCCCTTCCTCAGGTGAAGTAAAGAAATACTTTATCTATACAGAGACAATGATATATTTACAGGGAGGCGCGTTCAGATTGTGGGGGAGTCCTGGACGGGAAACTCAGAAGTACGGGTTTTCCGGATATCCTGCAGGTATTAACTACAGGACTTCTTTTAACTTTTTTCTGCAGGTTTCCCACCCAACAGCCGATCACGGGGAGGGAAGCAGGTTAGCTTTTTGGGCCGGGGGAAAAGTCTCCTGCTCCTCCTGGCCCACAAGCATTGCTGTAAAGGCACTTACCTTATGGATCCGGCCCTTATCGCCTCCTTTTACCTGCCGGCTATTCCAAAGCCCGGGAAACCCGGTCGAAATGGGTTAAAAATAAAAAGCTTGTTAAAATGGAGGCACGCAGCCTCCTCAAAAGCGGTTACCGACCGTCCCACCTCCTTAGAGCGGATTGGTCCCCTGCCCTGCCCCCACCCACCCCATTCAAACCGGAAGTGGGCGGGTTCGAGACGGGTTTCAAATTTTTTAAAATTCTCACCGGACTCAAACCCACCCGTTCCTGGGGGTGAAAATTACCCCCATTGTGGGCACAGCAGCAGAACCATGGATGTCTCAGGCTCAGGGTTATTCTAAATGCTAATGTCATTCTTAATCCTGAAAGAGGAATCACTTCACTTTGATTTCCTGGATTTACTTTGAGCAGCAGAACCTGTCTGTTCAAATTTAGGAAAACCATTCACTGCAGAACCCAGCTCATTTCTAAATGCTCATGTAATGAATTTAGAATTATGCGCCATTATCTGTGGTACTATTCCAAAACCATCTAAGCATAAAGAAAGTAAGTGTTCAAGTTGATACTGATGCACATTCTTAAAGTATTTATTAACTCTGACAACAGATGGAACTAGGACACAGCAATTTTTCCTTATCTTTTGAACCGTGTGATTAAAGCATTTAATGAATTCCTTGGGTGGAAATTCAGCATCTAATAAAATAATGGCAGTAATAACAAAAGTAATACCAAAAGAAGCTTAGCACTGTAAAGATTATTTCACAATTGAAAACCTCAAAAGTAAAAGTAACATTAACTCATGGGTTCGAGGGCAGAGAGAGTTAGACTGGAGGAAAATAGCATTTGGTGTGGATAAATTTAAGGTGTGAAGACATGCCTGTAACACCTCAGGCATCACATTCAATAAACAGTGAAAGAAAGACAGGTGATCATTAGCCTCTCAATGACCTTCAGATGTACCGAACAGCAATTGTACCTTGTGGCCTTCAAAGTACAGGCAGTTTACACATCGCTTAACACTTAACAGCAGAATAATAAATTATGAGTCATATGGTACAATGCTCCTAACTTATAAAACCGTGTATCCTCCAATTTACTGTGAACAATATCGCGGGGAGTTCTAGTAATATATTTTTTAAATCAATGCTGGAAATCTGAAATAAAAGCTGGAAATACATAACAGCTCGATCAGCATCTGGCAAAGTATCATCCAAACGATCACATTTGAACCATCAACCTTTCTTTGTCTTTCAGATGCTGATCAGCTTGCTGCACATTTCCAATATTTAGTGTAGATGGTGTGTAGGACAGGTGGGCAAAGGCACTTGTAGGTATAGTATTCCATCCCATGTGCGAGAGATTCAAAGCTTCCTTACGCCTCCAACCCTTTATGCTGGTGGAATAAGATGCCACTGATAATCCACTCGTATCTGTCCATTTAAGCCTCTCTCCAATTACTCTCATCTAGCACAGCCTTTGGAGTCAAGCTGGTAAACTTGTCTGATCCCAGTTCTGTGCGCAGCATCAAAGTATGCAACAAAATAGTTAATGACCAGCAACTTTTTCCAGAATATCTGTATTTAACTGCTGTGTTGTAAGGGTGTTCTTCCTGTACTGCTTTAACCTTTTGCCTGTTTCGTATGGGGGTGGGAAGTTACCAGAGACGCTAATTACAAAAGAAGACTCTTGTAGTTAAAGCAAAGGGATGAAAAATAGTGGTTTCTAGGCAACTAATGACACCGGTTATTAACTTGATTGTGAGTATAAATCAACACTGCAGGAACAAAATTTGTAATTTGTCCTTCTTTCATCCACTCATGACTAGGTTACTCTGAGCGTGTTATTTTTAACTCTTGCATTACTTATGGAGTCAATAACATGATGGATTCCTAATAGCTGATTCTCCTACATCAAATTGCATGCTCTGCCAGTTCCAATTATTCAGCAGCTTGCATTGTTTGTAAGATCTCCTACGATTGTTAGTCATTGTCTTGACCACTTCAGATCTCTCCCACATACTACACCTAAACCATTCTTCAACGGAAAGGCTGGCAGGTGAATGCTCTACCAGTCACACGCTAAAACCAGATTCAGTGAGAACAGCGTCAGCCTTGGCTCAGTGATAGCACTCTCGCCTCTGAGCCAGAAGGTTGTGAGCACAAAATGAGTGCAGTACTGAGGGAGTGCTGTACTGTCGGCAGTGCCATCTTTCTGATGATACAGTAAACCAAGGCCCCTTCTGCTCACTCAGGTGGACATTAAAGAGCCCATGGTACTATCCGAAGAGCAGTCGCGTTCTCCCCAGTGTCCTGGCCAATATGTACCCCTCAACCAACATAACTAAAGCAGATGATCTGGTCATTTATTTAATTGCTGTTTGTGGGACCTTGCTGTGTGCAAATTGGCTGCTACGTTTCCTACATTACAGCAGTGACTACACTTCAAAAGTACTTCATTGGCTGTAAAGCACTTTGGACGTCCCGAGGTCCTGAAAGGCGCTATAGAAATGTAACTTCTTTCTTTCAGTGTAGATGGATTCACCCTCCAGTTATAGTGCCTCCTTCTTTCTGCCTTAGTTTAACACTATTACAGATGGATCATACGCTGCTGAAAGAAACCACGGACCTGATCCTGACTGGGGCGGTTTTTGTGAGCGGCATTTCAGCCGACCAAACCCACCTGTTTTTGGGGGTTAAAATTCCTTCCCCCCCCCACCCCAATGTTTCACCACTCGGTAGTACAACTTGCTGTTGCATCAATGCAGCACACCAGTAGATTACTCAAGTGACTTTCATTAAGCAACATTTATAAACTGTTCCATTTGGCCAAGTAATACAAACTGGTTTTGACTACATTCAAGATTGGTGCTGAACCTGCAGAGAACTTACTCTGGCCTAATGGTTAAGCAACTGAGTTTGTACAGTGCGACATACCACACATTTCTACACTTAACCAGGGAAGATTTTCTGGTATAACTTAGGCAGGCCCAGTCTCGCCGGATCACCGCCTATTTCATGGTCTGTCCCAATTTTCCGCTAGATATTCCTGTGTGGTGGCTATGCCATCAAGCTGCCTGAATACTACAATATTACATTTAAAATTTACTGGGGCAGTGAAAGTGCCGTTTTTAAAGTGGATTGGAGTGATCCTTGCTCCACCAAGGCTAAACAAACTGTGCTAGCAACCTTACGCCACCAGGGAGAAGATTTCCTCATCTCACATGCTGGTTTCTGCAATGGAAAAGGTGGGGAGTCAGTCTGTTGTGATCGCGATTTGTGGGTCTCAGTATAAAACCACAGTCAACCGTTTGTGTGGAGACCAACTCCCAACCTGAATGTAAAAATGGGAGCATGTCTGTCCAACAGAATCCTATATCAAGTGCGAGTATAAAAGCACCCAAGTCTATTTTAGTGAGAAGTCGCACAACACCAGGTTATAGTCCAACAGCTTTATTTGAAATCACAATCCGAAAGCTTGTGATTTTCAAATAAATCTGTTGGACTATAACCTGGTGTTGTGCGACTTCTCACTTTTGTCCACCCCAGTCCAACACCGGCATCTCCGCATCAAGTCTATTTTAGGCCAACAAAGCTCCAGAAGGGGTAAAAGCACTTTTCTCACAGCAACAGAAACAACACAACTTTGCAAATAAAAATGTTAGTAAAAATCAAAACCCAAACTAGCTCTCCAACCATTTCCCAGTAACTGGAGGTGCATCCCACTGGCCTTTCTAACGTCATCACATTTTCCCTATGGGGGCACGGATGATTTTCACAAACATTTGGTTTTAGTATCCCTCTTATAAGACATGCTGCAGAAGACCTACTATTTTCCTTAACAATTTGCCTTCAGCAGCCAGCCCCATGATATGAGCTGGTCATACACTCCAGTGCCATGGAGTGATAGGACTGTCACGGGGCTGCCAGTGCTCATACAGCCCAGCATGAGCCATTACCTTTAGGACAGGAGTGGACAAAGTCTGGAAGAGAAACTATGACAGTCTTGGCATCTGTGTGCATGGGGTAGGTCGATGGACAGGTAGGCAAGTTCACAAATTCACTCAACCCCTTTGCATTTATAAACAGATCAAAATCCACTGACATAGAAGGACCCTGACCATAGTTTATAACAGCAGCCATTTACATCACTCTACTTTACGAGCTCTGATGCGACATAATTTTTCATCTTAAAAAAGTCTGACTGATTTGGTATATATCTGCCTGGGTCGCAGGAAGTGTTTGTGCAGACTGCTGAACAAATAAGCAAGTAACACCCCACTTCTCGCGTTTAAAGAAGGTGCCGCACAAGCAGAGAACACACGAGGTGTGAAAAAAAAGTGTTTGTCTCACACCTTGGAACTAGGGGAGCAGCTGTGTGAGTCCCACAGGGTCTCCTTCCTGCTAACTGAGCTCTGAGTCACACAGCAAACACTTATGACTCAAAGCACACCCCTCAGTCAGCCGTTCCCGTTGCTTTTCTAACATAACAATGGGAACTGCTACATGGATGCCTGCTCGGAGCGGAAAAGTGACATTATTGGTTGAAACTGTGTGCCACCTAAAAGAAAAGCCAAACTTTTGTTTTTGTCTTAGCTTCAGGTGCTGCAATTTCGATGTTCCTGCCTCCTTTATAGGATTGGAGCACAGAAATCAGGAATTGCTGCTAATGGGCACATGAAAGATGGCGTAAATTTAAGGGGCTGTTAAATAGCATGGGTGCCATGACAGTGGTGCGAACACTTGAGCAGTGATGCTATACAATAAGTTTATCTTGGTATATAATTCATGTTCACCCGGAGGTTGAAGTTCATCCCTTTGCGAAGCTGCTGCTAACAGCCCCACCTGGTGGATTTGTTTTTTTTAAATGATTACACAGAACACTACCCTGGACTACAGTAAACTAGTTTAAATTTTTGTTCTGCCAAATAATTATTTTCCTCTCAACTACTCTGAAGTCTCGATAAAGAACAAGGTCATCCAACAATGGAATCCTGCTCCTGTAGCTGGGAAGGCTGCTCACACTAATAAACTGGATGCAAAAAAAAGCTGGTCATCAAAATATGTGGATGGGCAAACAATATCAGCTTAATACAGCAAGGGTAAAGTAGGGGAACAGTGGGCAACACACATACTGTGTGAATGGTGTTGAAATAGATCTTGGACTCTTCGTAGACTTGATACTCAGTAGGTCCAACCGATGTAGAGCAGCAATCAACAAAGCTAATAAGATGTTGAACTATAGAAGCAAAACTGTGGAATACAAGTCAGAAGAAGCCATGATCAAACTGTACAGTGCTCTGGTCAGACCACACCTGTGTCTAGTTCTGTTCACCGAGAAACAAGGGAGACATTCAAGCATCTGAGACAGTACAGCAAAGAGCTAGAAGACTGATCCCCAGAGTTAGAGGTCTGAATTATGAGGAAAGACTGGAGACCTGCGAGGTCATTTCTAACAGCATAAAAGATAACAAGAAAGAGTATGGAAAAGGTAAATCCAAAAAAAACTACTTTAAAATAAATTGCAAGAGTGACAAGAGACCACAGATTCAAGCTGGTAAAAGGCAAATTTAAGGCTTATATCAGGAGGTTCTTCTTCACACAGACAGTGATCAACACATAGAATGGGCTCTCAGATAGAGTACAGGAGACAAAAATCTTGGGAGTCATTTAAGAATCAGCTGGATGCTGCAACTTTAGGGTCATTCTGGATGGAAGAACCAAGATGGCCTTCTTCACCTGTAATTATCTTGCAATCTGATAGACAATCTGTTTCTCAACCATAGCCGCCAACTTCGGCTTCGTCCCCCATGCTCGCAATATACCAATGTTATCGATACTACTATGGTCCATGCGCATCTGAGATTTCCTCTTTTGTTCCTCCAAATACGCCATTCCACATTCTACTCTCTCGCCCCTGTATTTTCACTGTGTTGAAATCAAGGGACATCGCAGTCTTTGACTTCAGCCCCATTCTTTCCCAGAGACTCAAAGCATGGAATTTCTCATCGCTCTCAATTTTCCCTTGCTCCCACAATCTACAACAGGTTTTTAAAATCCAAGATTACCCTCATCCAACCGCTAATTCCCAATTTACCTCAATTTCTCTCCTAATTTTTAACCTTATCAGTGTCCTGCACCAGGGCCATTGGCCCTCACTCTGGGTTTCTCAATGAATAATGCAACACTGTGCTCCATCTGTCTACTGAATAAACTTACCATACATCCTGTTAGCCAATCAAATACTTTACAGCAAAAGAAAATGCAGCTGGAGCAGCAGAGAGACCGTTTCCACTCTCCCTCCTTTCCTCATTATAAAATTACAACGGTTATCGTCACTAAGGGATGTAGTTTTTAAATTACAAAATGCCGTATAGTATATGGCAGGCCTCTTATTTACTCAGTTATTAATAACTCAACCCTTAAAACAGCTGGTATTGAAATTTTTGATATTAAGTGTGCTAAATTCCTTAATCTTGATTAATACTATTTTTCACTTCTAAAATTCCAGATATATTAAATCCATCTTAGTTGAACCTCCATTTATTAAGTACTTATGAATTCCTGATTTATTCAATCTTGTTTTAAAGGTTCAGTGATTATAGTTAATAAACCCATACCTTAGAGTGGTATCCTAATTAACATACATTTTATGGTTCATAATGTGTGCAGTTAATTAAAAGGAGAATCTGGGAGAGGCTGAAGCAAAGATCGGCAGGTTTCTTCATCAATGAGCTGTCACCCCATGTGCTCATTTAATGAGCCAATACAAATACAATTTTTGTCTTCTCCCCCATTTTTAAACCCTCTGCTCTTCTGAAGGTGCTGACTCACTCTCCAGCAATTTGACCAAATTACCACTTTTCTTACGCCAACCCCACCACAGCGAATGTTAGTAGGCTATTCCACCATTGAAGCACCACAAGTGATCAGGGCCCAATCCTGCCCTCACCCATACTGGATTACAATCAAGACCAGGAACCTCAGTTATTTCATTTTGCTTTCCTCAGGTTGGGCAATGCTAAGGCCAACAGTAGAGCCTGCATCACTGCCTCGATGGAGAGCAGCTAACACAGCACGAACCAGGGATTGAAACTAGCATTTTCCTGGTCTGTATGGCTCAATACCATCGCACATTGTGTATTTACCCACTCTCCCATTTTGGGGTGTTGGCGGAAGTGCTATTTTTCATTTTGTTTGAAACCTCAGACTACGAATATGGGAGTTTCATTGGGGGCGATTTACAGCAGCGCGTTCAGGCGCTAACGATCCTACAAGATGGGGTCTTGAGCTGAATCGCTGGGTTAGCCAGCGTTTAGCGCAAGACGCCACCTGGTAAAGGAGTTGAAGCCGGCGCTAGGAACGGGCATCCGGAGGATCATTAAACAGCTGAATGCCACTTAAAATGCCTGCTAGCGCTTATTAAAGAGGCTGCACAGCATTTTAGTGGCTAGTGCTTGTCCTAACGTCCTGTCCTAACAGTGACCAGCTGTTTGGGAGTAAACATGGCGTTGATGTCGATTTCAAGCGCTATTTAAAGGGATACTCACTATTTCATGTTCACTTGCTGCTGGAGCTGTGAAGAGGTCCTCTGAAACACACCGGGAGACTTTCTGGGACACTTTGGCCGGAATTTTGCCAGCGCTCAGAGGGCGGGTTTGGAGGCAGGTCCGCTGTCAAAATAGCAAAGATTGACAGCGGGTAAGAAACCCGCTGTCAACCCGCCTCCACGCGAGTCTCCCAGGTGACGGGTCTGTCAGCAGAGAACTGACCCGAAACCAAGCAGCGGGGGACACAATTCAGCTACTTAAATGGCTTAACAGCCAATTTAATGGTATTTTGAGGCTTCTTTCCAATTTTACGTGCTCCCCCATGGGTTACTCGCTGCTCGGGGAACACACCAGCTCACCCTGGTTTGAGTTGAGTCTGCTCTGATGTTTCTGATAAGCGGACAGCTGCAGAAGTGGTGTAAAGGATGCCATGTTGCAGATGGTCAGTTTCAGAGCGCAGCAAATGTTGGTTACTGCATTTGTAATACATATAGAGATTTTTTTAGCTTGCAAGTGTTTAGAGGCAACTGTATGTCCAGTGCCGCCTCATTGGAACAACCTCTCTCACCATTGATAGATCGCTTCTGTCATCTCACCTGCAGCTGCCATCTATTGCAGCAACATCGGTGCCCTTGAAAAAATCAGACCTTGGTCCTCTGAATCTTTCCACGATCAGCCCCAACACCAATATCACCAGGCACACCAACATCACTAACAACATCACCAACATTCTCCGCCATCACCTGATGCCACACAGGACACAGGCCATCAGCCCCTGACAACATTGCTGCCCGGGAGGCCAGCGATGGCCTCACCATGGCCAGACTTTCTTCACTTGACGCTGTAAACCCTGGCTGCCACATGATGCGCCAGGTTGACACCATCTCACGCCAACACCGTAAAGCATCCCTTTAATGTCCAAGCCATTCCAGGCACACTCATCACTATAGCGGGGGGGGGGGGGTGGGGGGGGCGGGGTGGTGGTGCGGGGGGAGAGTTATGTCTCAACATTCACTGGAACTCAGTAAGACACTTCTCAAGGTGCGTACAGATCTGTCCAATAGGGGGCAGTGTTGAAAATATAGATTTCACTGTATGACAACACATTACCAGAAACTTCACATGGACATTGGCTAAACCTCTCAAGTGCCTACCCTTATGTGTTGTTAGTTGGTATGCTTGCAGTAGGATGAGGGTGAGTGTGAGGGGTGACTAGTGCGATGGGGAAGTGATAATGTAGATAGAGAGGGTTGGGTGGAGGTGCAAGGTAAGTTGGTGTGAGTAAGGATGTGCGGGAGAAGGGTATGGAAGGCAGAGTGATTGGGATGTGATGAGTGGTACAGCAGGGTGAGTTTGAGTGTGGCTTTACAGTAACATTTTGTGATCCACTGAGATCATTGAAAGGTTGGCGCCACTGCAGCCAGGGACCCCTGACGACATCCCTGCTTTTGCCCTCCTGTGCAATGTGCAACCAGGCTACGTTGGTGTCCTGGGGAGGCCTCTTCCCATGGAAGGGAAGAGAACCTCCCTGCGTGCTGTGACTCCCTCCATAAGCATATGGAGGGAGTCATTGGAGAGCCTGGATGCAAGTGTCCACCTTTGTGCAGTGCTTGTCAGTGTTTGCAGCACCTCAATGCTGTCAAACACTGACAGAACAACTGTCAAACTCAATGTGGCCATGGTCCCTTTAAGGAAACCAGCTTATGACGCGTCATCAAATGACATCATCAGACCCGCTTCCTGTTAATTGGCTGGGAAGCCCGCAGGGTGGGCTTAACAAGGCCAATCAAGGGAAAATCCCTTTGACAGAGCGGCTGCAGCCAGGATCAGGACTGGAACCCGGGAACCAGCTCTCCCGCCACCATCCCGACACCGCTGAGAAAATCATGGCCTTTGTCAAGACTTCACCAACACTCGAGCAACATTTATTCTGGAAATTCTGAGGACTTCACCTAAAATGAGTAAGTGTTGTGCTACTCCCTTTTATAGGAGTCACCAGGAGAAAGGGAGTGCTTGGTCATGGGCTTCTTGATAGGGGTCCGCCTTGGTCTGGACGAGGAATAGGAGAAAGACATGAGGCAAGGCAGAGCAGCGCTAGCTGCTGCAGGAGAGAGGGTCAGGAGGGTGAGGTGGCGTCGTTCCCCCTGCAGGTACAGGACATCCCTCCTCCTCTAGACCTCCTGCACCAGAACCTCCAGTGATGCATCCAAGAACCTGTGTGCCCTCTCCCTCGGTCCCTGAGCTACCCTGCAACATGCCGCTGTCTGCCAGCTGGAGCAATCCACACCTTCAGTGGAGTGGGTGCGAGAAGCCCGCATATACTGCTGCATGAAAATTGCGTCTAATCAGTACTTGAGTGCTAAACTTGCATGTGTCTGTTTTAGCGCCTCCCGGCAAGTTCAAATTTTGGTAATCAGCATTTAGGACCAAAATTGTGTGCTAAATCCAGACTTTCAAACAGGTGTGTCATATTAGCACTGCACCCATCTAGCGTCTGTTTTCACCCCATGGCCAAAATAACCCCCCAGGTCAACTATACAGTAGTCACAATTGAACAGCATATTTTTCTAATACCATCAACCTAAACTGATGATGATCTTGGCCCAGAAATTCGGCGCTTGTCAGGTGAGTACGCACTGTGTACTCACCCGTAAGGCCACTTGAAGCGCCGGTTTCCTGCATGCACTGCGCATGCGCGGGAAACCAGAACTTCCGGTCTCGTGAAGGGAGGGGTTCAGAGGTGAACCGCGTGTGCGGGAGAGGCTGCGCGCACGCAGCGAACTTCGGTTTTTTTTCAGGTTTCTCCGGGAGGGTAAGTATGGAAGAAGCTGCGCTTTTTAAAAGGAGGCGCAAGACCCGTTTTTAACAAGGTAAGTGGTTAATTAATTACAATTTAAAAAATTTTCAACAGGTTTATCTTTTTTAGATACTTTAATGAAAGGTAAGTTTATTTTTAGCACCGTTAAAAAGTATAATTAATTTTTTCAAAAATTTAAATTTTTGTTTAAAGTAGTTAATTTATTTAACTTATAGTTATTTTAAAAATGTGATTTTTTTTTTTATTTATTTGAAGTTTAATGTGTGGTTTTGGGGCCGATTTCAATTCATAGATTTGACAGGTCTTCCTGTCAAATCTATGAATGAAAATGCCCTGCTAGGATTGGCTCGCCATGGCTCATGTGATCCCAGGGGACGCTTCGAACTAACTGCGCCGCTGGGACACGCAAGCACTGCGCATCGGCAGCTGGAAGAGGCCCAGGACCCGAAGTTCTCGTGGGCCCAAAACACAACGGCAGGCGCGGTAGGCAAGTACGCGTGTGATGCTTGCACCCGCAGGAAGCCGGAAAACCACATTTCTGGCCCAATGATGTAGATTTGGAAGTGGGTAGAAAAAGGATTTACTAAATTTGCGTAATAGAAATCAGAATTTACTGGAGTCATTGGAGATCATTTTAACTATGGACGTATAAAAATAGGCCCTTGTGTTTTTATTTAAGTTATGTTTTACTTCCTCCCTTCCTGAAGGTTCTGACTCCTTGTTGCAGCCCTGGTTCTCACCTCCATCCACATACATGCACTTTCAGCAAGGATTTCTGGTTAGCAGGTACCTTGGCCAGTTTCCCCTACCCAACCCAACCCAACCCAGGAGGCACTGGGGACAATTAAATTGATACCACTGTCCTAGTTTGGGATCAACTAACTCAAAACAGGGATCAACCTGGGCTTAAGAGCTCAACTACAACACTGAGGCACTGAGGAAGCTGCTGCTTTGATTTTATCATGTACTCTTACCTGGTGTGAGACAGATCCTTACTGATAGTCTTCAGGTCTTTGTTCTTGTATTTCAGGTGCAGCAGCTTTGCAGTGAGCATCTACAGGATCAGAAGACATTCCTATCAATCTCTGTAGCCTTTACAGCAAACTTGGAGTTAGTGCATAACACTGACAAATTTCAAGAATGAATTTTATCTGTATTGAGATATTTTTGACAAAACACCTAAAAAAAATAAATCCAAATTGACAACTCATTTACCTCACTGCTGTTTGCAAGATGCTGTTGATTCAGAATGGCTTCAATGGTTGTCTACATGATAGTCACTGTACTCCACTATGTGAACCATTTTGATATGATAATTTCAGACACGAACCTTGCGAGTGGAAGATGCATATAAAGGGTCTCTCTCCTCAATTGTGTGTATTTTTGTAATATTTGCAATAGCAGTGAGTTACAGAGCCAGAAATTTAAATTATCCCTGTGATAAATCATTAAAATGTAGCTTTTTAAATACCTATAAACTGGAGACTAAGGGAAATAGCCCAAGCTCCCAGAGTTGAATTATTTATGCCAGTGATGAGTCTTTTAAGAAGAAAAAAATATTCTGTCAGTCTGTCTCATACAGATATAAACTCAACACCTTACATCAAGGCAAGAGAGAGATGAACACATTGCAGGTCTTAAAAGTGGATCTTGGTGACAGGACTGAACTAGGCTGGTGAAACAGACTTCACTAATTTCTACATTCTTCACTTCCTGAATCTCTTAATAAGACTCTCTTGAATTTCTAATTGTCCCGTCTTCTCTGATCCTATCCTCATTCATCATTCAAGCATACCCACATTTTCAGCAAGGGTCACTGAATAGCAATCAGGAGTAGCAATCGTGGACAATCTTCAGATTAATACCTCTCCCTAGCCCAGGGTCAAATAGGCCAAATACAGTGCCACCACTATCATTTCAGCTGACATGAGGTAACGCAGTACAAAGCAGAGGAGAATTCCAATGTATATTTTACTTTTATTCAAAAAGGTATGGGGGTGGCGGCGCAAAGGGAGGGGGTTGTCAGTGACTGGGAATTACCTGGTGAGATGTCCCAATTTCTTCTATAATCTGGGCTGGCACTCCGGTACAGTTATGAGGGAGTGCTGCATTGCCAGTACTACTATCCCTGGGATGAGATATTAAACCGAGGCGCTATCTGCCTGTTCATGTGGATGTGCCATGATTCGGAGAGCAAGGATTTCTCCTGGTGCCATTATTACCATTCCTCCCCTAATCCATACCACCAAAAAATGATCTATTTCATTGATATTTGAGGGATGTTACTTGCACAGAAGTGTTGTCGCATTTGTCATCATAATAATAGTCACTGGACTTCCAAAGTAATTCATCTTATGATTGTTTGGAGACATAAGAACATGATGAAGCACTATATAAATGCAAGTAATATATTGTTGGATTACACAAGAAAAGGCATCAACTGGTACATAATTTAATTCCTCAGTATGAACAATATAACCCAAGCAATTTCGGATCCCTATTATCTTCCTCAGATAATTGACTGTATTATAGCAGCTTTTTATTTTCGGGGCATAAAATAAACAGCTCAACTTCAAACCAGTGAATTTTCAGCTCTTATTATGAGCTGCAAAGTGTTCCCTACAGGAATCCAATCAGCTGCCATCATGACTGAACCAAGAACCTTCAGACACATGTCTGTCATGCACAGAAACCATTTAAGAGTCTCCGAACCAGCTGACAGAAATTGGCACAGGTAGATTACTGCTTGCCCAATGTGGATTACACACTTTCTACCCATAAAGGACACACACCACTTGCCCATGTCCACAGAGCTTTGCCACCAGCTGGCAACAGCTGAGATTTAAGGACCCCAAGCATGCACTGGGGTACTGCTGAAATTTAACCAGCTACAAAACTGTTCAGATCATTAGCAAAGAGCTCTGTCCCCACTTCCCACTACTCGTCCAGTGAGGGCACTGGCTTGCACGGTTAATTGCAGTTGAGTAGGGAGAATCACAACTCCCAATAATAGTGAACCCGGATTAACAAAGGACTGTGGACGCTGCTCAAATAATTTGATCTCAACAATAATCTTTGGATGTAGAACGAAAGAGATATTAATTTGATCTTGGCAATCGTTTTGTCTAAATTTCTACCAGGTTTAAACTTCAAATTGAATTTTCTATGAACTGTTGAAAGCATCCTAAAAGTAACATAGAAATTCAAGCTGGGTTTACAAAAGAAATATTTAATTGCAAGTAAAACAATCATATTAAAGAATTATCTGCAATCATAGAAATAGTCTGGACTGTATGGAATTCCCAGAATGTGACACTAATTAGCCCTGTGCAGCAAAAGGGTAGAGTTATCTCCTGAATGTATTAGTGAAAATCTAATGGAAAATAGAAACATAATTTGTCCTCAGTTTGTAAAAGAAATAAATTCTTTGGAAAGGTAATTATATTAAGGGTTTATCTACATTCACAGAATTGTACTGGAAGTTAGTAATCAACCTCATGCTGAAAAATTAAGCAGCTTAAGAATCCTGACCAGAATTTTAATTAAGGACACATTTTACAGAAAAATAACCCCCCGCCCCCCCCCAACCCCACTATCCCAACAACTTCCATCTGTACACATTATGAATACGTTATATCATTACACTTGCGACCAAGGGCATTATTTACATCCTTTTATACATGACTGTCTTGTAGCAAACTCACGCCAATGTAACAGTACACAAGCTTTAAGGAGGAGATGTTTCAGGTACAGGCTAGGTACATTCCAACAAGAGGGAAATATAGGGGAATCAAAGCCAGGGCTCCTTGGATGACGAGGGAGATAGAGAATGAAACAAAAAAAGAGGGTGTAAGTTGCATGTCAGGTGAATTCTTCAAGTGAGAACCAGGCCAAATACAATAAGTTGAGAGAGGAAGTGAAGAGGAAAATAAGATTGGCAAAGAGAGAATATGAGAATAGAATGGCAGTTTCCATAATAGGGAACCCAAAAATCTTCTACCGGCATGTAAACAATAAGTGGGTAGTAAGAGGCAGGGTGGGGCCTATTAGAGACAAAGAAGATGATATATGCTTAGAGGCGCAGGGCAAGGCTAGAATATTTAATGAGTACTTTGTATCGGTGTTTACTAAGGAAGAGGATGCTGACAAAATATCGGTAGAAGCGGAGATGGTAGAGGTAATGGATGGGGTGAAAATTGATAGGCAGGATGTACTGGAAAGGCTGGATATGCTTAGAGTGGATAAGTCGCCTGGTCCGGATGGCTTGCATCCCAGGTTGCTAAGGGAAGTGGGGGTGGAGATAGCGGAAGGGCTTGCCAAAATCTTCCAATCTTCCCTAGATACGGGGGAGATGCCAGAGGATTGGAAAGTGGCAAATGTGACACCATTGTTCAAGAAAGGGTGCAAGGACAATTCTGGTAACTATAGGCCAGTCAGTTTAACATCAGTGGTGGGTAAGGTTTTAGAAACAATAATCAGGGAAAAAATTAACAGGCACTTGGAGAGGTTTAAGTTAATTAAGGAGAGCCAACACAGATTTGTAAAAGGCAGATCGTGTTTGACTAATCTAATTGAATTTTTTGATGAAGTAACAGAGAAAGTTGGTGAAGGGAATGCAGTGGATGTTGTCTATATGGATTTTAAGAAAGCGTTTGACAAAGTACCACATAAAAGGCTGGTTAACAAAATTGAGGCTCATGGAATAGGAGGGTCAGTGTCAGCTTGGATAAGAAATTGGCTTCAGGACAGAAAGCAGCGAGTCGTGGTAAATGGTTGTTTTTCAGACTGGAGGATGGTAAACAGTGGTGTTCCCCTAGGGTCGGTACTAGGACCACTGCTTTTTATATATAAATGACTTGGATATTGGAATAGAGAGTAAAATTTCAAAATTTGCTGATAATACCAAACTTGGAGGTGTGGCAAACAGTGAGGACATAGATAGGTTAGCAGAATGGGCAGACAAGTAGCAGATGGAATTTAATACAGAAAAGTGTGAGGTGATGCATTTTGGCAGAAGGGAGAGGGAGAGGCAATATAGACTTAATGACACAGTTCTAAAGAGTTTGCAGGGACAGAGGGACCTGGGGGTTCATGTGCATCTTTGAAGGTGAAAGGACATATTGAGAGTAGTTAGCAAAGCATATGGGATCTTGGGCCTCATAAATAGAGGTATTGAATACAAAAGCAGGGAAGTTATGTTGAACCTTTATAAAGCACTGGTGAGACCACAACTAGAGTATTGTGTCCAGTTCTGGTCACCACACTTTAGGAAGGATGTGAAGGTCCTTGAGAGGGTGCAGAGGAGATTTACCAGAATGGTTCCAGGGATGAGGGATTTTAGCTACAAGGTTAGGTTGGAGAAGCTGGGGTTGTTCTCTTTGGAACAAAGGAGGTTGAGGGAAGATTTGATAGAGGTGTACAAGATTCTGGAACGGTTCCTGCAGATTGGAGGATAGCAAATGTAACCCCGCTATTTAAGAAAGGAGGGAGAGGGAGAACAGGGAACTACAGACCTGTTAGCCTCACATCAGTAGTTGGGAAAATGCTGGAATCTATTATAAAGGATGCAATAACTGGGGACTTAGAAACTAATAGTAAGATTGGGCAGAGTCAACATGGATTTATGAAAGGGAAATCCTGTTTGACAAACCTATTGGAGTTCTTTGAGGATGTAACTAGTGGAGTAGACAAAGGGGAACCGGTAGATGTGGTGTATCTGGATTTCCAGAAGGCCTTCAATAAGGTCCCACACAAGAGGTTGGTGAACAAAATTAGGGCACATGGATTTGGGGGTAATATACTAGCATGGATTGAGAATTGGTTAACAGACAGAAAACAAAGAGTAGGGATAAACGGGTCTTTTTCAGGATGGCAGACTGTGACTAGTGGGGTACCGCAAGGATCGGTGCTTGGGCCCCAACTATTCACAATCTATATCAATGATTTGGAGGAGGGGACTAAATGTAACATTTCCAAATTTGCTGATGATACAAAGCTAGGTGGCAGTGTCAGTTGTGAAGAGGATGTGAAGAGGCTTCAAGGGGATCTCGACAGGCTCAGTGAGTGGGCGAGAACATGGCAAATGGAATATAATGTGGATAAATGTGAAGTTATCCACTTTGGTAGAAGAAACAGAAAGGCAGAGTATTTCCTAAATGGTGAAAGATTGGGGAATGCAGATGCTCAAAGGGACCTGGGTGTCCTTGTACATGAGTCACTGAAAGTGAATGTGCAGGTGTAGCAAGCCATTAGGAAGGCAAATGGTATGCTGGCCTTCATTACAAGAGGATTTGTGTACAGGAGTAAAGAAGTCTTACTCCAATTATATAGGGCCTTGGTGAGACCACACTTGGAGGACTGTGTACAATTTTGGTCTAAGGAAGGATATATTTGCCATAGAGGGAGTGCAACGAAGGTTCACGAGATTGATTCCTGGGATGGCGGGACTGTCGTATGAGAAGAGATTGAGTAAACTAGGCCTGTATTCTCTTGAATTCAGAAGAATGAGAGGGGATCTCATTGAAGCATACAAAATTATTACAGGGCTTGATAGGGTGGATGCTGGGAGAATGTTTCCCTTGGCTGGGGTGTCTAGAACCAGGGGCCACAACCTCAGGATAAAGGGTAGGCCATTCAGGACTGAGATGAGAAGACATTTCTTCACACAGAGGGTGGTGAATCTTTGGAATTCTCTACCCCAGAGGGCTGTGGAGGCTCAGTCATTGGGTATATTCAAAACAGAAGTCGAAAGATTTCTGACTAGTAAGGGCATCGGGGATATGGCGATAGGGCCGGTGAATGGAGTTGAGGCAGAAGATCAGCCATGATCTCATTGAATGGCGGAGCAGGCTCGAAGGGCCGAATGGCCTACTCCTGCTCCTATTTCTTATGTTCTTATGGATAAGGTAGACAGAGAAAGGCTGTTACCATTAGCTGATGGTACAAGGACTAGGGGATACAGATTTAAGGTTTTGGGCAAGAGATACAGGGGGGATGTGAGGAAGAACTTTTTTAAGCAGCGAGTGGTAATGACCTCGAACCCGCTGCTGATGAGGGTGGTGGACGTGGAGACTATCAATGATTTCAAAAGGAAATTGGATAGGCATTTGAGGAAAATAAAACTGCAGGGCTACGGGGATGGGACTGACTGGATTGCTCTACAGAGAGCCGGCATGGACGCGATGGGCTGAATGGCCTCCTTCTGTGCTGTAATGACTCTATGAGGGCGCTAACGGGGCGCAAAGCAACTAGCGCCCGGGCGTTGCGCCGCTAATTCAGCGGGAGGTTAGCGGCGGCGGCAACTGTTAGCGCCCGCGCGCTGCCCCTCTGGCGATGACATCATCACCGGCGCAGCGCCCCGGCTGTGATCTTCGGTAGCGCCCCCTGACTTTCCGTCGGACACCATGTCCGACAGGGTCAGGGGGGCCTACCTGCGGCCGGGGCAGCACAAATTAAAGGGGAGGTGCCGGGCGGCCATGTTTGTTGCTGGCCGCCTGCCAGCACCTGCCCTCATTGCTGTCCCCGGCCTCCTGTGAAGCCCCCCGTGGGGTGCCGGCTGCGCTCCGTGAGCCCGGCAGGCCTCTTGAGTGCCGGGTTCTTTTGCTGGCACTCCGATCCCTGGTGGCCCAGCTGGACCCCGAGTCATGCTGCGCAAGGCCCCTCCCCTTTAATAAGGGGAGGAAGGCCTGCAGTACCGCGGCGCGACATGCCACGTAACGCCACGATATTCACTGGTAGCGCCCCAAGGGGGAGGCGGGGCGCTTCCAGTAGCACCCCGCCTCCCTCTTGGGGCGCTACCTGTGAATTTTGGGCGCGGAGGCCGCTAACTTTTTCGGGGCGGTTAGCACCCCAAAGGGGGCGCGACCCAATTTTTCCCCCTATGACAAGGTAACAGATGGTCAGAAGATGAACTACAGACCTATACTGGGGGAACCCTCAGGTTCAAGCTTGTATAAGCAAAATGTGCTTTATGATTGCCAATACCATACTGTATCTAACAAGGTACTTCTAATGAATTCAGCCCTTTACCGCATACTTCTCATATATCACTATTCCCAATTCATGTCCCTTCTATACAAATACACAGAGGGTTGGAGCAAGGCTTTGAAATGCAGAAGTTGTAGGTATTAGGAACCTATAAGTTGTTTTTTTTGTTGGGCGGTGGTGGGGGCAATGTTCCCTTTAATTTTTTTCGGGGTGCGCGGCCCTTCAAATTTCTGCGCATGCGCAGTTTTTCAATTCAAAAGCCGGTGACCAGCCTGCACGGAGCCTCCAGAGCGCTGCGCGGCCGTGCAGCTTAAAGGGAACATTGGGTGGGGAGGGGGGGATATTGAATTGTGTATATACACACAGATCGTCCCTTTTCCTGTGAAATGCAATGCCACATTCTAGAAAAAAGGATATATCTGGACCACACAATCACTCACCACCCTCTCAGCTAAATAACCCACTCAGCAGCTTGGAACTAAAGTCAAACAAAAAAAAAACCATGTTTTTCCTTGGGAAGCGCAAATCCCATTGCTCATTCCGATTTCCCACTTCAACATCTTGTTCCAGGATACACTGCGGCCTTCTGGATCAGCTCAGTCGGAATGAATGTCCCACACGCTTCTAGTTCAGCCCCCTCCCCAAAATAAAACTTGCAGAAAGGTTGATTTGAGTGAGAAGGATTTGGATTTCTCTGAAGGTGAAAAAGATAAGGTGGCTCCAAGTTCATTGGCTTCTGCTCAGGCTGTATCTGCACATCTTTAATCATAAGTTATCTTCTGTATTTCATTGCTTTCATGTAATAAACTCTTAGAAAGTGAAATTTAAAAAATCACTGCCTGTCACTCAGTCATTTTCACTTTTGCCGATAGTGTAAAACGGGCGATATCGGATCAGCCGCCCGTCGTACAGTATTACCAAAAGTCTTCTTGTAAAGTTTGTGCAGTAATCTCACAACAGTGGGTGTGACTGAAATAACAACAGAAAGCGCTGAAAAAACTCAGCAGGCCAGGCAACATCCGTGGAGAGAGAAACAGAGTTAACGTTTCAGGTCGAAGACCCTTCGTCAGAACTGAGAAAAAAGCAGGAAATGAAACAGATGAAAAAGCAAGTTTGGAGGCTGGGGGAAGGAATAAAAGAACAAAAGGGGAGGTCTGTGAGAAGTAGAGACATTAAGAGATACTCAAGGCGAGACGAGATGGTAATAGGACAGGTTAAGAAACAAAAGATGGCTCTAGAAGTGGGTGTAACTGTCTGGTCAGACATGAGGACACAGGTACTACAAAATAGATCTTCCACCTCAGAATCTATTTGCAAAGAACTGGGTTTCTCGGGCCTAAGAAACCATCTCCAACATCTGGGTAAATTTAATAATATGCATCGGGTGTAGAGGTGTAGGACTGAACAGGTTACCTCTTCAACTCATCAAGCACCACTAGACAGCAGAACATTTCCTGTGCTCGACTGCTAAACAAAGCATTAGCGCTACAAACAGGGGCAAAAACCAGCCGGCTCTTTCTGGTGTACTAATGTCTAAAGTAAGGCCAAAAAGAAAGAGAGCCTCACTGATTCAATTATTAAACACTCAACTTTTCCTTCCTTACTATTAATAGTGTTAATGCATTTTCCTGAAAATAGATTTGCACAGCTATCAAAAAATGAGTAAGTGCAATTCGGAGTTGGTACCTGAGCCAGGAAAGGAACATGGAAACTCAGTCTCTGCTGAGTTAACCCTCAGCCAGGCCAGTAGTCGGGCTGCTACAATTGTCCTCCGCACTCCTCAGAAGGGAGGAAGGAAGATTTAAACCCTGCTCCTGATCATTATCCAGTACCTGTTGCTGGAAAGCGTGAGTGTGTGGATGATGGACAAGGACAGCATCAGACTCGGCTGCGATGTACATGCCCCCTCCCCCTAGATGAAGAGCTTACCAAAACTAGGCCCCAAAATTTCAGCGGAAATAGCAGCATACCCGAGGTAGATGATGCCCGATTAGTAGAGGTCTGGTAGGGGTGGAAAATGGGGCAGGATCTAGTCTCTACAATGAAGATCTGGTCATGATGGGCGGACGTTCTGTGCACCTCTGAAGACCCAGCATTGAAAAAAAGAGGTGTGGCCAACAGGATGGCATCATTTCCTAGATGTCCTGCTACTCCTACCTCCTGAGCCCGGATTACTGGATGCCAACAAGATACCAGTTGCAGTGGAGTGACAGAAGTGGACCCCACAGGGTTATTCCAAGTCAGGGTCATGGCCTGAATTACCCCAGAAGATTACAGCCTGCACCATTTAAAATGGCCGTCTGATAAAGAGAACTGATTTCATTGTGGCCGAAACTGTTTAGCCGATGCTACTGGCTTTGCCTCCACACGGGATTTCCAGTACCACATTTTTCTCACTCCCTTCCAGCCCAGCAGGTGCTCAAGCTGCACCAATACTGGCACAAGCACTAGCCTGATTTATTTAAATAGCCTGACCCTGGAAACTCCGGTGGGGTTAGGCTCTCTTTCTACCGACACATTACAATTCCTGCTCCATCACAGTTACGGCAGCAGAGCGGGGCTGCGGATATTCAGGGCCTTACTATCTAAACTCAACAGACGAAGAGTCGCCATCTGGGTGAGTGACTGTAGAACCATACCCCAGCGATGGTCGGTACCTTCAGCGAGGGGACAGGGGCAAAATAATAACTGAACGTGAACACTTGTTACTCCGTTCCATTGTACCCAGATCTTGAAGCCAACAGCTTCAACAGCCGGGTCCAACACTTCTTAAAAATCACACAGTTTTACATCAAGGTTACCTTGTTCTCCTTTGACACGTTTGGGGAACTCGAGCATTTTGCTTCTTCAGGATTTTCCTCTGCAGCACTGTTGGTCTCATCGATCACAGCCTGGACAAAGAAAAAATAAATTGAAGTGAAGTCTCTCGCATGCTGGAAGAACTCTTTGCCCAACTGTTCAAAGATGTACTGTTTCTCCTTTACTGTCGCATGCTGACTGGAATGGACAATGGCTGCCTTATATACTAAAGAAAACAAGAGGCTGTTCTCCTTAGAACAGAGAAGGTCAAGGGGAGACTTAATACAAGTGTTCAAAATTATGAGGGGTTTTGATAGAATAGATAAGGAGAAACTTTTTCCACTGGCAGGAGGGTTCGGTAACCAGAGGACACATATTTAAGGTAATTGGCAAAAGAACCAGGGGGAGATGAGGATTTAATGCAGCGAGTTGTTATGATCTGGAATGCACGGCCTGAAAGGGTGGTGGAAGCAGATTCAATAGTGACTTTCAAAAAAGGAATTGGATAAATACTTGAAGGGGAAAACTGTGCAGGACTATGGGGAAAGTATGTGGGAGTGGGACTAATTGGAGAGCTCTTTCAAAGAGCTAGCACGGGCACGATGGGTTGAATGGCCTCGTTCTGTGCTGTATCATTCTATGATTCTATGAAGTTTACTGCAGTGGTACTCATAGCACAGCTCTACCACCACTTGCAGCAAAGCTTTATTTACTCCACCAATGTCTCTCACCAGAGCTCCAGCTCGATGTGCCTTTGCGCCTCCTTAGCAGACGTGCCTGCCATTTGCAATCATAAGCATTTTAAGAGGCTGAAACTGAAACACCACAAACTCAAAACACTCATCCAAGCAATAAATAACGTTGACGGTGAACAGGGATGTTGGATTGTACAGGACTGGAAGAGATGCATTTGGTTGCCCATATAGAAATTATAACACGGTAGCAAGCTTTTTGGCCCAACCAGTCCACACTGGCATTTATCATCCACACAAGCAGCAATCTTAATCCCATGAGCCTGCTCTGTTCCCATATCCTTTTATTCCCCTTTCCACCAACTACCTATATAACTATTCTTAAAATGTAAGTGTATTATTCAACATGGAGTTTACACATTCACTTAATAGCAAACAAATCTGCAGAGGAATAAAACATACACAGTCAGACTTTGAAAGTACAAAGCATCCTTAATTTGCTACTATGTTAACTACAAAATTGTTAAGCCTGATTACAATTCAAATGATTGGTATCTCCCCATGACTAGTCGTTACCTTGTTAACTGTTGTGTCATAGTGTGATCACCTTGTAAAAGCATTTCATTCTAATGACATTTACATCAAGAGGGGAATTGCCAACTTTTACTCAGGTTGGTTTTGGTCTGTCCATGAGGTTCTGGGATGGAGCTTGGCTCCATAAGTACATGCCTGTAGCACAGTATCCTGCTGATCCGCTAAAAAAAATCAGCATTTAGTTTATCCCAAGTTTTGCAAAAAAGTCTTCAAAGCTATGCATCAGACTATTTGCTTCACCCTTCATGAAATGGCTCTAGATGGATTGACCTTCAACCCCTCTATCTTCACAAACTTTAGCCCCATCTCCAACCTCCCTTTCCTCTCTAAAGTCCTTGAATGTATCTTTTGCCTCCCAAATCTGTGCCCATCTTTCCCACAATTCCATTAGAATCTCTCCCATCAGTTTTCCACCTCTGTCACAGCACCAAAGCAGCCCTTATGAAAATTACAAATGACATTCTCTTTGACTGTGACCGTGGTGTATTACTCCTCCTCATCCTTCGCAACCTCTCTTTGACATCGTTGACTGCACTATCCTCCACCAATGCTTCTCCTCCATTGTCCATCTCAGTGGGATTGCCCTCGCAGGTATTTTGTACAAATTTTGTCCACATTAGAATAGTGACTACACTTCAAAAATACCTCATTGGCTATGAAGCACCATGTGATGTGATGAGGTTGCAGATGTTATATGGTTGGTTGGCACACATCAAACATCCAGCTTCACCACTAACTTCATTGTGAAATATAAGGGAAAAGGTCCAGAACTATTTGTCCCTATGAAGAAGCGTGTATATTTGTGTGTGTTGTGTATATTTGCGTATGTCTGTGTTTGTGTGTTGTGCATGTTGTGTATTGTGTATTGTGCATGTTTGTTTGTGTTGTTGTGCATTGTGTATGTATATTTGTGTATGTTGTGTATGTTTGCTTGTGTCTTATGTATGTTTGCTTGTGTGTGTCTTATGTTGCTTGTGTGTGTCTTATGTGTTTGTGTCTTGTGTGTGTATGTGTATTGTGTATGTATGTGTCTTGTGTATGTTGTGTGTTGTGTATGTTTGTGCTGTATATGTTTGTGTGTGTGTGTTTGTGTATGTAGGTTTGTGTGTTGCGTATGTTGTGTGTGTTTGTGTTGTATATGTGTGTGTCTTGTGTATGTTTGTTTGTGTGTGTCTTGTATATGTTTGTGTGTGTCAGTGAGTGATTGTTGGCTACACTCAGTGGACTGGTGTTGAACGCTCTGGGTCTGACCTGATGGTGCTGCCCCAGCGAGTGCAGGATGAGCTGCCTGGGCTCCAGGTGCAGGGGCTGGCCGATCGCCTGGTAGGGTCTCCAGCTGACCGAGCGGTAGCCCTGCTGGCTCAGCTGATTCTGCCTCCTGTGGTAATTCTCGCGGAAAACTTGTTCTCTGCTCGGCTCGCAGGGGCTGTAGACGGTCAGACTCCGAGCCTTCACCTTCAGCCCTTTGGAAGGGGGGAAGGGCAGAGGCGTTATCATCACGAAACTCCGCGGGTCCAGCACTTTGCAGCCTGTGGGCATGGCTGAGAAGAGAGAAAAAAACATTTAAAAAAGTTATTAAAAGTTTCTGAAAAGTTTAGTTTCTTTGCAATGTCCAACTTTAGCTGTTTTTAAAAAACTCCAAACCTACTGTAACCCTGTGTGAAGTAATTAAAGAGCTGTTTCTGTCCTCAACACTTTGCCCCAAGCTTCTTGTTTCGTTTCCCTGGGTTACAGCCGCAGCCGGGCGCGCTCAACTCCAGGCGAAGGGGTGTATTTTCTCAATCGTCCACTTCAGTGCATCAAAGGCGATTTATTTCCCACTATTTCTTTTAATTCGCAATCAAATTTGAATCAAACACAATGTTTATCAGATCGTTACATCGTTTCTTTAATTATTTGAACCAACTGCAAATATGTTTCACTTCCCCTTCCCCCAGTGAGGTGTGGTATAGTCTGAATTGCAGTGTCGGATCAAATGGGTAGGTAGATTTGACTTGAGTGCGGTGGAGTGGAGAAAAGGATTGACTGTATAATGCTGGGAGCAAGACCACAAATATCTTTTGGAACACACATAATAAAGGAATATTCCATGCTGAAGTCCGACAATGACATTCAGTACCTGTCTGAAAAAGACAGCCTCCCCCCCACATATGAACATTTAAAAAATAAATCATAGTATGATACAACGACAACAACTTGTATTTATATAGCGCCTTTAACGTAGTAAAACATCCCAAGGTGCTGCACAGAAGTATTATAAGACAAAAAAATTGACACGAGCCACATAAGGAGAAATTCGGGCAGGTGAGAGGTAGGTTTTAAGGAGGGTCTTAAAGGAGGAAAGAGAGGTAGCGAGGTGGAGAGGTTTAGGCAGGGAATTCCAGAGCTTAGGGTCTAGGCAACAGAAGGCATAGCCGCCAATGATTGAGCGATGATGCAGCAGAGAAGGAGGCCATTCGGCCCATCGTGCCTGTGCCAGCACTTTGGACTTTGGCAGAGCTAGTAGTCCCATGCCCCTGCTCTTTCCCCGTAGCCCTGCACATTTATATATAAAATATTTTTGTATATATTTAATTTAAATATATAAATTAATGCGATTTTAAAAATAGCATAAGTAGCTTGTCCCCTCATCAAGACTTCTGTCTTGGTTTCAATTCAAAGGATAAGCCCTGAAAGATCACAAGGCAAATACAAATGAGGAAGGCCATTTAGCTCATACAATCCCCTATCATAGCATCCAGTCGTTTCTTAAATGATTCCAGGGTTTTTGCCAACACTCCCTCCCCAGAAACTCACCCTGACTTCAATCCTAAACTTGCCTTTTAATAGTCTTTAGCTGTGTTTACTTGTCCTATCGTAGGATAATTTGAAATAATTTTCCAGATCTACATTTTTCATACCATTTACTATCTTAGTCACTACTAAAACCAATAAAGAATTCAGAAGAAACCTCTTTACCCAGAGAGTGGTTAGAATGTGGAACTTGTTACCACAGGGAGTAGTTGAGGCAAATAGTATAGTTGCCTTTAAGGGGATTCTAGATAAATACATGAATGAGAAAGGAATAGAAGGATATGCAGATAGGGTTAGATGAAGAGGGTGGGAGGAAGCTCGTGTGGAGCATAAACACCGGCACAGACCAGTTGGGCCGAATGGCCTGTTTCTGTGCTGTAAATTCTATGTAATTATATAACTCTATAAAGTCACCATTCAGTTGCCTCCTTTCCAGCCTGAAAAGCTTTTTGCTAAAACCTTATCACAAGGTGAAGACTCCCGATAGCTCAGTGGGTAAGTGGAGTGCCTTTTGTGCATACTAGGACGACCCCAGGTTTGATCCCTGGTCTGCATTGAGTCAGTCAGGCTGGTGGTGGGATGCCACAATTGGCCTCCGTGCCCCTGGGCTAGAGAGGAGAAATATTCTTTTCCGCTGTTAAGGAAAGATCCACTGTATTTCTGAATTTTCAGCTGCTCTGTAATATATGTCTGCAAGCTGTGGCAATCTGTAACGTTTGGGGAAAACCGATGCCAATGTCTGTTTGCTGAAATTATAATTTTGTTAAAGCTGTGAACCAGATTTTGAAAACCTTGTGTTAGCCACGCATGTAATTGTGGGATTGTACACAGCACACAGACACAGTGAGATGGTAAAACAAGTGCGCCATGTTTCTTATCACTTATTTCTCAGATTCCATCAGAAGGTGCAAAACTCCCAATAGTGTGCTCATTGCCTTATTACTGTCACCCTCTGCAATGCCAGTTCATTAGGAATGGAATTTGGAGTGTATTGTTCATTCCCTGCGTTACATGATTTTTGACCACTCCTGCACGGAAATATGCAACTGGCTCACTCTAAATTGTTACTTCTGTCTGATTTACGGAGTCCCCATGCCTCAAAAAGACACATCACCGCAAAGCAATGATTTGATAGTATCGCCGGGCAATATTTTGCATGTTTATAAGAAACTGCAGTACAAGTCATGTGAATTCTTAGCAGTCTGATCGAAATGGTATATCATTGTCAATAGAAAAATGAGTGTGCAAAATGAAAGAGATGTTGTTTGACTCCTTGTTCACCCCAATTTTCTTTGCTCTCCTCCCCTCCTCTCCTCACCCCTACAGGGGTTGAGTTTCAGGTGTGCCAGCCTGCAGCAGCCTGATCAGCTATTTGTGTCATTCAAAACAGTAAATCTTGAAGGGGTATCACAGTTGAGTCTGATCCTGTCCTTGCCCATCACCCGCACATGCACATTAACAGGAGAATTCACTGGATACAGATCGAGTCGAAACCCTGGCTCATTTTGTACTACAAGGGCTAGATTTCAAATGAAAATACAATCTAGACAACACATATGTTGCTTTGTGCTGAGAGGTTGGCAATTACTTTTAATTAAAGTTGGCTGCAGTAGAGGGGACTGGACAACACAGTGGGTTAGCATATTGGCCTTTGACCTCTGGGTCATAGGTTAAAATCTAACCCAAGCTAATGGGATGACAGTCTCCTCTCTTTTGCTGACTATAAACTTGTATATAAGATAGCTTTGGTCAACCTTGGGTAGTCTCACTCCTTGTGGTGTAGACATGTGCCCACAGCACAAAACTGTGGCACAAATTGTCTCTAAATTGGGACTGTTACTTAAATAGAAAGAAAGAAAGACTTGCATTTATATAGCGCCTTTCACGACCACCGGACATCTCAAAGCGCTTTACAGCCAATGAAGTACTTTTGAAGTGGAGCCACTGTTGTAATGTGGGAAACACTGCAGCCAATTTGCGCACAGCAAGGTCCCACAAACAGCAATGTGATAATGACCAGATCATCTGTTTTTGTTATGTTGGTTGGGGGATAAATTTTGGCCAGGACACCAGGGATAACTCCCCAACTCTTCTTGAAATAGTGACATGGGATCTTTTACGTCCACCTGAGAGAGCAGACGGGGCCTCGGTTTAGCGCCTCATCCGAAAGAAGGCACCTCCGACAGTACAGCACTCCCTCAGCTTAGCTTTATGTGCTCAAGTCCCTGGAGTGAGGACTTGAACCCACAACCTTCTGACTCAGAGGTGAGTGTGCTAGCCACTGAGCCACAGCTGACACCAAAAAGTGTCTTGTGTGGAAAGTGTAAAATAAATTATGCTGATGTGGTAGAGGGTAGTCCTCTGAGGTTAAGTTTGGGACAGAGCAGCAGGAGTTTTCCTATGTACCTGGATATGTTATACCAAAACTGTGACTGGTTGATGTCAAAGTGGAAAAGTGTTCCATTTCCCCAGCACTGACATATATGGGTGGAGAAAAGAAAAAGACTGTAAAAATGTGATGTAAATTACAATAATGGGTGCCTACAGATTTGTAATTCTGAGAATGTAATTTAGAATTTAAAATGTTATGAGAAGTACACAAGAATTCACGCAGGCTTAAATATCCTGCATGTAGTGTGGCTTTTGGTAACTTCGGAATATGCACAACATAGGCTTAACTGAGTAAAATGATATTCATACAACCCAGGAGGAGATTACCTGCGGTGATTCCAAACATAATTTAGTACACTATATTGCTACCACTTTCCAAATTCACTTCTCAACCTATGCATGAAATGTACATTAGTTCTGAAACGCAATATTAAGAGAGGGCATTAAGCTCAGATCAGAATTTGCATCAGAACACATTGCAAGGCATCATGATGACGAACTGAGCTGCAGATCAAAGTCATTTACAGCTTCGAAGCGGCACACACAATTGATTCAGACACCAGGGGTTATTGGAAAAGAAAATGGGGCGAGGTTTAAAACGGGCTGCTGCTTCGTTATCACCCATTTGTTGGCTGTCGATAAAAGTTAAAATGACCCCCCTAGTGTGAAATTCCTCTCCAATCTGTCTATCTATAATATATTAAATGGTCAACACACTAAATGTCACACTCTGCATGCTATAATCCAGACATCGCACACGGTGCCATGAACAATCTCTGTATCATAATGTGGGAGCCAGAATATTTGCAGCTTCGTAATTTATTTTTCTGCAAATAAAGCCAAGTTTCTGATCTGTAACTGAAAATTGCTTCAGGGTCCTACATCTGGCGTAGGAACCCAATTAACATTTTTTAATAAAGTCACCCCCACCCCGTATCGGACAGGCTTGATGAAAATCGACTCAGGCGCAACTCGGCCAGTCAGTGGGTAGGAGGTTTTTAAAAAAAAAAGTTTTGTCTGCCTACTGCCCTGGATGGTGCAATAGTCAGATTAGAATCACCTCCGGGAATTGGTCATGGAAAAAGTACAGCCTTGGTCTAAACATGGACGAAAGAGCTGAATTTCAGAGGTGAGGTGAGAGTGACTGCCCTTGACATCAAGGCAGCATTTGACCAAGTGTGGCATCAAGGAGCTCTAGTAAAACTGAAGTCAATGGGAATCAGGGGAAAAATTCTCCACTGGCTGGAGTCATACCTAGCACAAAAGAAGTTGGTTGTGGTGGTTAGAGGCCAATCATTTCAGCCCCAGGATATCGCTGCAGGAGTTCCTCAGGGCAGTGTCCTCAGCCCAACCATCTTCAGCTGCTTCATTAATGGCCTTCCCTCCATCATAAGGTCAGAAGTGGGGATGTTCGCTGATGACTGCACAGTCTTCAGTTCCATTCGCAACTCCTCAGATAATGAAGTAGTCCGTGCCCGCATGCAGCAAGAGCTGGACGACATTCAGGCTTGGCTGATAAGTGGCAAGCAACATTCGCGCCACACAAGTGCCAAGCAATGACTATCTCCAACGAGAGAGAGTCTACCATTGATGAATCCCCCACCATCAACATCCTGGGGGTCACCACTGACCAGAAACCTAACTGGACCAGCCACATAAATACTATGGCTACAGGAGCAGAGGCTGGGTATTCTGCAGCGAGTGTCTCACCTCCTGACTCCCCAAAGCCTTTTCATCATCTACAAGGCACAAGTCAGTAGTGTGATGGAATACTCTCCACTTGCCTGGATGAGTGCAGCTCCAACAACACTCAAGAAGCTCGACACCATCCAGGACAAAGCAGCGGGAACGTTAGTATCGTGGTTATGTTACTGGACTAGTAATCCAGGCCTCTGTGTAGCATGGTGTTGGAATGTATGTGTGTTAATGCAAGGGGTGTTACAAATAAGGTTGACGAGCTACAGGTGCAAGTTTCCAAATGGGATTATGATATAGTGGCTGTAACAGAGACCTGGCTTAAACATAGGCAGGAATGGGAACTAAACATTCCTGGCTACAATGTATTCAAGAGGGATAGGGAAGGGAAAAAGATGGGGGTGGGGTGGCAATATTGATCAAGGATAATATTACAGTTCTACAGAGTGACGATATACCAGAGGTTTCAAAGACTGAATCTATTTGGTTAGAGTTAAGGAACAGAATAGGAGCTGCTGCATTGCTGGGTGTTTACTATAGAACCCCAAATAATGAGAAAGAGATAGAGGAGAAAATCTGTAGGCAAATTATAGAGAAATGTAAAAACAATAGAGCAGTAACAGTAGGGGACTTCAATTACCCTAATGTAGACTAGGGAATAAACAGAGTGAAGGGCAAGGAGGATGAAGAATTCCTGAAATGTGTACAGGAGAACTCAACACAGAACTTTATTAACATTCTTAATCAATATGTTTCTAGCCCAACGAGGAATAAAGCAATGCTGGATCTAGTTCTGGAGAATGAAATAGACCAGGTGGAGTGTGTTTCAGTGGGCGAACATCCAGTTAATAATGATCACATAATATAATTATGATTAAAGTAGTTATGGAAAGGGACAAAGAAAAATCAAAGGTGAAAATACCCAACTAGAAGAGAGCCAATTTCAGTGATTTGAGAAGGGATCTAGCCCAGTGTAAGACACGTCTGGACCTGGCACCAATAGGTTACAGTCATTGATATTTTTATTTTGAGCAAGAGCAAGGATTAATACATACAAGTATATAAGTGGTAACTAACAGAGAACAAAGAATGATATTAGCCGGTTGTCCTCTGGGTAGGAGACGTAACCTGGTGGTGGCCTGGATGCCTGATCTTGTTCCTCTACCACGATTATCTGGCCTCGCTGTATATTTATACACTATCTTAATCGCCAACCATCAACGTAGTATGACACAGGACTGTGGCAAAAACAGGCCAATCAGCTCTCCTTACTTATTTGTGCACACGGTCCATACGTTAACCTAATCACAACCTGATCATTTGCCGGGGTCTTGCATCAGCCAAGTTCTTTGTAACCTGTGTCAACATGCTTTTAGCTATCATTTTTGACAGTTATCTGCCTCTTCCAAATCACCGTCTTGCAAGTATGTGGGCACTCCTTCCGAGCTGTGGTTTGTCCTGACACATTCAGCCTGACCAGTATGGCCTGGAGTCTGCGGTCAGATCTCAGTTTTGCTCGTCCTGTTTTTCATCACCTAGCACTCGTGCTAATTTAATCATCCCCTTAGCTGCTGCACAGAGATCACCAGGGACAGCACTATTTTACAACAGGTAGACTGGAAAAAAAGATTGGCCAGAAAAACAGTAAATGAGCAAGGGCAGGCCTTCAAAGCAGAGATAGTTCAGGTACAAACCTAGCATATTCCCATAAGGAGGAAAGATGGGGCATACAAAGCTAGAGCTCACTGGATGACAAAGGAAATAGAGGTTAAAATACAATAGAAAAAGGAGGTTAATGACAAATGTCAGGTTCAGAATACAATCAAAAACCAGGCAAAATACAAGGGCGGAAAAATTGCGTTGATTAGCGCCTCCCATTAGTGCCCTAAGAGGGCGCTAACGGGGCGCAAAGCAACTAGCGCCCGGGCGTGGCGATGTTTGCGCCGCTCACGAAATTGACCAGACATTTTGCGGCGGCACTAAACTACCGCCACGATCTCCTGCGCCCGCAGATCGTGACGTCAGTCGAGTATGCAACGCCCCGGTAGTGCCCCGGACCAGATATTGAGTGGCGCCCCCTGCCTTTCCGCCTGCCGCTAGCAACGACAGGTAGATGGGAACTTTTTGCAGTCGGGAAGAGACTGGGGGAGCGTTATTTAAAGGCAACCGCTTCTTGCCTTTTTTTGTCGGCGACATTTTTACACCACGCATTCTGAGAGAGAGAGAAAAACTTCTGGAGAGATTCAACGCTGTGTGAAGGAGTTTTGGGTACTGAGCAGTACTTTGCAGGTTCAATTTGATTTGACTTTCCTTGCATCGATTTAGAAGAGACTATGGGAGCTGCACTGATTTGGGGCGTCGATCTGCACCTGCATAATCGGAGGCATCAGAGACGCAGAGAGAGAGTGGCAAACATGGCCTGAGGGAGAAGGGCCAACAGGCCTCTGCACAGGAGACCTTACCCTCCCAGGGTATTCCGGGAGCAATTCTCCTACATTAATTTGTCTGAGGAGCAGTGTTTGCGCAGGCTGCGCTTCAGCAAGGAGATGGTCACTGAGCTCTGCCATCTGCTACAACCAGATCTGCAGCCTCAACTGAGGACCAGGACGTCTCTGTCGGTGGCAGTGAGGGTCACAGTGGCTCTGAATTTTTATGCCAGCGGCTCCTTTCAAGCATCTACTGGGGACATCGCCAATATCTCCCAGTTCGCTGTCCATTGCTGTATCCGGGAGATGACAAATGCTCTCTATAAAAGGAGACGCCAGTACATCTCTTTCCCCATGACCCGGGCCAAACAGCATGAACGCGCATGTGGCTTTGCTTCCCCATGGTGCAGGGTGCCATTGACTGCACGCATGTGGCATTGCAGGCACCGCATGAAAATGCAGAGGTTTTCTGAAACCGCAAGGGCTACCACTCCTTAAATGTGCAGTTGGTCTGTCACCACAGACAGCTCATACTCGCCGTCAATGCCCGCTATCCTGGCAGCAGCCACGATGCTTTCATCCTGCACCAGACTGGTGTGCCAGGCACCGTATCACCCAAGTGGTTGGCTCCTCGGGGACAAGGGTTATCCACTCTACACCTGGCTGATGACACTGCTCTGTAACCCCAACACCCCTGCCGAGCTGCGGTTTAATGAAAGCCATATCACCACAGTTCCGCTGTCTGGACCACTCAGGAGGAGCCCTGCAGTACTCTCCTGAACGAGTCTCCCGCTTCATAGCTGTGTGCTGCATGCTTCACAACCTGGCAATCCTGAGGACCCAGCCAATGCCACCAGGGATTGGTGCACCACCTGAGGAGGAGGAGGAGGAAGAAGAGGAGGAGGAGGAGGATGAGGAGGAGGAGGATGAGGAGGATGATCAGCAGCAGCACTAACGTGGGAGGGAGGCGCACAATGTTGGCACTGCAAGGGCCGTCCGTCAACGGCTGATAACAACCCGCTTCTAGGCCCCTACTCAGAAGATGGCTTCTGGCATGGAGAACAACATCATGGAAAGCAACATAGAAACATAGAAGATAGAAGCAGGAGTAGGCCATTCGGCCCCTTGAGCCTGCTCCGCCATTCGATGAGATCATGGCTGATCATCCAAACTCAGTACCCTGTCCCTGCTTTCTCCCCATATCCCTTGATACCTTTAGCCTTAAGAAATATATCTAACTCCTTCTTGAATATATTTACTGACTTGGCCTCAACTGCCTTCTGTGGTAGAGAATTCCACAGGTTCACTTCTCTCTGGGTGAAGAAATTCCTCCTCATCTCTGTCCTAAATGGCTTACCCCTTATCTTTAGACTGTGACCTCTTGTTCTGGACTCACCCGCCATCGGGAACATGCTTCCTGCATCTAGTCTGTCTAGCCCTGTTAGAATTTTATAAGTTTCAATGAGATCTCCTCTCATTCTTCTAAACTCCAGCGAGTATAAGCCCAATCGACCCAATCTCTCCTCGTATGTCATTCCTGCCATCCCAGGTATCAGTCTGGTGAATCTTCGCTGCACACCCTCCATGGCAAGAACATCCTTCCTCAGATAAGGCGACCAAAACTGCACACAATACTCAAGGTGTGGACTCACCAAGGCCCTGTACAGCCTTTAATGCCGTCAATTTCCCTAACACCATTTCCCTACAAATACTGATTTCATTCAGTTCTTCCCTCTCATTCGACCCTATGTTCCCCGACATCTCTGGGAGGTTATTTGTGTTCTCCTTTGTGAAGACAGAGCCAAAGTATGTATTTAATTGGTCTGCCATTTCTTTGTTCCCCATTATAAATTCCCCTGATTCTGACTGCAAGGGACCTACGCTTGACTTCACCAATCTTTTTCTCTTCACATATTTATATTTTACAGTCAGTTTTTATGTTCCCTGCAAGCTTACACTCGTACTCTATTTTCCCCCTCTTAATTAATCCCTTTGTCCTCCTTTGCTGAATCCTAAACTGCTCCCAATCCTCAGGTTTACTGCTTTTTCTGGCCAATTTATATGTCCTCTCTCACCCGCACCCACTATTGCCGGCCAAAGCTGGAATGATTCCAAAGGCCAAAAATGTAAATTTTGAATACAACAACTTTTTTCTTTAACAAGCTGTGTGTGTGTCATTTATTCAGGACAAACAATTAGAAACAAACACATCAAATCATGAATTAACAGAACTGGTTCTCACAAGCTGGAGAAAAACGCCAAAACAGTAAACAAATGTAATCACCTCGACTTTACTACAAACATTCCCACCATTTATTTAGACCTCCTACTGTTTGCCCTTTGAGGGCGATCTCCATCCCCTGCGCACTTCCTCCCTTCCCACCCAACTGCTCCTCCGAAATGGGGCTGCATGGCTGCAGCAAGACTGGTGGAAGGCTGCTGAATGTCAGATGCAGAGACTACAGATGCCCTTGAAGGACGCCCTCGACCAGCTCTGGGCCTGGAGGCCCCGGCTGCAGACTGCACCAACTCTGCATGGGCGGCAGCAGTCTGGGCTGGCTGTGTTGAAGGTGGTGGCAAGTGCAATGGGGAAGTGACAGTGGTGGGAGCAAGAATGCTGTCATCCTGAGAGAGGACAGCACCTTCCTGCTCGACCAACACACTGGCACTCCCACGGGGCAGTACCTCAGCATCCGGAGCAATCTGCTCGAGCACATATTGCTGGCCTGCTGTGGCAGCGTGAGAGCCCTAGGGCAATGTGGCCGACCCAGCGACGATGGCAGCAGTCAATGCTTGCGTTACATCAATCTGAGACTGCATGAGAGCAGTCTGAGTTTGGATGGCAGCAGCCAATGACTGAATTGCAGCACTAAGCCATTGCGTTGCGTCGGCCTGTGCTGCAGCGGAGTGCTCCACACTCCTTGCCAGTCCATCAATGCTTTCGGGCACCCTTGCCATTGCACCCATGAGCTCAGTGTGCATGCTCAAGGCCTAGCTATTCATTTCTGCGATGACACGCTCCTCCTCTGCGTCCAGTGCAGCAGGCCTCGCTTGCCTACTCGCCCTCCGGGGAGATGGCCCCCGAGTTTCCCTGCCCCCATGGCGTTGCTGCAGCCCACTGGGTCCCAGAGCTTTGTCCTCATCAGACCCTTCCCCACTGCTCCCCTCCATGGAAGGCACGGTCCCAGTGTGGGCATGGGCTCCCTCGGGAGACGCAGGTGGTGTGGCTCCAGCTTCCTCTTCCTCCTCGCCTGGGGTGTCACTGCCACTGGTTGGTTGAGGGACAGGCTGGTCAGCTGGTGGTTCACTATCTGAAAGCAGGGAGGTACAAGAGTGGCTTTAGCGTGAGGACAGGGGGGCAGTAAGCGAGCAAGCACTGGAGACATTTAGTAAGTTGGATTGAAAGTGTAAAAAGCTGGTGTTGTGAGGGGCAAGTGAAATGAGAGAGGAGAGAAAGCTGATGAGAATACCATTGCTGTCCCCAAGGGAGTCGACCTCTCCAGTGGCCACAGCACCTATCACCTGGCTGGCAACGATCCTGTGCATGCGCACCTCCAAATCACTGAGGGTCTGCAGCTCAGCCGGTCCTCCACCCGTGCGTTGCTGCTGGCGCCTGTTATGAGAGAGCTTGGCCTGCAAGAAAAGGGACAGCATCTGAGTGAATGTGCAGCCATGTGCTTGCCTGATGTGCCTCCCATAGTTGAATAGCCCTTAATGTATGCAAGGTGTGGAATGTGCGTGTGTGTTTTATGAGATGGCCATAGGTCTTGGATGAGTGTTGGGCATTTGGGGTTTTTAAACCCTCTGGACACAGAGTGAAGTTGAGATGGAGGGATGTAGAGGTATTGAAAAGCAGCCACTCACCCTGACCACCCGAGTGAGGTTGTTGAACTTCTTTCGACATTGGGTGTGGATCCTGGGCACCATGCTCCTGGAGGAGACGTGCTGAGCCACATCCCTCCACACTCTTCTGTATTCGCGTGGCAATGGCCTTCTGCCACCCTTCGCCGCTCCACTGCACCAACCAGAGCCACCAAGGCCCGGTCGCTGATGCGCTGAGCTCTTTCCTTGGGCCTCTCCATTGTTCTTTCCAGCAGAATTGATGTACAGGTCTGTCCAGGCTGAGATTCAAGGCTGCAATGAGCAGGGTGTGGCTGCAGAGCAAGATCGACCCTCCCCTTCAAGAACTGGCTGGTGCCAGTCTATCTGTGTTCCATTGCTGACTGACATCAGCTGAGCTTCGCCAGCGCTCTGAGGTAGCGCCTCGCTCCTCGGCGTTAGCGCCTTAAGAGAGGTGTGTAGCGCCTGATTTAGCGCTCAAGTCACCTCCAGGGGCGATAGAGGCCAAGTTTGCAGTCGGAGGCGATAATTAGCGTCAGGTGCTAAACTTTGCGCCCGGCCGATAATTGCGCCCCAGATGGGGCGATACCGAATTTCTCCCCCAAGGAATGCAGAGGGAAATTGTAAAAGGATATAAGAAGGGCAAAGAGAGAGTATAAGAAAAGATTAGCGGGTAACATTAAAGGGAACCCAAAAATATTTTATAAAAATAATGAAAATGTAAAAGGATAGTTAAAGGAATAGTGGGGCCGATTAGGGAGAAAAAAGGAAATCTTGTGGAGGCTGTAGGGGGTGGTGGTGTGTGCGTCAGCTTCACCTCTGACTTCTGAGCAGTTCGAATCGCTCCCACTCCCTTGGTTCTAGACCTTGGACTTATTTGGGGGTTGTGACAAAAGTGCAGCAGACAACTGGTTTTGGTGCAAGAACTTTGATCTTTATTCAAGAGAGAAAATACAACACAAAGGGGGAAAAATTCAGTTGGTTGCGTCTCCCGTTAGCGCCTTAAGAGGGCGCTAATGGGGCGCAAAGCCGCTAGCGCCCGGGCGCAGCGATGTTTGCGCCGCTCGGGAACTTAACTAGACATTGTGCGGCGGCGCTAAACTTTACCGCTGCGACCACCTGCGCGCGCAGATTGTGACGTCATTCCATGGTGCAACGCCCTTGTGGCGCCCCGGAGCGGAAATTGAGTGGCGCCCCCTGCCTTACCGCCTGGCGCATCCAACGACCGGAAGACTGGAACGCTATCAATCGCTGTGGGGCTGGGGGAGGCGCTATTTAAAGGGGGCCTCTTCCTGTCTTTTTCTGTGGTTGACATTTTTGCACCACTCGTTCTGAGAGAGAGAGAGAGATTCGGAGAGAGAGAAAGAGAGACTTCTGCATTGAGTCAATGCTTTGTGAGGTAGTTTTGCCTACTGATCCTAACTTTGCTGGTACTTTGGTTGCTATCCTTCATAACTTTGCTTGCAAAGAGACTATGGGGGCTGCACTGAATGGGGGCGTCGTCCTGCTCCAGCTGAATCGGAGGACACAGAGATGCAGAGAGAGAGTGGCAATGATGGCCAGACGGAGGAGGGCCAACAGGCGTCTGTACAGGAGAGCTTACCCTCCCAGGGTATATCGTGAACAGCTCTCCTACATTCATTTGTCTGAGGAGCTGTGTTTGCGAAGGCTGCGATTCAGCAAGGAGGTGGTCACTGAGCTCTGCCACCTGCTGCAGCCAGATCTGCAGCCTCAACTGAGGTCCAGGACGTCTCTGTCGGTGGCAGTGAAGGTCACAGTGGCTCTCAACTTCTATGCTACTGGCTCATTTCAAGCTGCTGCTGGGGACCTCGCCAATATCTCCCAGTTCGTGGTGCATTGCTGCATCCGGCAGGTCACAAATGCCCTCTTTAAAAGGAGACGAGAGTTCATCTCTTTCCCCATGACCCTAGACAAGCAGCGTGACCGCGCTCTGGGCTTTGCGAGGATAGCGGGCTTCCCCATGGTGCAGGGCGCCATTGACTGCACGCATGTGGCTTTGCGTGCTCCACATGAGAATGCCGAGGATTTCCGGAACAGAAAGGGGTTCCATTCCTTGAATGTTCAGTTGGTCTGTGACCACAGACAGCTGATACTCGCTGTCAATGCCCACTATCCTGGCAGCTGCCACGATGCTTTCATCCTGCGCCAGACTACTGTGGCAGAACTTTCGAGGCACCGCATCAGCCAGTTGGTTGGCTTCTCGGGGACAAGGGGTATCCATTGAGCACCTGGCTGATGACACCGCTCCGTACGCCCAACACCCCTGCTGAGCTGCGGTACAACGAGAGCCATCAAGCTACCAGGAACATCATTGAGCGCACAATCGGCGTGCTGAAGCAACGGTTCCGCTGTCTCGACCATTCTGGAGGAGCCCTGCAGTACTCGCCTGAGCGAGTATCCAACTTCGTAGTTGTGTGCTGCATGTTGCATAACATGGCAATCGTCAGGACCCAGCCAATGCCACCAGGCCTTGGAGCACCACCAGAGGAGGAGGAGGAAGAGGAGGAAGAGGACGAGGAGGATGATCATCAGCAGCACCAAGGCGGGAGGGCGGCCCACAATGGTGAAACTGCAAGGGCCGTCTGTCAACGGCTGATAGCAAGCCGCTTCTAGGGCCCCTGCTGTGGAAATGGCTTCTGCCATTGCTAACAACATCAATGAACCCAGCACGCAACCCCTAAGCCGGCCAAGGCACCAATGATTCCAAACACCAAACATGTATATTTTGAATACAAAAACTTATTTATTTTACAAACTCTGTGTGTGTCATTTCCTCATGACAAACTCATAGAAATAAACACAAAAAAACAGTCATTAACATAACTGGTTCTCACAACCTGGAGATAATGTCCAAAACACTAGACAAAAGTTGGACCACGAACCTCGGCCTTTAATAAAAAAATGACCAGCATTTTGTCACACCTGCTACTTTTTGCCCTTCGAGGGTGATCTCCTTCCCTTGCGCACTTCCCCCCTTCTAACCCTACTGCTCCTCCGTAATGGGACCTCAGTGGCTGCAGCAAGGCTGGTGGAAGGCTGCTGATTGTCAGACCCTGACACTGCAGATGCCCCTGAAGGACAGCCTCGACCAGTTCTGGGCCTGGAGGGCCCGGCTGCAGACTGCACCAACTCTGCATGGGCGGCAGCAGTCTGTCCTACAGGCGGTGGCAAGTGCAGTGGAGAAGTGACAGTGTTGGCAGCAGGAATGCTGTCATCGTGAGAGAGGACAGCAACTCCCTGCTCGACCGACACACTGGCACTCCCAAGGGGCAGCACTTCAGCATCCGGAGCAATCTGCTGGAGCACAGATTGCTGGCCTGCTGCAGCGCGGTGAGAGCCCCGGGGACATGTGAACGAACCATTGAGGTTGGCAGCAGTCAGTGCTTGCGTGGCCTCAATCTGAGTCTGCATGAGAGCAGTCAGAGATGGGATCACGGCAGTCAGTGACTGAATTGCAGCACTAAGCTTTAGTGTGGCATCCGCCTGTGCTACAGCGAAGTGCTCCACACTCCTTGCCAGTGACTCAATGCATTCGGGCACCCTTCCCACTGCACCCATGAGCTCAGTGTGCATGCCCACCGCCTGGGTGTTCATTTCTGCGATCAGCCGCTCCTCCTCTGCGTCCATTGCAGTAGGAGTCGCTGGCATACTCTCCCTCTGGGGAGAAGGCCCCCGTTCTTCCCTACCCCCATGGCGTTGCTGCAGCCCGCTGGGTCCTGGAGCTTCACCCTCATCAGACCCTTCCCCCTGCTCCCCTCCAGGGAAGGCGTGTTCCCAGTGTGGGCATGGGCTTCCTCGGGAGAGGGTGGCACTGATGCTCCGGCTTCCTCTTCCTCCTCGGCTGCAGCTTCACTCCCACTGGCAGCTTCAGGGCCCGTCTCCTCAGCTGGTGAATCACCATCTGAAAGCAGGGAGGTACAAGAGTGGCTTTAGCATGAGGACAGGGTGGCAGTAAGGGAGGAATAAGTGCAGCGAGTTAGCAAGTTGGATTGAAAGTGTCAAAGGCTGGTGTTGTGAGGGACAAGTGGAAGGACAGAGGACAAAAAGGTGATGACCTTACCATTGCTGTCCAGAACAGGGTCGGCGTCTCCAGTGGCGACGGGACCGATCACCCGGCTTGCCACAATCCTGTGGACGCGCTCCTCAAGATCGCTGAGGGGTTGCAGCTGAGGCCGCCCTCCACCTGTCCGTTGCTGCTGTCTCCTATTATGCGCCAGCTTGGCCTGCAAGTAAAAGGACAGCATCTGAGTAAATATACAGCCATGGTCTTGCCTGATGTGCCTCCCATAGGTGAATAGCCCTTACTGTATGCAGCCATGGTCTTGCCTGATGTGCCTCCCATAGGTGAATAGCCCTTACTGTATGCAAAGTGTGGAATGTGTGTGTGTGTGTCATGAAAGGGCCATAGGTGTTGGATGAGTGTTGTGCATTGGGGTTTTAAGACCCTCTGGCCATAGAGTGAGGTTGAGATGGAGGGATGGAGAGGTATTGAGAAAAAGCCACTCACCCTGACGACCCGAGTGAGGTCGTTGAACTTTTTGCGGCATTGAACATGGGTCCTGGGCACCATGCTCCTGGAGGAGACGCTCTGAGCCACCTCCCTCCACACTCTTCTGTACTCGCGTGGCAAAGGCCTCCTGCCACTCTCAGGGAAGAGTATAGATCTTCTGCGCTCCACCGCGCCAACCAGAGCATCCAAGGCCCGCTCGGTGAAGCGCTGAGCTCGTTCTCTCACCCTCTCCATCCTTGGCAGCAAAATGGATTCACAGGTCTCTCCAGGCCGAGATTCAAGGCTGCAATGAGCAGGGTGTGGCTGGGGAGCAAGTTGGCCCCCCCGCTTTAAGAACTGGCCGGCGCCAGTGTGTCTGTGTTCCCTCGCTAACTGGCAGCACCTGCGCTGCGCTCGCGCGCTGAGTTAGCGCCTCACTGCTCGGCCTTTGCGCCTTAAGACAGGTGTGCAGCGCCTGATTTAGCGCTCCACTCACCTCCCAGGGCGGTAAAAGTGAAGTTTCCAGTCAGTGGCGATAATTAGCGCCAGGCGCTAATTTTTGCGTCCAGACGATATTTGCGCCCCAAACGGGGCGCGACCTAATTTTTCCCCCCAAACACTCTTAACACTCTAATAAAATGGGGAACACTTCGATACACACGAGGGAAATCACATTAGAAGAATACCTCACCCCTCCCAATCTCACTGTACTAGCTAAGTTGGGCTCTAGAGAACCAGAGATAATGCTCACCAAACGAATCCTTGACAGTTGAGCTGGTTCGCTGTTTCGGGGTTCGCTGGATTGGATTTATCAGGTGAGTACCCACTTTTCTTTGGTTAGAGGTAGGGTTTAGAGTCTTTTTAAGTAAAAAGTTTCGTAAGGCCCTTGTTGCCACGAGGTGTCCGATGGTCACTGAGGCGGTCGCTCTGGTCTCTTCTTGCGTGTCGGCCTACTTCTGGAGCTGTTGGCCTCCTTTGTTGAACGGTCTTGTTTTCGAGCTGTCGACCTCTGGCTGGACACGTAACTGCTGAACGGTTGTACTGGAGAGCTGCTTCCTTGCTGCTTGCTGAACTCCTTGCTGCCTGCTTGTTGAACTTGTTTCTGTTGAACTGTGTACGGTTGTACTCGAGAACTCCTTTCTGTTGTAACTGTGTAACTGCTCCACCCTTGAACTTGTAGAGAACTTGTTGTAACTGCTGAACTGACTTCTTGAGAAAACAGGCCCTCAATTATACTAATTGGGGCCTCCCAATCAGTCCCGGTTTATTGTAAGATTTTGGTGGGCTCGTTAACAGTAACCTGTTTGTAAATGTGTGAAGTGGTTTCGGCATGGCTCCATCCTGTCGATCTGCTTGCTTGATTGTAGCTGATTGTTCTCACGTTGTGAGTTTCTTGACTGGGCCTGGGATTTCTATAGAGTGGGTCGTAGTGATCTGTTTTATGCATGGTTTTGATGGGTCCTGTAATTTGGGTGGGGACTGCTCTTCCTCGGGTCTATTGTTAGGATTATAATGTCTGATAGGGGCCAATTAACTCCAAGTGAGGTCATGCGGTTCCCCAGACAGTTTGCATTAACTCCAATATCCAAACTGTCTTTACAGAGGTTGAACCCACCTTCCTTTACAGCCTTTTCTCCCTTACAAGTCCAGACATGTCTTTTAAAATACCAAATCTTGGTTTTTGCTCTGAAATGTCCTTCGATTTTTCCCAATGCATTTCACCACCCTGAAATAGTTAGAAAAAGAGTCCAAAGTCTTTTTCCTTAGGGTTTGTCTTCGAGTTTTGGGGGATCTGTGAATTTTGAGAATCTTACAAGGCAGAGGGCATGATTGAGTTACTGAATGAATACTTTGCATCTGTCTTCGCAAAAGAAGAGGATGAAGTTAATGTCGCAGCTGAGGAGGGGGGAGTAGAGATATTAGATAGGATAAAATAGATAGAAAGGAGGTGCTAAATAGGTTGGCATCACTCAAAGTTAACAAGTCAACCCGGTCCAGATGGGATGCATTCTAGGTTGCTGAGGGAAGCTAGGGGTGGAGACAGCAGAAGCTCTGCCCACAATCTTTCAATCCTCCTTGGATATTGGAGTGATGCCAGAGGACTGGAGGATTGCAAATGTTACACCCCTGTTCAAAAAAAGGGGGGGGGGGATAAACCTTGTAACTACAGGCTAATCAGTCTAACGTCAGTGGGGGGAAAACTACAAGAGACCCTTGTCAAGGACAAAATTAATTCACACTCGGAGAAGCATAGGTTAATAAGGAACAGTCAGCACACATTTGTTAAAGTCAAATCGTGTCTGACTAACCTGATTGAGTTGTTTGAAGTAACAGAGATGGTTGATGAAGGTAGTGCAGTAGATCTTGTATATATGGACTTTCAAAAGGCATTTGATAAAATACCTCATAACAGGCTTATTTGGAAAATAGAAGCACATGTTATTAAAGGGACGGTGGTAACTTGGGTACGTAATTGGCTAAGGGATAGGAGGCAGAGAGTAGCGGTGAACAGAAGTTTTTCTGACTGGAGAGAGGTATGCAGTGGGGTCCCCCAGAGGTCGGTATTAGGACCATTGCTTTTCTTGTTGTATATAAATGACCCGGACTTGGGTATAGGGAGTACAATTTTGAAGTTTGTGGACGATACAAAACTTTGCAAATAAGCAAATAGTGAGCGTGATAGTAGCAGACTTCGGGAGGACATAGACAAACTGGTGAAATGGGTAGACACATGGCAGATGCAAATTTAATGTGGATAAGTGTGAAGTGATACACTTTGGGAGAAATAACATGGAGAGATGGAGAGGCAGTATAATGTAAATGCTACTATTTTGCAAGAACAGAGGGCCCTGGGGGTGCATATTCACAAATCTTTGAAGGTGGCAGGGCAAGTTGATAATCCGGTTAAGAAAGTGCATGGGATATTTGGCTTTGTAAATAGGGATATTAAATACAAAACCAAGTTATGCTAAACCTTAACGAATCTCTGGTTAGGCCTCAGCTGGAGTATTGTGTACAATTCTGGGCACCACAATTTAGGAAGGATGCCAAGGCCCTGGAGAGGGTACAGAGGAGGTTTATCAGGATGATGCCAGGGATGAGGGACTTCGATTATGTGGAGAGATTGGAGAAGCTGGGATTGTTTTCCTTAGAGCAGAGAAGGTTAAGGGGAGACCTAATAGAGTTATTCAAAATTATGAGGGGTTTTGTTAGAGCAAGTAGGGAGAAACTGTTTCCTCTGGCAAGTGGGTCGGTAATCCGAGGTCATAGATTTAAAATAATTGGCAAAAGAACTAGAGTGGAAATGAGGAGAAATTGTTTCACACAGAAGGTTGTTAAGATCTGGAACACACTGAAAGAGTGGTGGAATCAGATTCCACAGGAACTTTTAAAAGCAATTGGACATGTACTTGAAGAGGACTAATTTGCAAGGTGATGGGGAAAAAGCGAGGATGTGGGACTAAATTGGACAGTACCAGAGACTGGCCAGAGCTTTCCACTATGTTATTACAGAGAATATTTATATACAGAATTTCCATTCAAAATGTTTACTTAGGCAGCGACGATGAAGGAACGGCGATATATTTCCAAGTCAGGATGGTGTGTGACTTGCAGGGGAACTTGGAGGTGGTGGTGTTCCCTTGTGCCTGTTGCCCTTCTAGGTGGTAGAGGTCGTGAGTTTGGGAGGTGCTGTCGAAGAAGCCTTGGCGAGTTGCTGCAGTGCATCTTGTAGATGGTGCACACTGCAACCACGGTATGCCGGTGGTAGAGGGAGTGAACATTTAAGGTGATGGAGGTTGGGGTGCCAATCAAGCGGGCTGCTTTGTCCTGAATGGTGTCGAGCTTCTTGAGTGTTGTTGGAGCTGTGAAATATTGACGCAAAAGCATGACTAAAGAGTATGATGACAACATGAAGTTGGACAGGAAGTGCATGGAGACACAAGATTTTTTATTACTATATAGATATACACACTTGCAAATCTCCCATTCCACTGCTCAGGGTAAGCCAGAGGATGTGCTGTTTTATAAGGACAGGAAATGACTAGTCATGATGTATTATTTTATTATATTATTCTAACGTGTAGGCGTGTCCCTTCAAGGCTGCAAGGTGTAATTGCTCTTCAGTCTTCAGGTGAATGGCGGGGTCAGTTACAGATCAGAACCTTAGCTTTCTTGGTGGAAATGTCATACATCACACTTTATCATAAACATCAATAAATCACAACTGAATGTTCTTTCAAAAATATATACAAAAGGAGAAATAAAATCAGTCACTTCCTGCTGGATTTTCTGACCTTGAGGTAACCCAGTCACTCCTCAAGGAGAGGAGCCAAGCGGCTCGTAATTGAGAGAAGCTTCCAACAGCGACAGTGATCAGCCTCTAATACACCTCAGAATGTGCCTGTTTAGATCATTTCTGCACAGGGCGTACCTGAGTTGAGCTTGCAGATCCCAGACATCCCCTGAGCAATGCTACAGGAGACTAACTAATAGTCCTATAAAAGAGTTTTATCTGGCGTGCATCCATCATGCATGTACAGTGGCTGTGGTACAAAAAATCCTGACTGGCTTCAATCTGTCAAGAACCAATCAGAAAATATGTACTCCTCTGTCCCTGTGCACATTTTTCTCCAACTCCTTTCCAAATCGTTTAAGCTGATATGATGCTCCCCGATATTATGCGACAGCATAACCTGCGACTCACCACGGGAGATCCAATAATTTACTTATTAAGAGCAAATAAACAGTTGAAAGATGCAATAAACTGCAGCAACAAACACAAGGACAGAAAGCAGACAAGATAACTAACAGCACAAATCCACCAATGAATATCTTTAAAGTGTAAAGAATAATAACTATACAACTAATCAGAATTTTAGGCCCCGATTTTAACTGGAGGGGGTGCAGTTTTGGGCGGATTAGTTTTGATGTCAGTTCAAAACTCACCCGAATGGGCTGAAAAGAAGCCTGAGGTATTTTAACTCTCGGGCCTCATTTGAATGGTGTAAATTCGCATAGCCTGGAGGCAGCCCGCAATATGCTAATACTGCTGGGTAGTACTGTCACATATTCAACTGGTACAGAGCTTTCCAGGGTCAGGGAGCTTTGGATCAGCTCCCGGACTAGTTCTGGCCCCATTGGATTGAATGGAGCTGCTCCAGGCTGCAGTTGGCTTTGAGCCACAACTGATCAGCTAACTTAGGCCAAATCGAAAATCAAACCTGGGTCTCTGTGGATCATTACGGTGTGGAACATTCATCCACTAACCAATCAGAGGACCTCCTTTCCTTCATGATTTAAAAAGCTGGTTCATCAAGTCCTCCCTTAGGATCTATGCCTCATCCTCCCAACAGTTGGGAGTGGTGTTGATACTTACCCCACAGGCTCTGTCATCTCCACTCCTGATGGTGTGTGGCAGCTACAGCTCATGCTGTGCCCAGAAGGGTGACAAGTAACAAACGAGTGAGCAAATTCCTCCTACTGCTTGCCTAATTAACCTCAGTACCACAGTTCCCATAGCAACACTCAACCAAAGGAAGACAGGAGTCTGTTCCCAAGACTCCTGCGACGAGCTTGATTTTCTGAAAAATACAGAAGGCTAAGTTGGGAAGGTGCCACACAGTATGAGTACGTGAGAATTATCTCTAATTCACTTATGTTGGTGGATGTCCCACTTGTTCTTTGCTGGAGGGCTAATGTCAACTTTGGTCATACGTCCATAATTACAGTTTCCTGACATGGTGAGCTTACACCTGCTGTTAATGGGATTTAAATCAGCAAACTCCCACGTCCACATTCATTATACTACAACACCTCTCATTACCCAGTAATTCATGCTTAGAGCAACAGACTTCAACATCGCTCCTCTGGAAGGTGACTCGCATTGACAGCAGTTTGTGCCAAATGATTTGTCACAAGACCAAGGCAAACTCCCTCTTGTGTAAACGTGACATAAGGCTTTATTTTCGATATCATACAACAGCATGTATGTTTTAAACATTTCACCAAATGGCCCCGTTGGTATAGGGACTGCCCGGTGAAGAATGGAGCCATAAAGTCCCAGGTTTGATTCCCCAGTCTGTGCTGAGTTAACTCAGGGTGCAGGGCAGCAGTAAAGGTGCTACAATTGTTCTTGGTGACCCTGGGCTAGGGAAAAGAAAAATCAGCCAGGATTCCCACTCCTTATTTACTGAGTGGCCTAGTGGTTGTGGTACCAGACTAGCAACACAGAGGTCATGAGTTCAAGTCCTCATTGTGGCAAGTTGCAAAATTGTGCTCATATGAGTCTAGAATTAAATAATTCCTACATTACAACAGTGACTACACTTCAAAAGTACTTCACTGGCTGTAAATGCTTTGTGACGACCTGAGCTCATGAAAGGCGCTATATAAGTGCAAGGCTTTCTTTTAGTCATTTATGGTACCAGGAAGGATTGACCGTGAAAGCTGCCAGATTGTTGTAAAAGCCCCAATTGGTTCACTAATGTCCTTCAGGGAAGGGACCTGCAACCCCTGTCTGATCTGGCCTACAAGTGATTCCCGTCCCGTACGAAGTGGTTGACCCTTAGAGCATAAAGAGATGGGCAATAAATATTACTTTGCCCACATCCCAAGAATTAAAAAAAAAATGTCTGTGTGGATGTAAGGTGAGGAGAGGGTCAGATGTGAAATGATGGGGGTAATTTTCATCTTCCTACTGCCCTGTCCAGGCTGAAAAATGGGGCGGTACGCAGACAAAAATTGTTTAAAAAATCTCCCCTTACTGGCTGCAAAAGGCCCGTCCAATTCGATTTTCAAGTGGGCCTCAAGATGGGCAACCAACACTCCCACCCGAAACGGGCAGGAGCCCAATTACAATATCTGAAGCAGGATCCTACGCCAGTTGTAGGACCCTGGTGCTATTTTCAGGTACCAATGGGCAGAGGGTGCACCATGCAGGTGCCGCCTAATGATACTGTTGACCGGCCTATCCCAGCAGTCCTTACCGCTGGAGGCTGCTCCAGAAACAGCAGGGGTAAGTTTTCCAATTGAATTTTTGTGGGGCCGTGAGAAACATGAATGCTCCTCTTGGCCCCGGAAAAATCTTCCGTCCCATTGCCCCTCCTTCCGTGACCCGCTCCCCCGGGATTGCCTCCCTCCCCCATTTAAGCACGCACTTTCGGCTCAGCTCTGGGGAAGAGCCGCTGGATTCCACACCCTCCTGATTGGCGAGGTGCCCGTCAGCGCTCGTTGAGCTCTGTGATATTATGTAGATGAGGCCCGACCATGAAAATGATTCAGGCCTCCCGCTGGTGCCACCAAGTGAATGCCCCGCCCACTGCCCACCCGATTTGCTCCAAAGTTAAAGCCTGCTCCTGATGGCTCCTTTCTTGAATCATCTCATGGGATTGGGGGTAATATATTAGCATGGATTGAGAATTGGTTAATGGACAGAAAACAGAGAGTAGGAATAAACGGGACTTTTTCGAGTTGGCAAGCTGTAACTAGCGGCGTACCGCAAGGACCAGTGCTTGGGCCTCAACTATTTACAATCTATATTAATGACTTAGATGAAGGGACTGAGTGTAATGTATCCAAGTTTGTTGATGATACAAAGTTAGGTGGGAAAGGACGCAAAGAGGCTGCAGAGAGATATGGACAGGTTGACTGAGTGGGCAAGAACATAGCAAATGGAATACAATATGGGAAAGTGTGAAGTTATCCACTTTGGTAGGAAAAACAAAAATGCAGAATTTTTTTTGAATGGTGAGAAACTGGGAAATGTTTGCATTCAGAGGGACTTGGGTGTCCTTGTACATGAATCACAGAAAGTTAACATGCAGGTACAGCAAGCAATTAGGAAAACAAATGTTATGTTAGCTTTTGTTACAAAGGGATCAGAGTATAAGAGTAAAGAAGTCTTACCACAATTATACAGGGAATTGGTGAGGCCACACCTGGAGTACTGTGTACAGTTCCGGTCTCCTTACCTAAGGAAAGACATACTTGCCTTAGAGGGAGTGCAATGAAGGTTCACTAGACTGGTTCCTGGGATGAGGGGATTGCCCTATGAGGAGAGATTGAGTAGACTAGGCCTATATTCCCTAGAGTTTAGAAGAATGATAGGTGATCTAATTGAAACATATAAAATTCTTAAGGGGCTTGACAGGGTTAATTCTGAGACAATGTTTCCCCTGGCTGGGGAGTCTAGAACACGGGGTTACAGTCTCAGAATAAGGGGTGGCCATTTAGGACTGAGATGAGGAGCAATGTCTTCACTCAAAGGGTTGTGAATCTTTGGAATTCTCTACCCCAGAGAGCTATGGATGCTCAGTCATTGAGTATATTCAAGACAGAGGTCGATAAATTTTTAGGAACAAAGGGAATTAAGGGATATAGGGATAGTGCGGGAAGGTGGGGTTGAGGCAGAAGATCAGCCATGATCTTGTTGAATGCTCGAAGGGCCAAATGGCCTACTCCAGCTCCTATTCCTTATGTTCTTATGTTCTTATCTGCCAACTTTCATTGTCTGGGCTCACAAATCAAAAGTGGCCAATTGGGTTAGATACTTAAAAAAAATATATATTTATTCTTGGACTGCGGGCGATGTTGGCAAAGCCGCAATTATTGCCCACCCCTAATTGCCCTGAGAAGATGGTGGTGGAGGGTGACTGGCATTCAAAAGACTGTATCCCAGCATGAATCTAGGGGTACACATTCACAAATCATTAAAAGTAGCAACACAAGTTAATACGGCCAAAACAAATGCAAACGAAGCACTGGGATTCATTTCTAGAGGAATAGAATTGAAAAGCAGGGAAGTTATGCTAGACTTGTATAGAACCCACACTTAGAGTGCTGTGCACAGTTCTGGTCTCCATATTATGAAAAGAATATAGAGACACTGGAGAAGGTACAAAAAAATTGACAAAGATGGTAATAGAGCTGAGAGGTTATAACTATCAGAAAAGACTGAACAGGATGGGGCTCTTTTCTCTAGAAAAGGGAAGGCTGAGAGGAGGCCTAAAAAGGTCGATAAAATTATGAAGGGTTTGATAGGATAGACATAGAGAAGATGTTTCCACTTGTGGGGGTGTCCAAAACTAGAGGTCATAAATATAAGACAGTCACTAATAAATTCAATAAAGAATTCAGGAGAAAGTTCATTACCCAGAGAGTGGTTAGAATGTGGAACTCGCTACCACAAGGAGTAGTTGAGGCAAATAGAATAAATGCCTTTAAGGGGAAGCTGGATACAGTACGTACATGAGGGAGAAAGGAATAGAAGGATATGCTGATAGGGTTAAATGAAACAGAGTGGGAGAAGGCTCCTGTGGAGCATGGACACCAGCATAGACCAGTTGGGCTGAATGTCTTGTTTCTGTGCTGTTAAATACTTTGTAATTCTATGAATTACATAGAAGAAAAATCAGAAGAGAAATTTTGAGGCGATCCCCCTAACCATCCCCTCCCCACAAAAAAAAGTCACCAGCAGGTTCATCGGCATTAAAATTAGGAAAAATTGTTCAAAAACACCATGACAAATAAAATGTAAAATAAACCACCAACATCAATGACGATCATGAGAAAATAGTAAACCGGAGCAAATGAGGAGTATGTTTCAGTGTGGGTCAGCAGTAGAAGTTAGAAGAAACGCTCACAGTAAAAGAGCAACATCAGCATGACAGATCTCTGTGATCCGTGCTGTGGAATGCATGCTATAAATACAATCATTAGTTTCTCTTTGTCAAGTCTCTATATATAACTTGTGATGTGATGCAATGTGGCTGCCTTGTGCTGACTACCAGAAAGTTCCAACCTTGCTCCTTGTGTCAAATCCGAAGAGCATTTATTTGTGATGAAGTTATGTACAGGGTGCAGGGCTGGTGTATAAATACTGTCAGATGTGGTAACATCCCAGTACAGGGAGTTTGCTTCACCTTGAGCTAACTTGGTTTGTTTTTGAAGTACCACTTTTTCAATTTGAAGTTTTTCCTCTTCCCTTCCCTCGGAAAATGTCTTTCTCGCATCCCTTTTTCCGAAGTCGCTGGGACCCCTTCCGAAGCTGTCACTTCCCGAGCCGCCTGTTCGATCAGGATTTCGGGCTCCCCCCTTACCCCGAAGAGCCGCTGAGGGATTGGATGGAGTGGGTGGAGAACCGGCTCAGCTCGAGCTGGCCCGGGCAGTCACGCTCGAGCCCGGCTGACAGCACGACGCCCAGCCACTGCCCGTCAACCCTGCAGCGGCAGCTCAGCGGGGGAATGTCCCTGATGCAGCAGACCTTGGGCAACTGGAAAATCAGCCTTGACGTCAAACATTTCACCCCTGAGGAGCTCCAGGTGAAGACCCAGGACGGTTATTTGGTGATTTCAGGTATGTCAGCACCTCGATAACAGTCAGCAAATGCTGGCCTCTTGCGCAGCCCCGATTTTAATCGCTCCACCATTGGCGGCCATGCCTTCAGCTGCTGAGGCCCGAAGCTCAGGAATTCCCTCCATAAACCTCTCTAACCGGCCTCTCCTCCTTTAAGACGTTCTTAAAACCTACCTCTTTGACCAAGCTTTTGGTCAGCTGTCCGAATATCTTCTTATGTGGCTCGGTGTCAAATTTTAAAATCATAGAATCATAGAAATTTATGGCACAGAAGGAGGCCATTCGGCCCATCGTGTTTGCACCGGCCGAAAATGAGCTATCCAGCCTAATCCCACTTTCCAGCTCTTGGTCCGTAGCCTTGTAGGTTACGGCACTTCAAGTGCATATCCAAGTACTTTTTAAATGTGATGAGCGTTTCTGCCTCTACCACCCTTTCAGGCAGTGAGTTCCAGATGCCCAGCACCCTCTGGGTGAAAGAAGTTCTCCTCAACTCCCATCTAAGCCTTCTAACAATTACTTTAAATCTATGCCCCTTGGTTATTGACCTCGCCGCTAAGGGAAATAGGTCCTTCCTATCCACTCTATGCCTCTCATAATTTTATACACCTCAATTAAATCTCCCCTCAGTCTCCTCTGCTCCAAAGAAAACAACCCCAGCCTATCCAATCTTTCCTCATAGCTAAAATTCTCCAGTCCTGGTAACATCCTTGTAAATCTCCTCTGTACCCTCTCTAGTGCAATCAGAACTTTCCTGTAATGTGGTGACCAGAACTGCACGCAGTACTCTAGCTGTGGCCTAAATAGTGTTTTATACAGTTCTAGCAAAACCTCCTTACTCTTATATTCTATGCCTTGTCTAATAAAGGAAAGTAGCCCATATGCTTTCTTAACCATCTTATCTACCTGTCCTGCTACCTTCAGGGATTTGTGGACATGCCCTCCAAGGTCCCTCTGTTCCTCTACGCTTCTCAGTATCCTACTATTTATTGTGTATTCTCTTGCCTTGTTAGCCCTCCCCAAATGCATTAGCTCACACTTTTACGGATTGAATTCCATTTGCCACTTTTCTTCCCACCTGACCAGTCCATTGGTATCTTCCTGCAGTCTACAGCTTTATAGAATCATAGAATCATAGCTTTCTTCCTCACTATCAACCACACGGCCAATTTTTGTATCATCTCCAAACTTCTTAATCATGCCCTCTACATTGAAGTCTAAATCATTGATATATACCACAGAAAGCAAGGGACCTAGTACTGAGCCCTGCGGATCCCCACTGGAAACAGCCTTCCAGTCACATAAACACCCGTCGACCTTCCTGCCACTGAGCCAATTTTGGATCCAACTTGCCACTTTGTCTTGGATTCCATGGGCTTTTACTTTCCCAACCAGTCTGCCATGTGGGACCTTGTCAAAAGTCTTGCTAAAATCCATGTAGACTACATCAAACGCGCTGCCCTCATCGCCCCTCCTTGATACCTCCTCAAAAAATTCAATCAAGCTAGTCAGACATGATCATCCCTTAACAAATCCATGCTGTCCTTGATTAATCTGTGCCTTTCTAAATGTCGGTTTATACTGTCCCTCAGAATTTTTCCAATAATTTGCCCACCATTGAGGTTAGGCTTACTGGCCTGTAATTACTCGGTCTATCCCTTTCTCCCGCCGGTAGCAGTCCTCCAGGCCTCCGGCACCATGCCTGTAGCCAGAGAGGATTGAAAATGATGGTCAGAGCCTCTGCTATTTCCTCCTTTGCTTCTCTTAACAGCCTGGGATACATTTCATCCAGGCCTGGTGATTTATCTACTTTCAAAGATGCTAAACCCCTTAATATTTCTGCTCTCACGATGTTTATCTCATTTAATATTTCACAATCCTCCTCCTTAACTACAATGTCTGCATCATCCCTCACTTTTGTGAAGAAAGATGCAAAGTATTCATTAAGAACCATACCCACGTCTTCCGCCCCCACACACAGGATACCTTTTTGGTCTCTAATAGGCCCTACTCTTGATTTTGTTTGATAATGCTCCTGTTGGGACGTTTTTACTATGTTGATGGTGCTATATAAATGCAAGGTGTTGTTGTATTAGCAATTATTAGAGAGAATTTAAAAAAGATTAATTGTATTTCCTCCACCATCCTGTTTTCTTCCTTTGACTCCTGAAAGCATTGATCCTTGATGGTCCTACAGGCGCTGGCCTCATGAGCCACATGACCGTTTCATGTGTGCGAGCCTCGACAGGGCAATCCCAAGCCTGCATCATAGCAGCCAATGGCATGGCACGGCACATTGGAACTCACTGCGCTACCGTATCACTCTGTATTTCTTCTGTATAAGCCCATTCAGTAAGAATAATACAACATCATGTTCTGCTATATTTGCATGTCAACAAACTGCAGCGCATTTAATGTCTAAATATATCACATTCTTTTGATAATGTTGGCAAAACATTGTTTCCAAAATACAGCAACACTGAGATTAAAGTAAAAAATGTTGACAAAGGAGCAAATTGTTCCTAGTTATGCAAATATAGAAATGCTGAAATTTCCTGTCCTTCATTTAAAAAAAAGTTAATTCCTTTTAATTCACAATTCTTTCTTTATATTTGTCTCAGATGTATCTCTAGACAGGCATTCATTGACAGAGGAAGATTTATATTTCAGCTCTTCCTTTCCTCGAATATTTAAATAAAATGGTCCGACCGCACCCTAAGTTCTGTGCCTCCCTATCTCTGTAATCTCCTCCAGTCCTACAACCCTCCGAGTTCTCTGTGCTCCTCCAATTTTGGCCTCTTGCGCATTCCCAATTTTAATTGCTCCACCACTGGCAGATGAGTCTTCAGCTGCCAAGGCCCTAAGCTCTGGAATTCCCTCCATAAACCTCTCCACCTCTCTTTCCTCCTTTAAGACGCTCCTTAAAACCTACCTCTTTGACCAAGTCACCTGTCCTAATATCTCCTTCTGTGGCTCGGAGTCAAATTTCCTGTGAAACGCCTTGGGACGTTTTACTAAGTTAAAGGCACTATATAAATATAAGTTGTTGTTGTGTCCCGTTCTCGTCACTGAGACACCAGGGACATTCGAGCCCTGGAAGCAGTGCAGAAAAGAGCTGCACAGCTGATCCCTAAGGGTAGAATTATGATCAGTGAAGTTCCCATACGAACCTCACACCACCTTACTACCTTCCTGTGTGTGCTATTTTTACACAAATGTTAGCCCCAGTTAATACCTGCGTAAAAACAGAGCAGACAGATGAGTACGAGGTCAGAGAAATGTTTGTACATGAACTTCACTGCTTGGAATTTCGATTCTCTGGTGTAAGAGGGCTGCGTTATAAGGGGAAACTGGTGATATTTTGGGCTATTCAACCTTGAAAGGCAGTAACTGGAGGGCACAGGAAAACTCATAAGATATTAAATGATACAGAAAATGTAAACCCAGAACATTACTTAAAGCTAAACTGTGACAGTTTGACATGGGGGAACACACTCAAATAGGTGAAAAGAAAGAAAGACCTTGTATTTATAGAGCGCCTCTCAAAACCACAGGACATGCCAAAGCGCTTTACAGCCATACAGTCATAGAGTCATAACGGCACAGAAGGAGGCCATTCAGCCCATTGAGTCCGTGCCGGTTCTCTGTAGAGCAATCCAGTCGGTCCCATTCCCCCGCTCTATCCCCGTAGCCCTGCAAGTTTATTTCCCTCAAGTGCCTATCCAGTCTCCCCGTGAAAACATTGAGTGTCTCCACTTCCACCACTTCCTTCGGCAGCGAGTTCCAGGTCCTCACCACTCGCTGCGTAAAAAAGTTTTTCCTCACATCCCCCCTGTATCTCTTGCCCAAAACCTTAAATCTGTGTCCCCTAGTCCTTGTACCATCAACTAGTGGGAACAGCCTTTCCCCGTCTAGCCAATGAAGTACTTCTGAGGGTAATAAAGGTAAAAATCCCAGAATCATTTAAGAACTAATTGGATGGTGTGATGGACAGACTGTAAGTTTTTCTAGATGGATGATCCAGGATAGGCTGAATGGCCTTCCTCATCCCTACGTAACTTGTAATCTTATGAAACGTTCTCCAATCTACAAATGCTGATTGTGACACAGGACTGTTTGCATTGAATTGATTCAGCTGCAAATTGGAATCGACACGCACAATAAAGAATCAAATAAAAGGACACGAACATTTAAGTGGCGCCAGGTTCGTGACTGCAGTAAGATTTACTAGCATGCTGTTCATAATAGTGCCACTCCGCAATTCTAAAACCTTTCACAAGTTCCCTGGGATGGCTCAGTGAGTAAATGCACCACCCAGGGTGATACAGAGACCAGATAGCCCAGAATGATCCCAGATTCAATTCCCAGTCGGTTCTATGTTATCTGATCTCAGTCAGGGTGCTGGTGGGGGTACTATATTTCGCTACAGTATTCCTGGGCCAAGGTTCCTATTCCTGGTTGCTATCTCAGTGACACTCATGCTCTATCCATTTGGCCCTGGAAATTGCAATCGGGGTTCGACAACTGGAGTCGGACCACGATTTGCATATTTAAGCAGCCTCCCATCTGTTTTCAGCGGGCCTGTAAATGGGCGAGTAGCCCGCCCACCGTGGCCATCGATGAGGGCAGTGAGGTGCCCCTGCCCCTGATTTTCAATTGCCGGCCGCCTGTTTTTCAGGTTAGAAACGGGCAGCCAGCAGTTAAAAATCACTCCCCAACCCCCGCCAATCACTATCTAGATTCCTGAATGAAGCATGCCCACTTGGGTAATGGTACCACTGTTGCCTTGGGAACCGTACTGCAGCACGGGTCAACCCCATACAGAGAGGAGGAGAAAACAAAATCATATTTATTAGAAAAGAAACATTCCTGCAAAAAATTGTTTGTTCATCTATTATAACAGATCAGCATTTAGCTTATGACACTGGGAGAGTGTTTATAGCATTTACAGGCCATAATAGTTGACACGCACGTTCCCCAATTACTAGTCAAGAACCAGTTGCAGTTTTGTAAACCTTTCCTCCTCACTCTTTAATCGTTACAGTGCAATTATTTTGGCCTGTAGAAGGGCCACATGGATAAGACAGAACAGCAAATATGCCACTGCAAATATGGTAAAAACTGCATCAAGCAGTAGCATTTGTGACTAAATTCTATAGCAAAGTGTCACAGGAAGTTTCCATTGGCAATAAAATATTACCGAAATCAAAGCAAAGATTGATGGAAATAACACTGCAGGCGCATCCGCGTTAGAAATGTTATGCTTTTGATTTTTAAAATACCTTGTAAGATCTGCTTGAGCGGCAGCTATCAAAATATAGACACATCTCCACACCATTTAAACATGAGTGATTGGTTGCATTGAATGTCTGAAGCACAGGGCTTAAATCAAGAAATATTTGGATAATAAAAATTGTCATGCTCATAGTCTTCAGAAGAACAGATTCTCTGCTGGAGGTGACCCTTCCCCAACCTACTTCCGTTATTTTCTGTTGGAAGGGATGTCGTGCGTATATATGTCCCGCCAAGTATGGGTGGATATATTGTAATTATATATTTTGTGCCATTTGCATCATAGCAACTCTGTGCATCCCTGGCATCCAGCACAGCTATGGGGGGGCACTTTAAAAATTAAAGGGCTACAAAGCCCATGCAATCGATTGCAGGGCGATCAATTGCAAAGGCAACGACATTTTAAACATTAATTAAAAATTTGCATTTCTTCAGCCAGCACAGAGGCGCTGTGACAGGCTTCCCGAGTCTGCTGCAGCCAATCTCTGCACCCCCTCCAGGCAGACTGACTGGTCAGGGTCAAGTGCACAGACATGTGGCAGGGGCAAGTCCTGACTGATAGGTGTCAGGATTGTGGAAAAATGCAACTTTCTGACCAAGATGTTTTGCTGATGATGTCTTGCATTTTTAAAACACTAGATGGTGCTATTACCCGGATAATTGAGCATTTTGTTTCTATTCGTTTATCAAGTACAAGACTTGCTGATATTTGTGCACGAACATTAATGTTTGTATGACATTCCTCTGTCTGCTATTTTAACAGAGCCATTAACACTTTAACATCTTCTTATGTGGCTCGGTGTCAAATTTTGTTTGACAATCACTCCTGAGAAGTGCCTTGGGACGCTTTGCTATGTTAAAGGCGCGATACAATTGCAAGTTGTTGTTGTTGTACTTAAATTAATGGACAGAGGAACATCATACTAATATTACCATCAGTGATTTCTACCCTGCAGATATTTTGTGTTTCTGAAGATTCTGGCTTGGAGCTTCCTCCACATCTGCGCCCAGATACACACATAGGGCTGGATTTTGTCAATGGGGACGTGATGGAGGCGGGACTCCCACTTTTTGGTTTGTAGTCCCGCCTCCATCGACTTGTGGCCAACCCACTGGATTTTCCCTTGATTGACCTTGTTGAGCCCGCCCAGCGGGCTTAGCAGGCCAATCAAGGGTCCCTTGGATACAGGTGACGTCAGCCATTGAAATTTCATCTGTCAAAACGGCAACCAGATTTTCAGGCACAGCAGGAAACAAATTCATTTTTCTGGTCTTATACTTGCAAATTTATGAGCGTTTAAAAAAAATGATCCTCACTGAGACCTGCTCTGTATTATCTGTTTCTTTTAATCCACTTTTATTGCGTAAGTATAAGTCATATTTTACATTGAAAAGCTTGCCTGATTACAGGCTCTTAATATGTTGGGCTAGAAAATCGTCCCGGGCGGTGGCGTAAAATGGGCGGTATTGGACCGGCCGCCCATTATACACAGCGCCAGATATTCAGTTCGATCGACTGCATTGGAACTGAATATCAGGCACCGCGTATAACTCATTTTTAACCAGAAATATTTGAACACATTTCCTGTCATTTGTTATTTGTAAGAACTTTATTCTAAGATATAGGAATATTGAACCTGATGAGGAGTAATATTCACTGCAACTTTTAAAATGCATCTGTACTGAAAACAGAAAATAAATTGTAAAACGAATATTCCATTTAATTGACTTGCTTAAGATTAATTTCATTTTGAACAAATTGTCTCATGAAATTTGATCATGTGAGATCTAATACAATAGTGATTTAAAAACAAAGTTCCTGCGGGCATGTGCAGGGATTCAGTGTGCCAATGTTGTGTCATGGAGTGGCAGGTAGAATTACTGCTTGTGAATTCCATATAACTAAGCCCGGAACTTAGCCTTGTTGTCGGAGTGGGGAGGGGGGAGGGGGGAGTGCATGGTGGGCTTGATGGTAGGTGTTGAAATTAAGCGTTTTCCCTGCACAATGGGAGGCAAACTTTCTGGGTGAATCACTGAGTCAATCTTTGCTACCTCCTAGTGTATTGCTGGGAGCCTGAGAGAAGGTCGTCTGCATCCTCTCCCTCTCCCCCATTTGGGAATGTTGTGTACTGTCCTGGTACAGGGAGATAGAAAGAGAGAGAGAAAATATAAGTACCTGAAAAAGAGGGAAAACATTTTATGCAATTCAAATTTTCTCTCGCTCGATATGTTTGAAATCAAGACTCATCGCACCCTCTCCTACTTTAACTCTTTCTTTCCCAGGACATCAAAATGATGGGTCTTCTAACTTCTTGATCTTCCCATCTTCCTACAATGTACAGGCTTTTTTAAAATCCAGGCTAGGTGTCACCTAACTACTGCTTGATTGATCCCGCTCTTTCTAACCTTGGACAAGAGGGCTTGGCTCTTCATCTAAGAACTTCAATGAAAGAAATCTAGTGTCTTGATCAATAGTATTCCGTAGAGTATCTGAACCAAAAGACGAAGACCCTAGTGACAATATACACACATTTCATGAATTTTACTTCCATTCAGTGGAAGAGGATGTGACTTTAGGCTTCACCATTAGCAAGTGATTGTATAATTGGAATGGCAGAAGAATGACCTGAAGTTGTGGTGTTTTGATCTCTTTTCTGAAAATGTTGCAGCATTCTGATATCAACCCTGAGGGGTCGGATAAAAGTCAAGCTTTCCAACTGGAGAGAGGAGGGAAAGTAGCAAGGGTAAAGAGAGCAGTTATCAAACATTTAAAGTAAACGCTGCCCTGTTAAAACTAAACATGGACACATCGGTGCATCTTACAATGTTAGAAAGTTAATGATTCTCAATTTTGTTTTTGTTTTCAATTTTCTTTCCTGATCTTTTGAAGGAGCTGACTAATGCTGGACTAAGGTTCCTTGGGCACTGGCTGCCCTCCAATGCCTCACCTCACCCGAGTAGCTATACTGTGGGTGTTGGCCTAGACACTGAGTGCTGGCAGACTATTTTACCATGGACAGCATCACAGCCAAGTCTGGTCTCATCCTCACCCGATGTACATTGTCCAGCAGGAGTCACAGCGTACATTTTTATATTCTCTCTCCTATATAGATACTTGTTGAAAACTAAGACATCGCATTGAATTTAAGCAAGATATGGTCATTTCAATTGCTAAGCTGATTTGGCTCACTTGCAGATTGTTAAACATTATTCAATTGAACTTATGTAGGAAGATAGGAATGTACAAGAGTAGAAACGACCATTGTGATACACCATTTATTTTGGTCACTTTGCCTTCATAATATGGCCGTGAACTATGACAGATTCATAGATGAAAATGCTCTTGTTTCCAGGAAGCCACGAAGAAAGACAAGATCAACATGGGTTTATTTCTAGAAGTTTTACCAGAAAGTACAAGTGAGTACATTCTTTTTTTAATCAAACCATTGTCTTGGTACTTAACTTGAATGCAGTGTTTAATAAGATGATTAATACGAGCAAATATAATAAAGAGACAGATAGGAAAAGAGAAAGAAATGAACACGAGAGTCAAGAGTCAAGAGATAATTCAGCAAAGTAACATTTTACATCTCACATAAATTAGTAACAAAAAGAAAATAGTATAGGTCTATGTGGGAGAGCAACAGAAAGGAGGTGTGAGAGAGAAGGAGTGTGTGTGTGTACACACGTGGGTAATTATTTCAAGATTCACTGAATAATTGACAAAGAATGCATGACGCACATTATATCAAAACCAAAGATTTAAAATAACTAGTTAATCTTTTGTGGTGTTGCACTTAGGCAGACCAAGGATACTTTATGGGTCAGGTTTAGAGAATGGGGAGATAGTTGAACAAAGGCAGGGGAGGGCAGAATAAGCAGAGGGGATCGCGAAGAAGGAGATGGAGGGGGAGGAAGGAGGAGGAGGAGGAAGGCGAGGGAGAGAGGAGGGGTCGGAAAGGGGGAGAGGTTAGAAGGGCACAGGGTGAGGGGGAGAGGGACAGGGTGAGGAGGGGGAGAGGGACAGGGTGAGGAGGGGGAAAGGGACAGGGTGCAGGGCGCAGGGTGAGGAGGGGGAGAGGGACAGGGTGAGGAGGGGGAGAGGGACAGGGTGAGGAGGGGGAGAGGGACAGGGTGAGGAGGGGGAGAGGGACAGGGTGAGGAGGGGGAAAGGGACAGGGTGCAGGGCGCAGGGTGAGGAGGGGGAGAGGGACAGGGTGAGGAGGGGGAGAGGGACAGGGTGAGGAGGGGGAGAGGGACAGGGTGAGGAGGGGGAAAGGGACAGGGTGAGGAGGGGGAGAGGGACAGGGTGAGGAGGGGGAGAGGGACAGGGTGAGGAGGGGGAGAGGGACAGGGTGAGGAGGGGGAAAGGGACAGGGTGCAGGGCGCAGGGTGAGGAGGGGGAAAGGGACAGGGTGAGGAGGGGGAGAGGCACAGGGTGAGGAGGGGGAGAGGGACAGGGTGAGGAGGGGGAAAGGGACAGGGTGCAGGGCGCAGGGTGAGGAGGGGGAGAGGGACAGGGTGAGGAGGGGGAGAGGGACAGGGTGAGGAGGGGGAGAGGGACAGGGTGAGGAGGGGGAAAGGGACAGGGTGCAGGGCGCAGGGTGAGGAGGGGGAGAGGGACAGGGTGAGGAGGGGGAGAGGGACAGGGTGAGGAGGGGGAGAGGGACAGGGTGAGGAGGGGGACAGGGTGCAGGGCGCAGGGTGAGGAGGGGGAGAGGGACAGGGTGAGGAGGGGGAGAGGGACAGGGTGAGGAGGGGGAGAGGGACAGGGTGAGGAGGGGGAAAGGGACAGGGCGCAGGGTGAGGAGGGAGGTGATGTACTCTGAGAGATTAGCTACACTGCACATGCTCAAACAGTGCAATCCAAATTCGGCTCAGAGTGATAGCTGTGGGTAAAAATCAAGCCCAAGTGCGATATTTTGGGAGAGACTGGGGCATTAAGAAACTGAAAGGACAATTCAATGGATAGATGCAATCCTTTTGTTGTGAAATATGTAATTTTTTGATTGTTAAAATAATCTGTTTCATCTCTTAATTTAGACAATAGAAATTTCAGTTACTGAGAAGAAAAAGGCAGCTAAAAAATTTTCAGGAAACATTCTGAGCAATTTGTGCAAACCCAGTGGCCAGGTTGCACAATTACAAGTTAATGCACTCTGACTACAGTATAATGTGTGTGTCACAGACGGTGACAGGTTAGTGTGACACCTTTAACATTGAACATACTTATCACAGTAACAGATACTGCAGGTACTTATAATGAATGTTCAATGCAATAAGCACCCCATGTACCAAATTTAATTATATTATCGATATCAAAGAGAAACAGAATCCTGCGATATATATGTAAAATACTGCAAATGGAGCAGATACCAAACTTGAGGAAGCATCATGTCACAGAAGTCATGCCAGGTTTCCTGTTTGCACAGCACATTTGTTTTGGATTTCCATAAACTGAATTCATTCTGATTTTGTGATCACAGGCTTCCTTCAGACGTGGACACCCTGTCTGTGACCTCATCCTTGACCTCTGATGGGATTCTAATTGTGGAAGCTCCCCTCCCCAAACCTGCTGTCCAGGCTTCTGTAGAAATAGTGATTCCTGTTCGAACTGAGAAGAAGTCTGAAGCTGAGAAGGAAGTGGAAAAGGAGAAGGAGCCAGAGGAAGAGAAGGAGGGACCAAAGGAGCCAGAGAAAGAGAAGGAGGTACCGAAGGAGCAGGACAAAGAGAAGGAGGTACCGAAGGAGCAGGACAAAGAGAAGGAGGTACCGAAGGAGCAGGACAAAGAGAAGGAGGTACCGAAGGAGCCAGAGAAAGAGAAGGAGGTACCGAAGGAGCCAGAGAAAGAGAAGGAGGTACCGAAGGAGCAGGACAAAGAGAAAGAAGTACAGCAAGAGAGGGAGAAAGAAAAAGAGAAGGTACGGCAAGAGAAAGTGGTACTGCAAGAGCAAGAGAAGAAAGTAACCCAAGTGAAACAAGAATTGGTACAAGGAAAGACAACAGATATACCTGTTAAAGAATTTTTCAAATGAAATTCTGACCAATTAATTTAAAACAAGAGATGATTTTAGTAAAGTTAGTGAAAACATGTTCTATATTAATGTAGAGAATTAAACAAAATGTTTTGATATAATCTGGAATCATTCACATTTTGCTATTAGACAAATAAAGCAATGAGTGTATTTGAGAAATGGGATGAGGTATTTGCACTAACAGAATATATTATATAGGAAGTGTCTTAAACATTTGACTTAATGAAATAACATAGCCAAGTTTTGGAACATCATGTTTTGCACTGAAACCATAATGAGTATTTCTACCTTCAATATGCCGCAGAAAATAGCAGATATCTGAGCGTGATTACAAGGCAATAATGGAATCAAGAAATTCAGAGAAGCTGAAAGAGCAAAGCTTTTGTGGTTTAGAATTGTCGTTTGAAGCCCGTGGTTAGATTGTCTGTAATTTAGTTTTATAATTATATGCTGTTCATTTTATGGATGGCTGGGTTCCATTTTGTTGGTCTGTTTTTTTAGGGATTGCAGATGTACCACGTGGGCATTGATTGCCCATGCGTGCTGTGTCACGATGCACAATGACCTTTGGCTGAAGGATTAGTCTTTACCCTAAGTTTAGCGATAAATCATTTACAGTGAGGCACCATCACATTCTATGACCAGATCATAGCATAATAATTTGTTAAACTGCAAAAAATACGAGATCACTGGTGGTTTTCTAGTCTCCATATTGTGTATGGATTAGTTAAGGGAAAGATCTCATCCACGTCTAGCTTAAGGTTATAAACAGCCTCCTCTTTCCATCACCATAAATACTGCAGCAGAATATTACAGTAGATGAATGTATGAGGAATGCAAGTGCATCACTGCCATCACTGACCTGATAGCCTACACCTAGGGTTCTAAAAGAGGTGGCTGCAGAGATAGTGGATGCATTGGTTTTGATCTTCCAGAATTCCCTAGATTCTAGAATGGTCCCCAGGATTGAAAGGTAGCAAATGTAACCTCGCTGTTCCAGAAAGGAGGGAGAGAGAAAACAGGGGACTACAGACCAGTAGTAGGAATATGCTAGAATCTATTATTAAGGACGTGGTAACAGGGCACTTGGAAAATCACAATATGATTAGGCAGAGTCAACATGCTTTGATGAAAGGGAAATCATGTTTGACAAATCTATTGGAGTTTTTTGAGAGTGTAACTAGCGGTGTAGATAAGCGGGAATGAATGGATGCAGTATATTTGGATTTTCAGAAGGCATTCGATAAGGTGCCACACAAGAGGTTGTTACACAAGATTAGGGCTCATTGAATTGGGGGTAATATACTAGCATGAATTGAGGATTGGTTAAAGGAGAGAAAACAGAGAGTAGGAATAAACGAGCCATTTTCAGGATGGCAGGCTGTAACTAGTGGGGTACCGCAAGGATCAGTGCTTGGGCCTCAGCTATTTACAATCTATAGCAATGACTTAGATGAAGGGACTGAGTGTAATGTATCCAAGTTTCCTGATGATACAAAGCTAGGTGGGAAAGTAAGCTGTGAGGAGGATACAAAGAGGCTGCAAAGGGATATAGACCGGATAAGTGATTGGGCAAAAAGGTGGCAGATGGAATATAATATGGGTAAGTGTGAAATTATTCACTTTGGTAGGAAGAATGGAAAAGCAGAATATTTTTTAAATGGTGAGAGTCTAGTAAATGTTGGTATGCAAAGGGATTTGGGGTTCCTTGTACACGAATCACAGAAACTTCACTTGCAGGTACAGCAAGCAATTAGTAAGACAAATGGTATGTTAGCCTTTATTGCAAGGGGGTTGCAGTACAAGAGTAAGGAAGTTGTGCTGCAATTATATAGGGCTTTGGTGAGACCACACCTGGAGTACCGTGCACAGTTTTAGTCTCCTTACCTAAGGAAGGATATACTTGCCTTGGAAGAGGTGCAACGAAGGTTCACAAGATTGATTCCTGGGATGAGAGGGCTGTCCTTGAGGAGAGATTGAGTAGAATGGGCCTATATTCACTGGAGTTTAGAAAAAAGGAGGTGATCTCATTGAAATGTATAACATTTTTAGAGGGCTTGACAGGGTAGATGCTGAGAGGCTGTTTCCCCTGACTGGGGAATCTAGAACTAGGGGTCATAGTCTCATGATAAGGAGTCAGCCATTTAGGACTGAGATGAGGAGAAATTTCTTCACTCAGAGGGTTGTGAGTCTTTGGAATTCTCTACCCCAGAGGGCTGTAGATGCTCAGTTGATGAGTATATTCAAGACAGAGATCGATAGATTTTTGGGCACTAAGGGAATCAAAGGATATGGGGATAGAGTGGGAAAGTGGAGTTGATGTAGAGGTTCAGCCATGATCTTATTGAATGGCGGGGCAGGCTTGAGGGGCCGCATTGCCTACTCCTGCTCCTATTTCTTATGTTCTTATGATCTGCTTGAACAGGCTACAATCTGATGATCCAATAAACATGCTATCTCATTCTCTTCCCTTTGGCAAGGAAGTGTGGCGCATGTCATTGTACATGAATGTAAACATTGTTTTGGCATCACAAAAACGCCATGGCACAAAGCCATATGAAATTATTTGTGACGGGCAAGATGGTAATGTACCGCATTATATCATGAAATCAGTATGTAATGATGTGGACATCTTAATTACCCACAGTGTGTGTTTCAGCTATTGTACTGTAGATAAGAGCCAAGCAATAACCAGGTGAGGGTGAGACACCTTGGGCTGAACTTCAATTAGATCTTTACTGAGTCAGTGATGGAGGCCTGGGATAAGATCAACTTCCTATCCTCCCAGCCTAGACACAGATATTAGTGAAGGGAAAACATAATAAAACTGGATTAATATATATTTTACATATTAATATATGGGAAGTCTCAATCTAGTTCCTAGTGTGTATGGGCCACAGCACAAAACTGCCACTAATTTGACAATAATTGACATCAAATGACAGTCTCCTTTATAAATATAAATACAAGTTGTTGTTGTTGTTGTTTAGAGAAGTCACAGAATGACTTGCATGAAAAACGGAAAAATGTCACACGTGTGGTTGGGGCACTCTTTTGAGATTGGGCGAAGGTACATTATTTTGGCAGAGTAGAGGGCCCTTATTCTTCATCTAACAGTGCTATAACTGGCCTAGATGATGAAACTGGGAGTCCTCAACATTGGCCCCAGACTCCATGAAGTCTCATCGTGTCAGGTCAAACAAGGTCAAGGAAACCCTCTGCTGATCACCACCTACTGTCCCCACCTCAAGTGACAAATCCGTGTTCCTTCATGTTGGACATCTCTTGGAGAAAGCACTGAGGGAACCAAGGGCACAGAATGTATTCAGGATGGAGGACTTCAATGTCCATCACCATGTGGCTTGGTAGTACCATCATTGGCCAAGTCTTAAATGCAGGTAATATGTGCACCACATAAGTGCCATATAATGACCATCTTGAACAGGATAAAGCCCAGACACCTCACCTGATCGTCAATGGCACCACCCTCATTGAATCTCCCAGCATCAACAACTTGGGCACCACCACTGACCAGAAGCTTATCTAGACCAGCCATATCAACACCATTGCCACAAAAACAGGGAAGATGCTGGGTACTCGGTGCTGGGTAGCTGACCTCCTGATCCCTTAAAGCTTCTCCACAATCTACAAGCCACAAATCAGGAGTGTGATTGAATACTCACCACTCACCCAAATAGGTGGAACTGCATCAACACTCAAGAAGCTCAACACCATCCAGAACAGAACAGTGCGCTTAATCAGTGCCTCTGCCACTGGACTCGATATCCACCAGCTACACTACTGGAAGACTGTGTTCCCCTCCAGGTCACACGTCATCCTCTCTTTGACATATATTCCCAATCCTTCATCGCCACTGGATCACTGTTCTAGACATATTAATATCAACTGTCCCACCTAACAACATTGTGGGGGCATCATCACCACAAGGACTGCAGTAGTTCAAAAAGAAGGCCCACTATCTTCTCAAGGCAACCAGAGCTTGACGATAAATGTGGTCTCACCAGCATCGTCCAAATCCCAAAAACAAATAAAAAATGGGACGTGTTCCACATCCTTCACCTTGAACAAAAACTTGACAACATTTTTTTTTAAACTGCCCAATTTTTAATTGGAAGTTTCTGGACATCATAATCATAATGTTCGTTAACAAACCTGTTAAATATTTGCGATCCAGTTTTATACCAGATTGATTTTCCTATATTTATAGAGTTGTTTAGAGCAAACAAAGAGTTGATTTGATGAAGCTATTCTAAATGATATATTGTGTTTTGTAACACTATTATTTTGTCTCTTTCACCTTCGACTGCTTTATAAACATTGCAACCTTTGTTCACTGAGGCCTACACAAAAGCCTACAGTGAATGCAAATTGAGATTTACTCATATTACATGTTAGACACTGTCTGGTGCACTGTCTAGCCTTTCCCTTTTAGAAGAGTAAAATACCAGATGAGGAGAGAGTACAGTATTTTCCATCTGAATGAATGTCTAAAAATGTCAATCTATAGCAGCTGAATACTATCATTATGCTATCCCTCTGAGGTATAAAAGTAGTTCAGAGGCTTTTTCACATGTAAATTGCAATGCATATCGATGTTAAAGTGATCTTCCACTGTTTAAGACTAAGAGCTCAATTTATTTTAGTCACAGAGTCTGGCAAAATAACTCTTGAGATGTCCTTTATGGAAGGAAACCTGCCGTCCTTACCCGGTCTGGCCTATATGTGACTCCAGTCCCACACCAACATGGTTGACTAGTAACTGTCCTCTGAAGTAGCCTAGAAAGCCACTCGGATATATCAAACCGCTACAAACATGGAGTGCAGTGGGTCAAGAAGAAGGCCCACCATCACCTTCTCAGGGCAATTAGGTTTGGGCAATAAATGCCAACCTTGCCAGTGACACCCACAAAAAAAGTTGAATTTACAGATAGCATTGATGCATTTTATGTTGTGTGTACTTATTATTATCTGGTCTCGGAGCTGGGGTTATATGTATTATTATTTATCTAATAAATTTCCAATTTCAGTCATGCTGTCAGTGCGATCTCAGCCTAAAATTCTAGCTCAGTCCAAGGTGCAGATGGGGCAGGTCTCTTATCAAGGGTTTAGGAAATGGGGTGGAGCCAAGTTGCACCCGAATTTAACCTTGTTTCTTAGCTCCGCCCATTATTTGTTGGTCAGAACGTCCAGCCTTTCTCCCCTGCATCAAAGGGGCATCAGGGGAGTTCCCAGGCTACTGAGGGAACCTTACATCGGGGAGAGCCAATTACCTCTGGCCAGACACCTCCTAGGAGCAAGGGGAACTGAGGTCCCACATGCCGCATACAACATTCTATATAGGGAGCCATGGACAAAGATGTGTGGGGGGGATGGGAGATATAAAAAACTTTACACTTAATATTAATACAAACTGAAGGGACCTAAACTGTATTCAGATAATTCAGTCATCAGTTCCTATCTCCAAACAGTGCAAATGACAATGTCTTAAGACTGGTTACCACTGCTTGACTTCAAGGACATTCTCATCAACTATTCATCCCAAGAGCTACAGCTGCTTTTGCCTGTGTCTGGAAATAGCTGTCTTGATTGGTGAATGTCATACTTTTCCATTAGATCTTCACTTTTCATCTGGGTCACGCATCACATCCCATGAGAGTTACCAGACACCTGTTTTGGAAAATATCTAATCCTTTGGACGATAGGATTGTGAGAGGTCCGAGGCCGTGGACCACGGAGAAAACAGATGAGAACGCTAAAGCCCCAGAGACAATTGACCCAATTTGTAAAGGTTGGCATTACACTCGTGCAGTTGGGTACGTGCCATGCCTGCCTTGTGCTCGCTCCTGAAACTGTTATTTTCTGTGCCCTTGGAATGATTCTGGAAAGCCTGTACGTGTGTGCTTCATTTATCTGCAGATTACCGAGTGATATTAGAACAACATAACAACCAATGACCTGTATCTGATGCCTGGCTCACACAGAAGCGTAATCCGACAAAAATTGACATCGAGCCAAAGAATAACCAAGATTATAATTAGCTTTTTTAGTGCTTTCTGTTTTGTCCTTTTTTTAAATCTATCTATCTATCTATCTAAAAGTCCATCACACTTCAGGAGTCAAACTTTAAAGTATCAAAATTATATTCTAAAAAGCAGGATAAATGACAGTCATTGCATGCTGATTCCTTCTGATCTTAAACTGGAATTTTTCAAGCACCTGCCAACTTCCCTCACCAACAGCAATTAAGCTCAGATTGACCCAGTGGGTTCCCATTTACAACAATTAGATATTGGCCCAGATATTCCGATCGCAGGCCTCCCGCGGGCAGAGGACTGCGATCTGGAAAAATCTGCGCCCTTACCTGAGGGCTCCCGGAGGCGCACAATTCCGGTGCTGGGCCTCTCCAAACTGCAAGAGCGCAGGGCCCACGTATCCCAGGGGCGCAGGTAGTTTGCAGCGTCCCTGGGATCACGTGGGCCATGGGGAGCCAATCACAGAAGGGAATCTCCCTTCATACATTTGACAGGAAGACCTGTCAAATATATGAATGGAGATCAATGAAAAAACATAGTAAAACTTTAAATAAATTTTTTTTTAAATCACATTTTTAAAATGACTTGAAATTACAATAAATTAACTATTTTAAACAAAAATTTAAATTTTTGAAAAAATTAATTAAAGTTTTTTACGGGGCTAAAAATAAACTTACTTTTTTTTAAAGTATTTTAAATGATAAATCAGTGAAATTTAAAAAAAAAACTTTTTTCAACTCTTATCCTGGTAAAAGCAGGCCTTACGCCTGCTTTTCCCAGGCGTAAGAATTGTAAGGGTTTTCTGCGGGCGGAGGGTCTCCAAAAAGCGGAACTATCCGCCCGCAGAGGCCCTTCTCCAGGGCAGCCGGAGGATCTGTCAAGAGCTTTCTTGACAGATCGGAAATGCCGGTTTCCAGCGCATGCGCTGTGCATGCCTGAAACCGGCATTTCCGATGTCCCTACGGGTGAGTACACAGCGCGTACACACACCCGTAGGGCTCGGAATATCCGGCCCATTGTGGTCTTAAAGGGACAGGTGAGGTTAAACGTAACTCCACCTTATCAGCAAAATAATACATTTTGCATTGTCATAAGACAGCGTATCATTCAACTGACAGTGAACAATGCCAAGGAGGTTCTGCTGGTGTTATGTAAATCTTTTGTTTAGATAGTGAATGCAAATGATATCATTCAAGAGAATTGTGCAGCAGTGCGAGGCAGCTGAACTAATGGGCATACCGTTGAAAAGCCCTGATCTCTGGGCAGCACCCTGGGACTGTGGCGATTATGGCCGGAATTTCCTGGGGAGTTCTCCTGATCAGTCACCGTAACTTTGGTGGAAGATCAGGGGAAAATTTGTTTACGCATCTACCCAGGGTTCCCGCTGAACATACAGTGGTAGAACCTCCCAAGAAAATTCCCGGCATATGTCTGCTGACATTTACTCAGTTCCTTCTCGCTTTTGGACTCAGAAGATCCTCTCACCTAGCTTCCCTGATAATGTCTGCATTCAACTAAATATATTCAAAACAAATCAATTGAAATAGAGAATTAAAGTCTGTTAACAATAATTCTTTGTACCTGTTTACAACAATGTATATAGCACCTTAATGTAGCAAAACCTCCCAGGACACTTCACACAGGCATAAAGAAAAATGGATGCTGAGCCAAAGAAGATGTTAGGAGGGGTGACCTAAAGCTTGGCCACCAAGGTGGGTTTTAAGGAGGATCTTAAAGGAGGAGAGGGAAGTGGAGAGGTGTAGGGGTTTAGGCAGGCAATTCCAGAGCGTGGGACCTAGGCGGCTAAAGTCATGGCTGCCAATAGTGAGAAGCAGGGAAGGGGGAAGCATAGAAACATTGGAATTAGAGGAATAGAGAGTTTGGGGCGCATTGTAGGGCTGAAGGAGGTCACAGAGGTAGGGAGGAATGAGGTCACGGAGGGATTTAAATGTAAGGATAAGAATTTTAACTTGAACGCAGATGCATTTGTTCAACCAAATTGTTTTCCTTAATACGATAGCAAAACGTTAACTCTGTTTCTCTCTCCACGGATGTTGCCTGGCCTGCTGAGTTTTTCCAGCGTTTTCTGTTGTTGTTTTGTTTTCCTTAATGATTGGAACACCTCTGCTGTACAGTCATTTGTGTGTATTATTAGGGATTACATTATGATTAATATTGGATCCCAGATATAACTTCCAACGTGTTCTACTTCCTCATTGCCGACATAGATTGGTTTAATTGCCACCATTCATCAATTGCCATGAGGACAATAAACTGAGCGCAGGGTCAGTCCTGATTCCTGCATATTTATTCACACATTGGCGATCCTCTTTTAGTTGTCCATGAGACAATGGGACTCCAGTATATTTAGCTCTCTTGTCAGAGACAACAGTCTATCCCTTCAGTTACATGGAAGCATTTTAGGCATTAGGTTTAAAGCTGTTTGACCTGACAACCTTTCTCCAGTGAACTTGGAAGGGCTCACCCGTGTATTGCTCAGCATGTGGAGCTAAGGGACTGAGGGAGGACTAGTTTTGAATATCAACTTTTGGGAGTGGGGGTTGGGGGGGAGAAATCAAGACGCTAAATTAAAATCAGTATCACAAACATAACAGGCCCTAGTCCTAGGGCTCGTGTCTCACTGAGATTCAACATATCAGCCTTAGAGAATGCACCTGACGGGTGAGATTTGCAACAGGCAGCATCCCTCATTTGTAACAATAAACTAAATGTAACGTCAGTCCTGATTCCTGCATTCTTATTCACACATAATTTTATAACACACCAGCATAATGGAATTTTAGGTTGACAACCAATATTCCTTCAATCCTTTTTCCAAGCACATAAGAGGTTAAAAAATGTATAAGGATGGTATTTCATGGAAGGCCCTAACCTCGTGAGTGTATAACCAAATTTAAGGGTATTAAGGAATATGGAACTAAGGTGGGTAAATTAAAAAACATTTTTTTTTAATTCGTTTATGGGACCAGGGCGTTGCTGGCAATACCAGCATTTATTGCCCATCTCTAGTTGCCCTTGAGAAGGTGCTGGTGAGCCGCCTTCTTGAACCGCTGCAGTCCATGTGGTGATGGTACTCCCACAGTGCTGTTAGGTAGGGAGTTCCAGGATTTTGACCCAGCGATGATGAAGGATCGGCGATATACTTCTAAGTCAGGATGGTGTGTGACTTGGAGGGGAACTTGGAGGTGGTGGTGTTCCCATGCGCCTGCTGCCCTTGTCCTTCTAGGTGGAAGAGGTTGCGGGAGGTGCTGCCGAAGAAGCCTTGGCGAGTTGCTGCAGTGCATCTTGTAGATGGTACACACTGCAGCCACAGTACGCCAGTTGTGGGGGGAGTGAATGTTTAAGGTGGTGGATGGGGTGCCAATCAAGTGGGCTGCTTTGTCCTGGATGGTGTCGAGCTTCTTGAGTGTTGTTGGAGCTGCACTCCTCCAGGCAAGTGGAGAGTATTCCATCACACTCCTTACTTGTGCCTTGTAGATGGTGGAAAGGCTTTGGGGAGTCAGGAGGTGAGACACTCGCCGCAGAATACCCAGCCTCTGACCTGCTCTTGTTGCCACAGTATTTATGTGGCTGGTCCAGTTAAGTTTCTGGTTAATGGTGACCCCCAGGATGTTGATAGTAGGGGATTCGGCGATGGTAAAGCCGTTGAATGTCAAGGGGAGGTGGTTAGACTCTCGCTTGTTGGAGATAGTCATTGCCTGGCACTTCTGTGGCGCGAATGTTACCTGCCACTTATCAGCCCAAGCCTGAACGTCGTCCAGGTCTTGTTGCATGCGGGCATGGACTGCTTCATTATCTGTGGAGTTGTGAATGGCGCTGAACACTGTGCAGTCATCAGCGAACATCCCCATTTCTGACTTTATGTTGGAGGGAAGGTCATTGATGAAGCAGCTGAAGATGGTTGGGCCTAATGGAGTTAAGATACAGATCAGGCATAATCTAAATAAATGGCTCTAGGGGCTGAATGGTCTATTCCTATTCCTATGTTCCTAACTACCTTCTATGTTGTCTCATTTAACCGTGTGTACCTAATGCGATCTTACTCTTAACTAAAATTAACTAAACTCAAATTAAGCTCCTTCAAAAGGCACAATTTAAATCCAATGCTGAATTGAACTGAACCCAATTGCTCTTTATTCCTGTGTTCCTTCCTCCCCTCCCCTCCAACCCCCGCCCCCCACCTTTAGTCATATCATTGTAGTGGATGTCACTGCAAATAAAAGCCAACATCCATCTTTTTGTTTTAAATGAATATATTATTTTCTGCTCCCTCTCTGGGCAGGATAAGCGACCAGGAGATGCCAGGGAAGGGGAGGGCCCATTAACTTTGAAGAAAATAAAGTATCTCTGCATTTCAATATCTGTGCCTCTCTGGTATTTCTCCCAAGTGGCCAGCCTCGGCAGTGAGTGTTGGCAGGCGTGTTGACTTTGGTGACCATCGCAATTAAATGTAATTCTGACCTCACTTGACTCTATAGGGCTGAGTTTAACTCTTAGCAGTGCCAAAAAACAGGAGGTAGCAGAATGGTTAGACACCCCGCCCGATTATCGGGTGGACAATCCACTACCCCCAGCTTTCTGCCGCAGCCGAAAGTTAAAATCAGCCCTGAAATGCCGACTTTCTAACAGGAGTTCTTGAATAGCAATCATAAGTTCACAAGATAGAAACACGAGGGAGGCCATTCAGCTTATTCTAATTCATTATCCAGCATAATCCTACAGCACAGAATCCAACTGTTTCTATGGTTGTGACGTAAGAAAACTACTAGGCACTTGGTCAAAGCTTTAATCAACTGTTTTCCAACATGGAGATCTAGTTGTGTCCTTCACTAGTTCCTGTTGAGGAATGTCCTAAGCAAGCTGTGCCCGTGCCCGAGTATTTATACTCTCCCTGGACAGCGCCACCAGCAGGCCGCCCAGTATTACTTCATACAAGATTCATGTCAGGCTGCATTTACACCGTAGCTACATCCCGAACCTGAGATTCAGGTTCCAGGTGGGCAGAACCATGCTCCTGTTGCCCGTCTCCTGCCTGACTGGAACTGCAGTGGCCTTGCACATGAGCAGTGGGCCGAGCTCCCTCCCAACAGTTAAACATTAGCAAGTGGGGAGGGGAGATTCACCACAGGAGTTTCACTCTGCTTCACTCCAAAGTCAGGTTGGGTCCCAACTCCAGATTTACACTGAAGTTTAGCGTCCGCCTGGGGACAAAATCACTTTGCACCGATACTAAACCTGTCGTGCAAATGCGGCTGTAAATGATTCTGTGGTTTTTGCTTCCACTACCCTACCCATGGGCCAGGATTTTGCTCACCTCGGCGGGTCCGGGGCGGGTGACGTCAGTGGTGGGTCCCTACCCCGCTGCTGGCTCCATCCTGCTGTCTGAAATGAATTTCCGTTGATAGGGTTTGTTAAGCCCTGCCCAGCGCGCTTCCTGGTCCAATTAGAGGAAGCGGGTCTGGTGACGTAATTTCATGACACGTCATCAGCCGGTTTCCTTAAAGGGACCATGGCCAACTTTATTTTGACAGTTCTGCTGTCAGTGTTCTACAGCATTGAGGTGTTGCAAACACTGACAATCACCACACAGAGGTGCAGGGCTGCACCCAGGCTCTCCCATGACTCCCTCCATATGCTTATGGAGGGAGTCAGAGCACACAGGGAGGTCCTCTTCCCCAGAAGACCAACACAGCCTGGTTGCACATTGTACAGGAGATCACAAGCAGGGATGTCGGCAGGAGGACCTGGGTGCAGTGGCACAAACCTTTCAATGATCTCATTAGATCATGAAACGTTAGCACAAAGCCACACTCACCTTCATCCTGCTGTGCCTCCCATCACATCCCCATCACTCTGCCTTCCCTACCCTACCCCTACACATCCTTACTCATACCAACTTACCTTGCACGTCCACCCTGTGAAGGAATAAACTATATAACCTTTTTAGAAAAATACACTATCTTATGAAAGAATTCTGGCCTTGTTGAGATAAGACAGTTGTTGACTCTGAATGAATAACATTATTAAAACAGAAGAATGGGTGACTCCAAATGGGTGGTCTTGTAGGAACAGAACAATGGTCAACCCTGGATAAATGATCTTGATAAACCTCTTAAAGATGACACATGAGATAAGGGACATCGGCCCTTCACACCTATATGGTAAATTCCCAATAACTATTGCTGATGTGGCAGTAAAAATTGCAGAGGTCAGCAGAAAGATGAATAGTGATAATTAACTTGGATCAGCAGAAACTTTAAGGAATACAACTGAAAAAGGGTATAAATATTGAAGTCTCAAATGGGATATCAGAATCGCTTTAATTGGGCAAAGCGATTCTCGACTAAAGAGGCAGCTCTGTAGTCTTTCACTCTTTGTACCTCAGGGATCGAAGGTAATTTGATATTGATGGATATCCTGTATAGAAAATTTTAAGAACTGTAATACTGCAGCGAAGTTAAGATTTAAAAGTAAGATTCTCTGTTAAAAATAAGATCGTAATTTTTCTTTTTTTAGAACTGTTAACGTTGCGATTGACTGATTCACCAACTATAAATTGCATGTCAATTCTTGTAATAAATCTCTATATATTTTTAGAATTGTCTCACATAAGTCTTCTGTATCAATAACTCGTGAACCCAATCTCTGTACACTCTTTGGTGAAGAGGTACTTTTCTGAGGGGAGATCTCCGGACCCTCATAATATCCGGGACATTACAGTCTAGCTAAACTTATTAAAAGTGCTATCTGGAGGATGGTAACATTCTCGGGTTGCTCCTTTCCTTTAGGGAAAGATAGTCCGGATCTTTAGACCCAGTTAAGCGTCTTTAGGATTCGGCTACCTCAATCTTTAGTTGAAAGTGAACATCTGAGAAATACACCTGATCCGGGATAGCCCCAAAGGGGCTAGGACTTGTAAATATCCTTTCAGTTGGCACCCAACGTGTGTGTTAACGAGTTGATACAGAACCCTATACTTATATTTATATCTATATCCATCTCGTAGATTGTTAAGTATAGAAGGAGTGTTTTACTGACAGTGGTACTAAGACCCAGATTTAAGTCTCTAGAGACGACAAGTCCCTGATCAGGCCTTGTAGAACTTAAATCAGAAATCCCTCAATATACCATTGAGGTCTAGAAATTTCTTATAAAGTTCATATTAAATCCTAACCAAGATTAGGTCCTGACGAAATGGCAAACCTTGTCAGAAATGGCCAAGTCTTTTTATTAGGAAATTCAAACGATTGCTTTATTAGGGGAAATAATCCTATCCCTGTACCTCCACAAGACCAAGTAATACATTTTGAAATAGAAGGCTTTGATGCCGATGGAGCTGTTAGAACTCATGGCATGATTGATGTTGATCCCCAGAAGCAGGGCATACAGAATATCCAGTGGGATAATCAAACAAATACTCCAAACCCACTAAATTCCTTAATGATACGGTGCACACCCGCACAATTGGGAGGCCTAATGAACGGTGCCCAACAGGGCGGAGGCAACCATGGCCGAATAGTAGGACCTGGAGCAGCCTATGTTCCTGGGGGCCATGGATTCCAGTTAAGGTGGCAAGCTCATGATGAAATAAATGACCAGAATCTTCGAGAAGACTATAGACAGCTTAGAATCCATTATAATCAATGCCGACAGGCACTAGCTCAATCTTATCTAAATGCTGGAGGCGCAGGGATTGCTGGTCCAGTAAGCCAACCCCAGCAACCACACATTGCGCCCCTAGGTCAAGTAAACCTGAGCTCTATCTACACAATGTATGGTAGACCGGGAAACACCAGCCAGGAAAAAACCTGCTGGATTCTAACTAACCTTGATAAATTGGAAACCTGTTGCCAAGATTGGAATGCCCAACACCTGAGGCAACTATTACAAATGATACTAAGTTCAGACTTAATTCCCCCATTAAACCAGTGTAACAACTGGGTTCAAATATACGCCTATGTTCTCACGGCAACTCAGGGAGGGCATGTAATGGGTTCCATCAAGGAAATACTCAATAATACAGTCAAAACTAAAGGGCTGGTAGCTGCCTACAGATTAGACAAGGTACTCACACAGGATAACTGGGACATTGTCCATGGTTGCCTGGCCAATCAATACCAAAATACCGCCCTCAAACTTGCCTGTGAGGGTGCTCTAAACAATTATCGAGATAACCAACAAAGATGGGATAATGTCAATCGCATTATCCAATTAAACCACGACCTCTTAGGTCTACCCCAAACTAAACCTATAATGAGACCAGAAACTAGGGATAAAAATACCGGAGAAGGTACCTTTAGTACTCAGAAACAAGGACCGCATAGACCCAAGTCTCAAGTCCACCCCGCCCAGACACAAACTCGTGGCTCGGGACCCCCAGGAGGATATTCCAGAAGGTTTACACCCCCAACTCGCCCACAAACACACAAGTGAAGGCCCTGTTTGATATGGGAGCTGATTACACTGTAATGGACCCCGAAATTATAAAAACTAAGTGGACAGATTTGGGGAGCCCAATTTGTAAAAGACCATTAGCGGGATTCACACAAGGTTCAACCCAAATAATTAATTTTTACAAAATACCTCTTACTATATACGGAATCACGGGGGGTGACCCTAGATGTAGGACTGGTACCACAATTGGCCTGTTCCCTCATTATAGGACAACCAGACATGAAACATTACCTTAAAATCTCAACCAGACCTGTAGAAGCATCCACAGACCAGGATGACAGGGAAAAACATGTTCGGACACAGCTTAATCGAACTTGCCTAGAGGGGGGAGAAAAAGACCTCCTAGAGCAACTCATTAATAAATACTACCTTTACCTACAACGCCATCCAAATCAATGTGGAAAGACAGACATCAAACCCCACCCACTTGATGCTGGCACAACCCGAAAAAACAGTAGCCGATCCAAGACCACAAGGGAAAATTAGATCTCCTAACAACCCTCAAAGAACTAACAGAACAAGGTGTTTTAATAAAAATGGCATCTAGAACTAATTCACCATTGTTTGGTGTTGCTAAACCAGATGGGAGGTGGAGATTAGTGGTCGATTATACAGCCTTAAATAGGGTAACGGCCCCACATACTGCACAACAGCAAAATCCCACAGCCCTTCTCTCTGGAATCACGAGGGAAAAATATAAATCTTGTATTGATCTAGCAAACGGCTTCTGGTCCCATCCAATGGAAAAAGCTGATTGGCCAAAAACAGCGATGACTGGACCCGATGGGTATCAGTACTGCTGGACCAGATTGCCCCAGGGATTTCAAAACTCAGTGCTGACAGACCCGACATTGGGAAAGGCGCATGGCGGTGGCTTGACAGCGGGGTCCTGACCCGCTGTCCAAAAAAAACTTTCCCACCCGACCCGCCACCGATCCTGCCTCCTGACCCCCCCAGAAAATTCCCCCCATGGAGTCCAATTACATGTTGTTGCCACTTTCTGTTAAAAAGAGCTTCCTGACGTCAATCCTAAATTTGGATTTGCCATTTTGAACTTGTTGTCTTGCTGCCCTACTGTCATTGTTTAATACTGCAATCAGAAGCGGGAATCCTGTCTGATATTATGTCTCATCAGCCGATAGACAGGGTGCTCCCCACTGTAATTCTGCTTGAGGTCAGCGTGGCTTGTTAAACATGGAATATCGTTCATATTTAACAGTGATTTTAGTGAAAGAAGCAAAATTGGTGTCGAGTTTCCTCGGAGTTTCTCCTGCTCCACTGTCGTAACTTCAACAGAAACTCTGTCTACGCCACACTTCTGGAGCAGGAGAAATCTCAAGGAAATTCATCCATAATTGACAACACATTGGGCGGGGGGGGGGGGGAAATTTTGACTTTGTGTAAAACGGCTGATAGCAAGTCGGCAGCCTGTTTTACAGCTCCCCTGATCTTCCCTAACGTTGAAGTCAATAGAAATAAAGATCAGGAGAGGTGTAAAATGGGCGGCCCACTCGCTATCACCCATTTCACACTATCGCGCAAAGTCAAAATGAACCCCTCCGCCGCCCCCACCCCACGGTAAAATTTTAAGATAATAGGAGCTCAGAAAGCATTAACGGCTGCACTCATTCGTGCCATTGCCATATCTCATTCTAATCCCCTGTCAAATATCATCCACAAAGTACAAGGCTATTTTTAATGTAAGAAGCATCCAGGGCTGAAAACATCTGCTAAAAATAACTTTAACGTGTAATGGCGGAGCAAATAAATTTAGCATGTTAACCATGACTAAGCAACTGGTCTCTGTGGCCTACAATGAATCTACGAGCACACAGAGCAAGAAAGACAACCTGGAGTTTTAAACTGTAGCAAAATAAAGTTTATATAATGGGCATGTATTGCACAATACTCTGTATTTTGAAGGGCAACCTTGTGATAACAGACAATTACACAACGTCCAGAACATTTACCTTGAACTGGGATTAACATCAGATGTACACTGTATCATCGGGTATCAAACTATTGGCAATTGCACAAGCTTTTGGAGCTGGAGAAGATTCTGCCTCATCTACAACTTGATGCCAGACAGGCGCTTAGGCAGCATAGCAAAAGTTTATCTGAAATGCTGCCGATTGGATTACTGTCTTCTAATCCACTGACTATCATTAATCTCATTGAAACGTATAAAATTCTGACAGGGCTAGACAGACTGGATGCAGGGAGGATGTTTCCCCTGGCTGGGGGGTCGAGAACGAGGGGTCACAGTCTCAGGATACGGGGTAGGACATTTAGGACTGAGATGAGGAGAAATTTCTTCACTCAGAGGGTGGTGAACCGGTGGAATTCTCTGCCACAGAAGGCTGTGGAGGCCAAGGCACTGAATATATTTAAGAAGGAGATAGATAGATTTCTAGACACAAGAGGCATCAAGGGGTATGGGGAGAGAGCGGGAATATGGTATTGAGATAGAGGATCAGCCATGATCATATTGAATGGCGGAGCAGGCTCGAAGGCCCGAATGGCCTACTCCTGCTCCTATTTTTCTATGTTTCTATGGGGGCGATTTTCCCACTGGAGGTGAGATGGAGGCGAGTTTCAGTTTGGGTGGGTTTAAAACTCGCCTCCACTGATAGGTTTCAAAAATTTGCAATTTTCCCATGATTGTCCACTTGCTTTCAGAGGTGTGGGATGCCCTTGCTCAATTAGTGTTTTGGGACTGAAACTCGCCTCTGTTGACAGCACTTTTCCAGTCTGATTTTATGGCTTCTTGCTCCCTTGGCTCACTCCACAGCATTTCTGCTTCTCCTGCACCACCTCCAACATCTTTTGAGAAACCACTATGTCCAATTCCAAGGCAAGGGCCTACCTGAGGCTCTCAGATGAGGCGCTGCAAATGTTGTTTGAGGGGGTGAGAGCTAGCATGGAGGTGCTCTTCCACTCATCTCGGAGGAAGAGGCCTGCCAAAGAAACCAAGGCTGTGAGTGTACAGCTGGCAAGGGATGTAACCTCCAGAAATAACAACAGAAAACGCTGGAAAAACTCAGCAGGCCAGGCAGCATCCGTGGAGAGAGAAAGAGAGTTGACGTTTCAGGTCGATGACCTTTGGTCATCGACCTGAAACGTCAACTCTCTTTCTCTCTCCACGGATGCTGCCTGGCCTGCTGAGTTTTTCCAGCGTTTTCTGTTGTTATTTCGGATTTCCAGCATCTGCAGTATTTTGCTAATGTAACCTCCAGATCTGTGTGCAGATTGGGAGACTGTTTCTGTGTATTGATGAAATGCCATCCCTGTTGGAAAGCGTTAAAATGATTTGAAGCCAAAATGTTGCCGTTATGCCATCTGTTCTTTCACCTTAGGCAGCTCCGCATTGTGGGCACCGCCACACTTGCGTTGTCTGGTTGGTGGCCTGAGTGAAAGGAGGCCAGAGAGTCATGTCCATTGTCAATGATGTCCTAGGATGGAGCCAAGGACATGTGCCAACTTGGGCAACATATGCAAATCTGGCCATGATAAGTTCATCCCTTGCATCCTGGGCTCTGACTTCCTCCTCCCCCTCCTCCTCCAGATCCTCCTTCTCCTCCTCCTCATCCTCAGCTGAGGTCCATGGTGAAAGAAAACGAATGGTTCCCATGCTGCTTGTAGATGCCTCCTTTGGGGAAGCGCTCATTGCAAGCGGGGAGAGGGTCTTCCAAGGAGGTCCCACAATCGATGGAGTCAAGCTGTAGCACCTCCGACTTCGGAAGGCCTTCTAAAAGTGCTCAGAGACCTTTTAAAGCCAAAGTCTGGCACATGCAAGTAATCCTTGCTGTAATAAATGATGTCTTGTTAGACCTGCAGCAGTGAGGAGGCCACCCACGAGTCAACCCGCCAGGTTTACCTGGTGTGGTTTAGGAGGTGCGTGGATCACACCGAAAAACTGGAAAAATCACGAGGGCCTCTCAAAATAGGCTTAGAGAGGCCCTTAGCAAGCATTTAAGGAAGTTAATTAGCGCAATGGCCAGCTGGAGGTGGGAGCATTTCCCAACCTCCAAAACCGGCACCGGCAAAATCCCATGGGGTTGGAGGTGGGTTCCGAACCTGACCTCTTTGAATCTAATTTTCCCTCCTTTCCTGCTTCCAAACCCTCCTCCTCCTCCGACGTCAGAAAATCGCCCCCTATGTTTCTAAAGATCCTTTATACTGAGAAATGTGCATTCATATATTTGTGCTCCTTGGTGTATGTTAGTCCAATAGAAGAATTTGTAAGTAAAAAAAACGCCGGCAGTAAACATGGGGGAGACGGACCAAGGCAGTGTCTCCCCGAGCATTTCTCTGCCCCCATCTGCTCGAGATCTGTCAAAACATTGGTGTGGGTGCAGTGGGAAGCCTAGGTCTGTATTTGAAGCTTAGGAACAACAGGTGATAAGTGTTGAATTTGCCATAACTTATAGTTAATCCACCTTTCACATTAAAGCTTGTGTGTGCTGAATGTATCACAGTGCTGCAGTGGTCAACCATGTCACAGAACCAGAGACCACGGCTGGCATTTTTTGGGTGGTCATGGGGTGCATTTGGTGGTGCGTCGGCTGGGAAAATGTTTTCTTTTGACAGCGGGTAGGGAACTCGCTGTCAACCCGCCGCCACACGAGTCTCCCAGATGTCCAGTCTGTCATCGGAAAACAGTCCCATCACCAAGCAGCGGGGGAGGCAATTTAGATCATTAGCTGGATTGTTAAGGGGCAATTAAGTATTATTTTAAGCTCACCTTTAGATTTTTAGAGCTCGCCAACGGCTTCTCCGCTGCTCGGGGATCATGTCAGGTAAGGAGGTCGGGTGTTGTGTCAGCATGGGATGATTTCTTAACTTGAAAGCTGCAAATGGCCTATAAAAGCTCCCATTTCAGAGGTCTTCATTTACAAGGTTAGAAGCTGTTGCTTACTGCATTTGGAAGACAGACTGAGCTTTATGCAGGTTGCAAATGTTTGGAGCAAACTCTGTATCCAGTGTCACCTCATTGGAACAACCTCTCTCACCATTGACAGATTGCTTCTGTCATCTCAACCTCACCTGGCATCTATTCCATCAGCGTGGGTGCCCTTAAAACTCTCTCACCTTGGTCCTCAGAATCCCACCACAATCAGCCCCAACACCAGCAGCACCAGGCACACCAGCAGCACCAACAACAACACCAACCTTCTCCGCAATCACCTGATGCTGCACAGGACACAGGGCATCAGCATCCGACCATATTGCTGCCCGGGAGGCCAGGGATGACCTCACCATGGCCAGATTTACTTCACTTGACGCTGTGCACCCTGGCTGCCACATGATGCGCCAGGTTGGCACCACCCCACACCAGCACCCTAAAGCATCCCTACAATACCCAAGCCATTCCTTTCACACTCATCACCATTGTGGGGGTACCGTTATGTCTCACCATTCACTGCAACTCACTAAGACACTTCCAAAGGAGCACACAGATCTGTCTAAGAATGCAAAGTGTTGAAAATAAAGATTTTGATGTTTGACAGCACATTAACAGAAACTTCACATGAACATTGGCTAAAACACCCAAGTGCCTACCCTTGTGTGTTGTTAGTTGGTATGATTGGATTAGGATCACGGTGAGTGTGAGGGGTGGCTAGTGAGATGGGGAAGTGATAATGTAGATAGAGAGGGATGGGTGGAGGTGTAAGGTAAGTTGGTGTGAATAAGGATGTGCAGGAGTAGGGTAGGGAAGGCAGAGTGATGGGGATGTGATGAGTGGCACAGCAGGATGAGATTGAGTGTGGCTTTGCAGTAACGTTTCGTGATCCACTGAGATCATTGAAAGGTTTGCGCCACTGCAGCCTGGTCCTCCTGATGACCTCCCTGCTTGTGTCCTCCTGTGCAATGTGCAACCAGGTTGAGTTGATCTCCTGGGGAGCTCTCATCCGCCCATGGGAAGGGAAGAGAACCTCCCTGTGTGCTGTGACTCCCTCCATAAGCATATGGAGGGAGTCATGGGATAGCCTGGGTGCAGCCGTGCACCTTTGTGCAGTGATTATCAGTGTTTGCAGCACCTCAATGCTGTAGAACACTGACAGCAGAACTGTCAAAATTAACTTGGGCATGGTCCCTTTAAGGAAATCGGCTGATGACACGACATCAAGTGACATCATCAGACCCGCTTCCTTCAATTGGCCGGCAAACATGCTGGGCGGGCTTAATAAGCCCAATCAGGGTAAAATTCTTTTCACAGAGCGGGATGGAGCCGGCAGCGGGGTCACACCCCGCCACCGACCCCGGCCGCCCCGGACCCGCCGAGGTCAGGGAAATCGTGGCTCGCGATACTGTCAGCCAATCATTTTCCCGGAGATCGTGTCAGACTGCCCTTTCAAACAATCAGATCCGAGAATCAGCAACTAATCACACCCACTGTAGAGTAATGCAAGTTGGTTCAGTAACAAAAACGGACAATCAGATTCTACCAAAAATTGGACAGACTCAGGACCAGTGCCTCAAAATCGTAGCCGCCTATTTGCTCCCAATGTCACTAGATCATCAAAAAAGAATCTGTGGCATACAATGGGCATGACAGTTCCTCGCCCATCGGATTATGTGCCACTATAAGTGAGACTTATAACAGTACAAACACATAAAAAATTCAGTAATACTTCACGAAATTACGAAAATTCCCATAAGCTTGAATTTTCCCCAAATCACTCTGTCTCTTCTTTCCCTGTGAAATCAACAGTCTCAACCCTAGTTACAACCTTCTGTGATACAAAACAGCAGCACACCCACCTCAACTAGGCCAACATGAATATTATGGGTCCTGAAATTATACGTAAAGATATTATCATTTGAATCTTTGACATGTTCATGATAAATTCTTTCCTCTGCTATTTTAGTGGAGGTACTGTCTGATGTTTTTGAATAAATAGGTTAAAATAGCATGGGGAAAAATTAAGCACTGGTATACCACTACCTCTCAGATTAATTTTAAAGATATAAGGTTAAGATATTGTGAAGATGCCAAAGATATGAATGACCCAGGGGTCAAAGCAAGTGACTACCTGACTACCTGGCATCTAACTAAAAGGCCATAAATTACCTGACATAAAAGAAAGAAAAATTTGCATTTATATAGCGCCTTTCACAACCTCAGGATGCCCCAAAGCACTTTAGAGCCAAATGAAGTACTTTTACAGTGTAGTCACTGTTGTAATGTAGAAAACGCGGCAGCCAATTTGCACACAGCAAGCTCCCACAAACAGCAATGTGCTAATGACCAGATAATCTTTTTTTTAGTGAAGTTGGTTGATGGATAAATATTGGCCAGCACCGGGGAAGAACTCCCATTCTTCTTCGAAATAGTGCCATGACAGAGTGACAAAGAGTTAAAGCAAATATAAATGCATCAAAATGCAGGCAACTAATATTTTGATGCCTATTAAGTTATAACATAGAGTGCTGATAGATATTATGGTACTCCATTGCAGATTTTTCAAAGTAATGTCACGTCCCATTAATGACAGGGAGGGCACTGACTCTTAGTACTGCCATGGGAACAGACCTGAAAACCAAATAAAAACTCACATAAAATTCATAATGCTGATTTATTAAAAAAATAGATATCTTGGACTGATTCCAAGGCAGTAAACTGACCTTGGCGTTTAGATGACAGTTATAAACTGCCTGAGCTTCACTCCGACAGTTTAAAACGCAAGAAAAGTCAAGGACAAGGACATGCCATTCGCCCCATTGAGGCTTGTCCCTCCGATACTCCAGCTCTCCCATTTTAACATTCATCTGCATTTTTAATGTCTCTAGTGTTTTTGTGTCTAATTCCATGCCTGGCAGATTATTCCAAACATTTATCACAGTTTGATTGAGTAAAGGAGTTCTTGCTGATATCTGATTTAAATTTATCTCCTCAGGCCATACTTTCCTGGCTTATTTTGAAGTAATATTCTAGAGTTGCTTTATCTATATTGGTTAACATTTTAGGTACTTCAATGAGGTTTCTCCCTTAACCATCTTTTTTTAGACTGTGGAGCTTAAACCTCTTCAGTTAGGTCACTGCTTTATAATCCTGGCAGAAATCCATTCTTCCTTATTTAACTTTCTCCTTGTCTTGATTTTGTTAAGTGTTCAGCAATGCGTAGAATGTATTGTTACACAGACTGTCACTCATCTTTGTTTACTGTAGGCACAAAGTTCCCAGCTGTCAGTTTGACCTTTCACACTGCAAATGTAAAAGCAATCTTTTGCTGTTATTCTCTCTGAAGAGAAAATCTGCATTGTGTGTCCAGGCCTTGAAATGCAGTATGTATTTTTGACCCTTCATTTCATCCAGCGGTGTGTTTTCTAGGCCAACAGTAGACTTCCACTACCTCATCATAAACTCACACAGTGACTGTTGGCAGGCTTTCCGACCATGGTGGCATCATAGCCAAGCACAATCCAGTGCTCACCCAGTGCCCACAAACAGAAGCTTTCCCAGCAGGCATCAATCACGTGTGGAAATCCATGGCTGATTTTTTTTCCCCCTGTTCAGTGATATTTTTCTCGTTGTCACTATAGGATTTTACAAAGTTACAAAGTATTTATTTACAGCACACCAACAGGTCCATGCTGCTATTTATGCTCCGCACGAGCCTCCTCCACCCATCTACATCTAACCCCATCAACGTATCCTTCTATTCCTTTCTCCCTCATGTGTTTATCTAGCTTCCTCTTAAATGCATCTATGCTATTTGCCTCAACTACTCCATCTGGTAGTGAGTGCCAGATTCTGGGTTGATCTTCTTAGAGGTTCACTTTATACATTTCAGATAAATGGGTCAAAATCACGCTGTGAGGTATTAGGAATAAAAGTGTCAACACGTTCACAGTAAATACCGTTGTCTGCTTTTTGGCAAGACTTTAACCCAAGATGGGTTCATACCTTCATTAGAATAGTGGTCAAAGAAATTATTTATTTACGTGTTATGTCATGTTACTAATATTGCACAGTTCATTTTAAAGGGTATGGTAGTCTAGTGGTTCTGGTACTAGATTAGCAACCCAGAGGTTGTGAGTTCACATACTACCATGGCAAATTGTGAAATCAAATTCAATAAATAAGTCATTTGTGAGTTAGCATCAGAAAATGACCATGAAAGCTTCTGAATTGTCATTAAACACCCAACTGGTTCACAAATGAGGAAGCTGCCTTACCTATTACTCCAGTCTCAAACTACATGGCAGCTAGCAATGGCTAATAAATGTTGCCTTGCTGGTGTTGTCCACACCCCAAGAATAAACAAATTTAAAAAACCTGATTATCTCAGGATTTAAGAACCTTTAGGAACAGAAAAAGGCCACTGGGATCAAAAAAACATTCTTTTTTGATAGATCAACCTCATCTAACTACCTTATCACCATCTCCTTCAAACCCAACAACAATCACCTGGTTGGCCATTAGTGAATCTCTTGAGGGATGTTGCTCCTAGGTTATTCTACCTCATAAACAGTGAGCAGACTGCCTCGGTCTCAATCTTCTAGTTGCTCTTTTTTTACATATATATATATATAGCAGCAGGGATGGGAGACTATCGGGCTACAGAATCACAGTATTGGGCAAGAATGGGCCACCAAAGTGCCGACCAGCGGAAGTGGTGGTGGTTGGGGGAGGTGGGGGGGGGGGGGGGGGGAGAGGTGGCAAAAGTGGTGGTGTTCGGACCACAAAATCAAGTACAGTAATATTTTAAATTTAGATTTAGATTGAGCCTTTAGTCATCTAGGCCCCACACTCTGGAATTCCCTTCCTAAACCTCTCCACCTCATTCTCCCCCTTTAAGACCCTCCTTAAAACCCACCGCTTTGACTTTGGTCAGTCGCCTTCTATTATCTCCTTGTTGGCTCAGGATCCATATGTGTATGATTATGCCTCTGTGAAGTGCCTTGGGACATTTTTCTGCGTTAAAGGCTCTATATAAATGTACCCCAACCCTAGAAGAGTGCCCCCTACTGCACCAGTGTGACATTTTCCCATATTGTAAAGCAACCATCCTGTGGCCAAGTTAGTGCTAATTAATGCTGAATTAAGGGCAGTTTTGTTCTCTGGGCCCCTGCTCACTAGGATCTAAATTAAAACTGTCCAAACTCATTTTATGTAGGACCTTTACAGCCACAGATGAGGAGGCTTTCATTCCATCAGTCTGGATTTGGAGTCCAGTCACCCTGTGAGAGTCCAGTGTCTGACCCGGTGCACCACCTGTTCCCCTTTTTTTAAATAACAATAAGTGCAAATGAATCACAGAATTTTGTCACAGGAACAAAATAAGATTTTCCAATCTAGATTTTATTCAAAAGCAACAATTAAAGGCACTTTACAGAAGGATCAATATTGAACCACTCTGCTATATCTAGCATATAAAATACATGCTATTGTGCAAAAAAACAATCAATATACAGCCTTCTTCTCATATACAAAATAGACCAAAACAGATCAATATCTTCCATAAGACTATCTATAAGTATCAAAGTAAACAAACAATGATTTATATACAGTCCTTGTTGCCTCTTATAAAAGTAATAACCCTGTTTTTATGGCAGGTTTTATATTTGACAGGTAATTTCATAGTCGGTTAGGATTAAGAAACAGTCTGTTCCTGGCCTCTCAATCCATTTTCTTCTGCATCAATGCTCATGCTGTCATCGCCGTAGAAATAGCAAGGTGGTCTTACAGGGGGGGCTTCAATGATTAAGACTCCTTCAGGAGACAAGGACGCAAAAACTGTCACGGGGTCGACTTCGATGGGCAACCTAGAGAAGCAGAGAAATGACACAATATTGAGCAAGGCTTTCGGACCAAATCCTGCAACCCTGACCCAATTGTAGGTTCAGTGCTTCACAGTTTAATGTTTAATACATTCAGAATATAATTTTGTTGTCGAGTCTAGTGTTTCAATTGCATTTTGTGCAATGTCATGTAAAATAGTCTGGGCATGAAAAATAGCAGATTAAACTTAAAAATTGTATTCCTAGTACAAAAATATCTTAAGTAAAGTTAATATATGAGATGGATAGACAAGGCTGTCTGGTGAATTGGCCATGCAACAGCAGCCAGCAGTGAGAGGACACCAAGTGATCAACTGCAATTAGAAACAATAAGAAAGACTGGTATTACACAACGCCTTTCACGACCACCGGACGTCGCAAAGTTGCTTTACAGCCAATGAAGTGTAGTCACTGTTGTAATGTAGGAAACGCAGCAGCCAATTTGTGCACTCACTCAGTGCTGCGCTGGAGTGTCAGCCGAGATCTTTATGTTCAAGGCTCTGGAGTGGGATTATGAATTCACAACCTTCGTGACTCAGAGGCAAAGGGTGCTACCAACTAAGCTACTGGCTCTTGCTTTAAGAACATAAGAAATAGGAGCTGGAGTAGGCCATTTGGCCCTTCGAGCCTGCTCCGCCATTCAATAAGATCATGGCTGATCTCTTACCTCATCTCCACTTTACTGACCTATCCCCATATCCCTTGATTCCCATAATATTGAAAAATCTATCAATCTCTGTCTTGAATATAATCAACGACTGAGCCTCCACAGCCCTCTGGGATAGAGAATTCCAAAGATTCACCACCCTCTGAGTGAAGAAATTTCTCCTCATCTTAGTCCTAAATGGCCGACCCCTTATTCTGAGACTGTGACCCCTGGTGCTAGACTCCCCAGCCAGGGGAAACATCCTCCCTGCATCTACCCTGTCAAGCCCTGTAGAATTTTGAAAGTTTCAATGAGATCACCTCTCATTCTTCTAAACTCTAGAGAATATAGGCCTAGTCTACTCAATCTCTCTTCATAGGACAATCCCCCCATCCCAGGAACCAGTCTGGGGAACCTTTATTGCACTCTCTCTATGGCAAGTATATCCTTCCTTAGGTAAGGACGCCAAAACTGTACACAATACTCCAGGTGTGGTCTCACCAGGGCCCTATATAATTGCAGTAAGACATCTTTACTCTTCTACTCAAATCCTCTTGTAATAAAGGCCAACATACCATTTGCTTTTCTAATTGCTTGCTGTACCTGCATGTTAACTTCCAGTGATTTGTGTACAAGGACACCCAGGTCCCTCTGAACACCAACATTTCCCAATCTCTCACCATTTAAAAAATGCTCTGCTTTTCTATTTTTGCTACCAAAGTGGATAACTTCACATTTCTCCACATTATATTCCATTTGCCATGTTCTTGCCCACTCACTTAGCCTGTCTATATCCCCTTGAAGCCTTTTTGCATCGTCCTCACAACTTACATTCCCACCTAGCTTTGTATCATCAGCAAACTTGGATATATTACATTTGGTCCCCTCATCCAAATTATTGATGTAGATTGTGAATAGCTGAGGCCCAAGCACTGATCCTTGCAGCACCCCACTAGTTACAGCCTGCCAACCTGAAAATGACCAGTTTATTCCTACTCTCTGTTTTCTGTCCGTTAAACAATCCTCAATCCATGCTAATATATTACCCCCAATTCCATGAGCCCTAATTTTGTTTAATAACCTCTTGTGTGGCACCTTATCGAATACCTTCTGAAAATCCAAATACACCACATCCACTGGTTCCCCCTTATCTATTCTGCTAGTTACAACCTCAAAAAACTCTAACAGATTTGTCAAACACGATTTCCCTTTCATAAATCCGTGTTGACTCTGCCCAATCCTATTATTATTTTCTAAGTGCCCTGTTACCACATCCTTAATAATAGATTCTAGCATTTTCCCTACTACTGATGTCAGGCTAACTGGACTGTAGTTCCCCATTTTCTCTCTCCCTCCTTCTTAAATAGTGGGGTTACATTTGCTATCTTCCAATCCGCGGGAACCATTCTAGAATCTATGGAATTTTGGAAAATGACAACCAATGCATCCACTATCTCTATAGCCACCTCTTTCAAAACCGTAGGATGTAGGCCATCAGGTCCAGGGGATTTATCGGCTTTCAGTCCCATTAATTTATCCAGCACTATTTTCTTTACAAATTGCGAACACAGTAAAGTGGCAATGTAACAAGACTTAAGGGATTCACGCAAAGTTACAGGTAAGGTGGTATTTTCTATGCTTAAAATAAATCACAAACACATTGATTCTGAAATTCTGTGGGGGTTCTCCTGGTTTCTGCCCTTTTTTTGTGGGGAGTGGGGGGTTCCAATGATCTCCTGCCAGAGTTACTGTGGGATACATGAAGAACCCCCTGGAATTTCCAGGCTATTCTTTGTAAACAATCCCAGTGTAGGTATTTATTAAGAAATGAAAATGAATCAGTGATTTGATGCAGGCAGGGAAAGCAAGCCAGCCTTGTTATCCGTAGCAACCCAGTGAGAACTACCAATGGGTTAACCCTCTAACTGCTGGCAGTTCCAGAGAAATTCCAGTCTTCCTGAGTTAGACTTTTTTTTAAAGTTTCTTTTAAAGTTCACACATCAAGTACTCATATTACAGTAACAAAGCTACTCACAGAAGGAGCTGAGGAGGCTTTGGTTCCAGAATCATCCTATGAACCAATTCTAATGTTTTTTGAGAGTACGGTGCCCAGAATGACACACGGTATGACAAATGTGTCAGCCGTGGCTCAGTTGGTAGCACTCTCATCCCTGAGTCAGAAGGTTGTGAGTTCATGGTCCCACTGAAGAGACTTAAGCCCAAAAATCTAACCTGACATTCCAGTGCAGTGCTGAGGGAGTGCTGCACTGTCAGAAGTGCCGTCTTTCAGATGAGACATTAAACTGAGGCCCCGTCTGCTCTCTGAGGTGGACGTAAAAGATCTCATGGCACTATTTTGAAGATGAGCAGGGGAGTTGTCCCCGGTGTCCTGGCCAATATTTATCCCCCAATCAACATCACTAAAAACTGATAATCTGGTCATCATCACATTGCTGTTTGTGGGAGCTTGCTGTGTGCAAATTGGCTGCTGCGTTTCCTACATTACAACAGTGGCTACACTTCAAAAAATATTTCATTGGCTATAAAGTGCTTTGGGATGTGCTGAGGTTGTGAAATGCACTATATAAATGCAAGTCTTTCTTTCTTTTAAATATGACCTGAATAATATAAGCTTGAAAAGGAACTCTCAGTTATAATCAAATGCTCTCCATTAACCTCAGTGATAATAGCTTCACATTCATTGGATACTTGGAGTGAATGGTTAGTGTCACACCCAGATCCATTCAATTTTTGCAAATATAAACCCTTTCATCCTGCACGTCTCAATATATTTCATAGTTATATACACCTTAAAATCCATCTACCATTCTTTAGACTGTGTGTTTAATCGATCCACATCCTTTGGAATGCCATTAATTTCCATTTTACTTGTCAGCTAGGTGTCGTATCAAATGTTATAACATTGGCAGAAGTACCCTCCTCCATATTATTAATGAACGGTGTGAGAACAGGGGACCCAGACTTAAACACTGAGGAACTCTCTCTATTTAATGTCACCTTCTCCTTACTATTGCTGAGCCAGCTAAATTCCCATTTATTTCATGATCTTCAATCTTGTGTCACAGCCTCACATCTGGAACTTTAATGAATTAATATATTCTGTGAAAGAATGCATTAAATAGAAGACTAGCAGTTGCTGTCACTGGGTGTGTTCAAAGCAGTATTTTCTGTTCACATCTTAATACCGGTCTCAGTATGATCAATCAGTTGGTCTATTTTGATAGTCAGAGTGATTACGCTGATGTCTGTGTTCAGAAGCAGACAGGCCCCAAAATGATATACTTTGCTTATAGCATATCACTGGGTCCATTTCATTGTATAGCTGTTGAAATAGAGACCTTTAAATTCTGCAGAGGTTCTCTTAGCCTTCTGCAAATCAGGCAAGAGACTGATAGAACCCCCCCCCCCCCGCCAAAAGAATACTGGGAGAACCCCCTGCAAAATTTCACAGCCAGAGAATATACAGTAAGTTAAATGGGAAATTAAAAAAAAAAATACTTGTGATATATCTCGAAGCCAGTACTTAAATAGGGGACAGAGGAATTACATACAAGTTAACTCCTATTTCAACCTAGCCTTAATTGCCAACATGGGTATGGAAAACATTAACAATGTCAACGTTAATTAGAGTTAAGGACCAGAAAGGGACCTTCAGGCTTTGTGAAAGCTGATGCTGCCTCCAGTACACATGGCTCTCCTGATGCTTTTCCTAAACGAAAACAGTTTGTCAAACACTTTTTCATGAAGACAGTGTCCCTTTAATAAACATTGTTCTCCAGAGATTAACAGGTATATTAATTAAAAAGTAAAGGTTTAAAATGGAAGCAATTGTTTAAGTGTCTTGATGGAGTCGGCCTAATGTTTTATTTTATATATTGAAATGGTTCTAGTAAAACGGGGTTTACAATATAATGGCAGTTCATTATTTAGCTGTTGAAATAGAGAAAAGCAAAATTTTTTTGTTAAAGGGACATTGTCTTAGTGAAGAAAAGTTTAACAAACGTTTTTTATTTAGACATACAACATGAAGATATAAACTGCGCTGCATTTCATGGGCATGGTGTCATTATGACATCCAGAAGCAGGCAGGATACACATGTAAATTTAGTGCTCATTTAAATTTAAAATTAATTATTTTAACTAGTGACCTAATGTATAAAATAAGTACAGCACATGATGAGTCCTGAGTAATGATCTCTCTCTATATATAGTACATATAATATATATATATATATATATATATATCAGGCACAAGGCAGTGATAATACATCAACGTGGCGAGTTATTAGATCAGCCCATTGGCGGGATACAGATCATATCCCATGTCCATTTGGTATCCATGATATATACAAGTTGTCCTCCCCAAGATAACTGGCACAAATATTTTAGATGACTACCTCAACTCTCACAAGTCTGCCAAGTCTCAGACTTTAGGAGTGACAATCACTCATTTTGACTTTAAGAAGTCACCCATGACAGAGGAATTACATACAAGTGAACTCCTATTTCAACCCAGCCCAAATTGCCAACATGGGTATGGAAAACATTAACAATGTCAACGTTAATTAGAGTTAAGGACCAGAAAGGGACCTTTCGGCCTGGTGAAAGCTGATGCTGCCTCCAGTACCCTAGCTCTCCCAGCCTGGCATCCGGCGGCATTTTAGAAGGACAGTCAAGTGGATGGGACAAGTGCAGTAAAAGGCCTGATGGCTCCGTGTTGTGACACTGAAGTTCGGGCTCGGTGTGGGCACAACAATGACCGCCGTTTGTTAAAACCTGCGCCATTTTCTCTGTTGATACTCAGGGCGACTCCATCACCAAATAAGGTAAGTGCTGGGCTTTCCTCAGCAGGCAAGGAGTCTCGCACAAGTCCATGAACTCTCTCTCTCGGCATTTCCTACTCGGTTTATACCAAGTGACCGACAATGAAAACAAAAGTTTCACACTTGAAAAATGAAAGCTATTAACAGCTAGCTATGCCCATTCAACCGTTCCTTTTAAATTTATACTCAGTTTTTTTCCCCTCCTGGCGATAAACCGTGGCTGCTACTTACTGGATTTTTTTGGTGAAGTTTTTTGAGACTATTCCTCCTTCTTCTTGTTTTTCTTCGTGGTTTCCTTAGAACGATGCAAAGAGAAAAGTTGTCAGGGAAGAAAATCAAATGGTATCTGATCTTAAGTCTGATTTACGACACTCACTGGGACCTGTACAAGATCAGGAGTTCGAGATTTCTTCCAGTGCTCTCAATGGATTTTGCTGTCGCTTGGCCAACTTCCCACCTGTTCCACTGTCACTCTGGTGTCTCCTGGGGTCTAGACCTGTCCTTATCTGCAGCCCCTGAACCCTTGGTCACTGGAACAGGATCTACACCGCCATTCTGATACACCCCATCCACATTTCAACTTGGAAAATATAAGCCACTCCTTAAATGCACAGAACACCTTTCTAATATCACAGTATGCACGCCTGTAAGATCAACCATATCTGTTACATTCTGTCGAACCGTTAACTGTTTTTCTCTCTCCACAGACGCTGCCTGACCTGCTGAGTATTTCCAGCATTTTCTGTTTATATATCTGTTAAAATGTTCTTTACATGTGCCCTGTGTTTTCTGGCAATGGGTCAATTATATAACCTCAGCGTGCGGATATGTCAAGTGGCAAATATTTTTATTTTATTTTGGCCAGTTTAAATGTATTCAAACTGAAAATATCCCAATGAAAAATAATCCTCAAACGGCGCCCTGGGCAATGTGCAATCTTGCTTTACAATTTGTATGTTTGTGGCCAGTGAATTTCATAACATGCAGTAACCTCGACCAATAATGCATGCTACCATGAATAGTCCAAACCAACAAGAAATGTTGGCAACACCCAGCAAGCCAGGATGAGCATTTGGGGAGAGCAGTGTGACAAGTTAACGTTTCAGGAGTAACCCCTTCATCTGGAATCATCAGCGGCACTTAGACTCTCTTCCAATTGTGCTTTGATCCATCTTGCCCCGTTAACCCATTGGTTGAGTCAGCTCTCCCCCCCTCGCTCACCCTGATATTCATTTGCTCTGGCTTCGCCTATCTGCTGGGGGATTCTGCCCCCACCCCGCTCCCAACCTACCTGATATCTCCACGAATCCATCCTTGGTTCTGATCGTGAGCTCCTCGGGAGCGAAGCTCTGCACGTTGACACAGACCTTCCAGGGTTCGCCCGGGTTGAGGCTGGGCGGGTTCTTGGGTTCGGGGTAACCGGTGTAGCGAGCCGTGTACTGGGGCGGCGCCGGGCTGTAAGTGGCCTGAACCTCTCGACCCGGCCCGTTGAAGGACGATCTCAAAGGTCCGGGCCAGGTCGAGGTCAGCCTGGGTCTCGCCCAGTCGGGCCAGTCGGCCGTGAAGTGGTCGGGGAAAGCCGACATCCCGAACTCGTCGTCCAAGAATCGAGAAGACAAGCCGGGCTCTCGGAAAGGGTCCCTGGTGCTCCTGTGCCTCCCGGGGATCTGGCAGGAGAATGGGACCTGACTCTCAGCCATGCTTCTTCTTAGCCGCTTCTCGATTCCCCCCACACACACACGCACTTGGTTCACAAGAAGTTTCTTTTTTTTCCCTCCCCCTTTTAGTTCTGTGACCCGGTCTTTATAGTTCGCTGGAGGGGAGGCAAGCGCCAGTTGTCATCTGTATAATCTGATCTATGAGCAATTGAAAGGAATCCGACGTGCCCCGCGGGAGAATCAGACCCTCTTACGTGTACTGACCAAGTTTAGCCATGCCTGACTCTCCGAGAGCTTAGCCCTGCCTCCCCACAGGCTATTTCCAGCAATCCGAATCATCCTTGTTTACCAGTCCGTGTCACCCACGGTGGGGGAGGGAAATACTCGATTCATGAGCACTGCATGTCCCAATCCCCCCCACACACACATCTCAGACTGTACAATAACAAACATTACTCGTGGGTGGCTAAAACTTCCATAGTCAGCCTTTCATTACTAATAAATAATAGCAGAACACACCCCCTGAGAGACGGAGCCGCGCCCCCTTGGTCGTCCTGTTGCAGAGAATCATAGAAGTTTACGGCACAGAAGGAGGCCACTCGACCGACCGTGTCCGCGCCGGCTGATAATGAGCTATCCAGCTTAATCCCACTTCCCAGCTCGTGGTCCGTAGCCCTGTAGGTTACGGCACTTCAAGTGCACATCCAAGTACTTTTTAAATGTGATGAGGGTTTCTGCCTCCTTCACCACCCTTTCAGGCAGTGAGTTCCAGACCCCCACCACCCTCTGGGTGAAAAAAGTTCTCCTCAACTCCCCTCTAATCCTCCTACCCATTACTTTAAATCTGTGCCCCCTGGTTCTTGACCTCTCTGCTAAGGGAAATAGGTCCTTCCTATCCACTCTATCTAGGCCCCTCATAATTTTATACACCTCAATCAAGTCTCTCCTCAGCCTCCTGCCTGTTTTCTGTTACATTCCAGAGAAGGCTTTAGATACAAGTGACAGTCATGCTCGAAATTACTGTGCGCATTCAAACCACGTTTCAATGCTCACAGGCTTATGATGTGATCCGAAGAAAAGCCCCTCTTATAGGACAATTAATACGATACACTTTTCCTCAATGCAGAATGGGTCCCACTTACTGTTGTCAATAGATAGGTTAGAGACTAGTATTTCATCTATTGCTCAGAAATGTTTCAAAGCACTTTACATACAATGCATTATTTTGAAAGGTAATGATTGTTATGTAGGTAAACATAGCTTTTTGTTTGCGTACAGGATGGTACCACAGCAAGAGCGAGATGAATGGCCAGTCATCTGCTTTTGAGCATGATGGTCGATGGAGGAATGTTAGTCAAGAATTATATAGAAATTGCAACATGGAAGCAGGCCATTCAGTCCAAACAGCCCATGTTGGTGTTTAGCCTCCACATGCGCGGTAGCCCTAATGGGGATGTTCCCATATCTCTTTTTTCCCCTTTCCTTCAACCACCGAGCTAACCTATTCTTAAATGTTGACTTGGTCTCTGGTTCATTCACTAACTCTGATGCATGCACTCCACAACCTCACAACATGAAGACACGAGGAAATCGCCCCGATTTTCTTCATAATAGTGGCCGTAGGATCTTTAATATTAATTTAAACATCAGAACAGGCAGCTGGGGGCTGCAGAATGCGCCAGTAGAGCTCGCGATTGAAGCAGAGATGGTGCCAATATTTAAGAATAGGTTAAATATGTGGTTGAAGGAAAAGCGAAGAAAGCGATATGAGAACAGGATGGGCACATGGGATTAGGGCTCCCATTCTTTGTGGAGGATGAACATTAACACGGGCTGATTGGGCCAGAAGGACTGCTTTGCTCTGTTGTGCTCACCTCCGTTGTTTTCGGCCTGCCAGATCAGCATTCACAAAGGCAGCTGTTTCAACAGCTGATCTGCTGGCTGGTATTGTTGAAATGCTCCGTTTAAAATACTTTAGGAGATAATTAAAATCATTTTCAATGAATAACTTTGAATCATTCTTGTTTGCTAAGTAGCCGCAATTTGCTCCGCCGAATTAAATGCATTATATTTTATTAATTTGTGGGAAAGTGTGCCTTTGAATACATACAACGCTTATTAACACTGTGCCACCTGGGGTGATGCTAGTGAATATTTTTGTCTGAAATGATTACAATTAAAAAAAATGTCATGAGATTGTTACATCATTTTTGATCACAAATATGAGCAATATGTATGAAGATGTCATCTATATTACAGTACTTCATAAATATATTACATTACTCGAATGAGCCAAGATTGATAGTCGTGATGGGGCTAGTTAGTTATCTTATTAAATAAAAACAGAAAATGCTGGAAATACTCAGCTGGTCAGGCAGCATCTGTGGAGAGAGAAACAAAGTTTGTGGGCTGGATTTTTTCAATGAAGTCACGTTGGGGGCAGGACTGCTGGGTTTTGAGTTTCAGTCCCGCCCCCAGCAATGTCTGACCAACCCATGCTATTTTCCCTTGATTGACCTACCGGCCAATTAAGGGAAAAGCCGGTGACAGATGATGTCAGCGTATGACGCTTCATCTGTCGAAAATCTTTTGACAGATGAATTGTCAGCGTTTGACAGCTTTGAGAAGCTGTCAAACACTGACAATCTCTGTTCTAAGGTGAGCCCTTGCACAGAAGGCTCACCAAGACCTCTCTCCTCAGCAGAAAGCAGATGGCTGCTGCATCTGAGAATGCAGCAGCCATTCTGTCATCTCTGCCATTGAGATGAGGCACCTCTGGATCTTCAAAGGTTGAAGCCTGCAGGAAGAAGCAAAGGTACGGAAATTTTTTCCAACACTTTACACTCTCATACTTACCTGTCCACACTTGTAAGGTTTCCAAAATTTACAGATCGCCAAAACCTAAGGAAAAAGGACTTTGGAACTACCTCAGTGTGATAAAAATGCATTTGGGCCTAACATAAGGAATTAAAGACCAAAAACCAAGTTTTGGCATTTTAAAAAACATGTCTGAGCCTGTAAAGGGACAAGGAGGTGGGTTCGACCTCTGTAAAAGCAGTTTGGCTATTGCAGTTAATTACACTGTCTGGGGAACCGTGATGACCTCACTCAAGCCCCAGCAGACATTAACATTTGAACAATAGACCCAGGGAAAAGAGCAGTCCCACCCAAAAGACAGGCCCCATCAAAACCGATTACAGGGCCCATCAGAAACATGCATAATACAAATCACTCAGACCCATTCTATAGAAAGACCGAGTCCAGCCAATAAAACCAAACACAAAACCAATCAACTGTAATCAACCAAGGAGATCGACAGGACACAAGCCATCCCAAAAGCCATTTGACACTTAGTAAAGTCGTTACCGTTAACGAGCCCTCCAAAATCTTACAATGCACAGATAAGGAAGCTTCAATTAGTATAATTGAAAGGCTGTTTTCTCAAGAAGTCAGTTCAGCAGTTACAACAGTTCAAGTTCGGGTTCTCCAGTAGAGTCACACAGACAAGCAGCAGGCAGCAAGGAACAAGCAGTTCAAGGAACAAGCAGTTACGTGTCCAGCCAAGAGGTCGACAGCTCGGAACCAGACCATTCAACAAGGTGAGGGGGCAACAGAAAAAAATTCAACCGAGAAGGCCAGCAGCTCTAGAAGCAGGCCGACCCACAAGAAGAAACCAGAGCAACAGCCCCAGTGACCATCAGACACCTCGCGGCAACAAGGGCCTTACGAAACTTTTTACTTAAAAAGACTCTAAACCCTATCTCTAACAGAGGAAAAGTGTGTACTCACCCAATCCAATCCAGCGAATCCCGAAACTGCGAACCAGCTCAACTGTCAAGGATTTGTTTGGTGAGCATTATCCCTGGTTCTCTAGGGTCCAACCTAGCTAGTGAAGTGGGATTGGGAGGGGTGAAATATTCTTCTAATGTTATTTCCCTCGCTTGTACCGAAGTGTTCCCCACTTTTAGAGTGTTAAGAGTGTTTGTGTTGTGTTTTACTTTCTTGAATAAAGATCAAAGTTCTTGCATCAAAACCAGTTGTCTGCTGCACTTTTTATCACAACCCCCAAATAAGTCCAAGGTCTAGAACCGAGGGAGTGGGAGCGATTCGAACCGCTCAGAAGTCAAAGGTGAAGCTGACACAAACCACCACCCCCTACATACTTGCACCCATCACTCACCTCTACAGCTGACATTTTGACCCCTCTCACCCCCGCAGACCCACTGCTCGCCTCGTTGACCCTGGCGAGGTTCGCAGCTGTCGGGAAGCCCGCAATTGCAGGTGTAAAATGGGGATAAGCCTCAAAACTGCCCGTTAACTACCTGTTAACAGGCAGCTAATTGGCTCTAATCCCCTTCCTGCCTCGAGGAGACGGGTCCCTGCGCGACTCGGGGACCCGCCTCCCGGGAAGATGGCACGGAGGCAGGTTGGGAGCGGGGTCGGTACCCGCTCCCAGTTTCTGCCATTTTCCTGGCAGTCCCACCTCCAAACCCACCTCCCCAGGGCTGGGAAAATTCCCCCCAACGTTTCAGGTCGATTACCTTTCATCAGAATTGGAAAAAGATAGAGATGTAACAGGTTTTAAGCAAGTACAGAAGCAGGGAAATGGGGAAGGGGAGGAAAGAACAAAAAGGAAGGTCTGTGATAGGGTGGAAGGCAGGAGAGATTCAATGACAAAAGGGATGATGGTGCAACGCAAAAGGGGATGGTAATGGGACAAGTAAAGAAACAAAAGATGGGTTTAGAGGAGGTGTAAATGGCGATAGCAGAATCATTACAAACAGCTGCTGATCGAAAAAAATAGGGGAAAAGGTATGGTCTGAAATTGTTGAACTCGTTGTTGAGTCCAGAAGGCTGTAAAGTGCCTAATCGAAAGATGAGGTGCTGTTCCTCGAGCTTACGTTGAACTTCATTGGAACAGTGTAGGAGGCCGAGGACAGAGAGGTCAGAGTGGGAGTGGGGCGGCGAATTAAAGTGACAGGCGACCAGAAGCTCGGGGTCACGCTTGCGGACTGAACGGAAGTTTCCGCAAAGTGATCACCCAATCTGCGTTTGGTCTCCCCAATGTAGAGGAGACCGCATCGTGAGCAGCGAATACAGTATACTAAATTGAAAGAAGTACAAGTAAATTGTTGTTTCACCTGGAAGGAGTGTTTGGGGCCCTGGACGGTGGGGAGGGAGGAGGTGAAAGGGCAGGTTTTCCTTTCCTCGCCTCTGTAATTGCTTAAACCCTGTTACATCTCTAACCTTTTGCAGTTCTGATGAAAGGTCACAGACCTGAAACGTTAACTCTGCTTTTCTCTCCATAGATGCTGCCTGACTGGCTGAGTGTTTCCAGCATTTTCTGTTTTTATTTCAAATTTCCAGCATCCGCAGCATTTTGCTTTCGTATTAGTTATCTTATTGTACCTATTCATCAGCTTGTCAAACCTCAACTCCGTTTTGAAATCATTGATGTAATATATATTCTGCATATGTGGCCAATTTTGAAGAGTGTTTCTCAATCTGTACGAGTTGGTTTCCTTAATAAAAAGTGACACCATTTCAGTATTGTTTGGCACCACTGATGATTGCTCCAGATGTATCAAGAAATTCATGTATACCATATCATAGTCACTGGAGTGGAAAGTTCTCATCTGTACTTAAAGTTCATCTCCCTAGTGTGGTGGCTAAGAATAAAATGGATTGATGTGCTGACAAAATTTCACAGTGGGGTCAGGAGGGAACACCAGAGCTGTTAGTTTAACTTCCTAGCGTTGAGTGAAGCAGTCATGCCTCAATTACCTGTTGCTGGTTGCCCCAAAGGGAGAGTGAAAAAGAGTAAAGGGTACAAAGAACAGATGGGAAATGAAGAGTGGGGAGTGTATGATGGGGGTATGAGATAGTATATTACAGGCAACAGAAAGTATAAGGGGCAGATGGGAGAATGAGTGAGATAGAGAAAATGGGGAGTAGGGGGCAGTTGCTAGAGAGTGTAGGAGGGACAAGTGAAAGAGGGAGAGTAATAAATGGCTTGGGCTGAAAAAGACTGGTGGGAAAAATGGGTCACCTCTCCCTCCAATTACTGCACATGCCAAGACCCATTGCATTGTAAGCTCTATGTACTTGAGCACTATATTTAAACCAGATTATGGTGAGGATGAGAAGCTTCTGATCGGAGTGTTGTTAACTGATATATTGATGAGGTTATAATATGTAGGGAAAATTGTAACCAGAATATTGCTTCACAGAGTAGCAGTAGTTCTTGTATAAACACATTGTTTTAAAATATCAGTAGACTGGAATTCTGAACTCCCTCTGATTGATATTCTGAAGGGCTGAGAACTAGTGACTAAAATGACTCAGAGCCCATGGTTTATGATTCAATTGTACCATAATGGAGAGAAAATATTATTTACATTCTGTAAACGCTAGAATTTCTCTTTCTTTCTCTTTCTCTCTTTGGTCAGACTAAAGGCATCTTTTTATTCTGACCCCGCTAGCCCTGCCAACTTGGTTACATTATTAGTGTGATTCCAAAGCATCCTGCACAGATTGACTCAGTTCTCATACACTTTCTGCCTTCCAACACCACAGCAGCTTAATTCAGCTTGCGCTGTTGTTTCTCCATATCTATATTTATATAATTCTATTTAACAATGTCACTTTGCCAACACAATCAAGTAGAAATGATTTTACAAAATGTGTTTATGGCCACTTCATTTCACTCTTGGGGGCCCTGCTGTTGAACAACACCAGAAAAGAAACAGCAGGGAAGCTTTTTACATTTTCAAATTCAAATCATTTGGTTGACTGGGAATCAAGTCTACCTCTTCACTACTGATGCTTCAATTCTCCAACTGATTTCTAAGGGACAATTGACCTTGGAAAACAAATGACTCCACTTTGTAATGACCTCATAGTGGTAAATACAAATTGAAAATTGCAGTTGAAGGGGTGGTGCAAAGACTCAATGCATTTGAGTGCCACCATGATGTCCCGGGGAGAGACAGGACATGGGATTTTGCTTATGATTATGGCTCAGATCCACTCAGGAAAATAAACATTTTTGTGGCTTCAAGAGCTTTTATGCAAAATTGTCGTACTCGAGCAGCAAATTACATTTTGCTATAAGTGTAGCTAACTTACAGTATTGGTAGCACCACATCAAATCACTTGCCATGCCTGTGAAAGTCTATTCACTAATTTACCAACCTCAACCATTGCATTGCGTGGAGTGCTGAGCAGAGCTGGGTACTTTCTCACAGAGAAGGGAAAATCACAGGGGATTGACCCTCAAGTGCTCTTGCACATCTTTAAGGAGCTAGCTTCGGATTGGCATTGGTTGAGGTCTGTTTGCTGGGTGCCCACCTGCCTTCTCAAGTAGGGACAGTATGTGGTAGAGAGAAATCCAAGAGTGGGGAAGGAGAAAGTAACTTAAACCCTCACACAACAGTAAAAAAAACACACCAAAAAAAAAGAATAATTGTTCTGTTCAATCCTGCAATTGAATAATTTCTCCAAAATTTCATGCCTTATCAAATTTATACCCTAAACTGCACATAGTCACCTGTTTCAGAAACCACTAGCAAAACACAGCAGGTCAGACAGCAGCTGAAAGAGAAAGAGAGGTCAACACTACACATAGGACTGTACATTGGAACTAGTTCTCTTGAAGGGGAAAACTCAAAACTTTAACCTCTCTCTGATGATGACTGACCTGCTGTGTGTTTTCAGAAAATAACATTTTGAGATACAGTGTATGAGTAGTCTGAGACATGGCATGTGGTAAGTGTAGCATGCTTGGCAGGAAAAAGGTGACTTTGAACCTCTAGTTCCCAAAGCTCTCCACCACTTTTTTTTCTCATTTTATGTCTGGGTATGTTGTTGACTAATTGATAGTTACTGCAAAGCCACACTCAACCTCATCCTGCTGTGCCACTCATCACATCCCATCACTCTGCCTTCCCTACCTTACTCCTGCACATCCTTACTCACATCAACTTACCTTGCACCTCCACCCATCCCTCTCTATCTACATTATCACATCCCCATCTCACTAGCCACCCCTCACACTTACCCTCATCCTTGTCCAATCATACCAACTAACAACACACAAGGATAGGCACCTGGGTGTTACCGCCAATGTTCATGCAAAGTTTCTTTTAATGTGTTGTCAAACAATGAAATCTTTATTTTCAACACTTTGCGCTCTTGGACAGATCTGTGTGCACCTTTGGAAGTGGCTTAGTGAGTTGCAATGAATGGTGAGACTTAACGGTATCCCGCAATGGTCATGACTGTGAAAGGAATGGCTTGGGCATTGTAGGGATGCTTTATGATGCTGGTGTGGGGTGGTGTTAACCTGGCGCATCATGTGGCAGCCAGGGTGTACAGCGTCAAGTGAAGTAAATCTGGCCATGGTGAGGCCATCCCTGGCGTCCCGGGCAACAATGTGCTCGGGTGCTGATGCCCTGTGCAGCATCAGGTGATTGCAGAGAAGGTTGGTGTTGTTGTTGGTGCTGCTGGTGTGTCTGGTGATGTTGGGGTTATGGCTGATCGTGGTTGGATTCTGAGGACCAAGGTGAGGCTTTTTCAAGGGCACCAATGCTGATGGAATAGCTGGCAGCTGAAGTTGAGATGACAGTAGCGATCTGTCAATGGTGAGAGAGGTTGCTCCAAGGAGGTGACACTGGATAGAGAGTTTGCTCCAAACACTTCAAACCTCCATAAAGCTGAACAGTGTATTCAAAATCCTGAAGGCTCCAGCTTTTAAGATTGGAAAGTGACCAGTTGTGAAATGGTAGGTTTTATACCACTTTGGCAGCTGTCACCTATTCACAGAAATGGAGAGTTGTTTAAAACCCGACACACTTACCTGGCATGATCTCCGAGCGGAGTGAACCTCGTGGAAAACTTGAGAAAATGGTTTGTACCTGGTAAAATGCTGATTAAGTACTTTAAACACCCTCTTAACTGTCTGAATTGCCTGACCCGCCGCTGCAAAGCGTAGGCAGAGCCAGCAATAGGGAAACTGACACGGAGGCGGGTTCAGAGCGGGATACCGCCCCGTTGTCAGTCTGTTTGATTTTGACAGTGGACCCTGCCTCGAACCTGCCCTCTGAGCGCTGGCAAAATTCCAGCCGTAGAATCATAGAATGGTTATAGCACAGAAGGAGGCCATTTGACGCGTTGAGACCGTGCCGGCTCTCTGCAAGAGCACTTCAGCTAGTCCCACTCCCCCGCCCTTTCCCCGTAGCCCTGCAATTTATTTTCCTTCAGGTTCATATCCAATTCCCTTTTGAAAGCCACGATTGAATCTGCCTCCACCAGCCTTTCAGGCAGCGCATTCCAGATTCTAACCACTTGCTCATAAAAAAGTTTTTCCTCACGTCGCCTTTGGTTCTTTTGCCAATCACCTTAAATCTGTGTCCTCTGGTTCTCGACCCTTCCGCCAATGGGAACAGTTTCTCTCTATCTACTCTGTCAAGACCCCTCATGATTTTGAACATCTCTATCAAATCTCCTCTCAATCTTCTCTGCTCTGAGGAGCACAACCTCAGCTTCTCCAGTCTATCCACGTAACTGAAATCCCTCATCCCTGGAACCATTCTTGTAAATCTTTTCTGCACCCTCCCTAAGGCCTTCACATCCTTCCTAAAGTGCGATGCCCAGAATTGGACACAATACTCCAGTTGAGGCCGAACCAGTGTTTTATAAAGGTGCATCATAACTTCTTTGCTTTTGTACCCTGTGCCTCTATTTATAAAGCCCAGGATCCCGTATGCTTTTGTAACCGCTTTCTCAACCTACCCTGTCACATATACCCCCAGGTCTCTCTGTTCATGCACCTCCTCTAGGATTGTGCCTTTTAGTTTATGTTGCCTCTCCTCGTTCATGAGCTTTGTTATTGCACCTGCCCACCAGATTTCAGCAAGGTCTGGAAATATCTGTTTAAAAGACTGCACAATGGTGCAATTCTGTCATAATAATGAAAGCCTACAAGGAACTGAGCAACAAAAAAAAATCCCTAACATTACCGTGAGTTCCAGCAAAGTGAGTAAAATGTGAAAACCGATTATTCTGTGGGTGACTGAGCATCAACATTACAACGGTGATTTCTCAAGAACACAGAGGCCTGGAACGCTGGGCACAGGTTTGTGTCTTTGAGTGCACTGTCCATATTTCCTATCCTTCAAACAGAGTTTAACTTGAAATTCATATCGTCTTTGGAAAAATTCTAAAATGGACGTGGCAGTCAGATGTTGAACTTACCAAGTGAACCTTCTGCTGGCTCAGAGGAATATTTTCATGATTTTTGTGTAATGTTCAGGTTGGCTTGGATCCTGGACTAGCTAAACCGGGAAATTCCATATCAGAGCTACCTCAGGATGGAAATTTCGATCTCCTCTGTTCCCGTAGGAATACTTAACGTACTAGTGCCAAATTCCTCTCCGTGCTATTTTAACTCAGAGCAATTCTTCCCCCGTGTCTGTTGGAATGCAAACTATTGTGTTGGTGCTGATGACTTTGTTTTTTTTTTAAAAGGGTCTTTTAATAAATATATCATTTAATTTTGGCCCAAATAAAATTGTTGATCATTTTATTGTGTTTCTAATTCTACACCTCTATTTAGAAAGCTGAAAAGCTGACATTAATACAGTGACTGATGATGCTTCGCAACAATGGTCAGCGCCTCAGAGCATTGGCTCAAGTCCCACTCCATTCATTTCTTGTTCTGGGTCATTGGGTGCAGGAGTAATCAGAAAACACTGTCATGCCTTGGAGGTCCCTGGTGCCTCCAGGAAGCTGACTAGATGCATCCACCTTTTTGGCTGTAAAGGGATCAAGCCAGGCCCAGTAAGAACGGGCATTAAAAAAGCTAGTATCAGTAATGGTGACCATGAAACTAATGGATAGTCGCAAAAACCCATTTGGTTCACTAGCGTCCTTTAGGGAAGGTGCTGTCCTTACCCGGTCTGGCATACCTGTGACTCCAGACCCACAGCAATGTGATTGACTCTTAACTGCCCTCTGCAGAAGACGGCTCACCACCATCTTATCAAGGGCAATTAGGGATGGGCAATAAATGCTGGCCTTGCCAGCGACACCCACATCCCATGAATGAATGGAAAAAAAAATAGGATAAACTTTGCAAATATCCCAATTAAAAATGAAGGGGGAAAAATTCAGTATCGCCCCGTTTGGGGCGCAATTATCGGCCGGGCGAAAAGATTAGCGCCTGGCGCTAATTATCGCCTCCGACTGCAAACTTGACTTTTATCGCCCCTGGAGGTGATTGGAGCGCTAAATCAGGCGCGACACATCTGTCTTAAGGCGCAAAGGCCGAGGAGCGAGGCGCTAACTCAGAGCGCTGGCGAAGCTCATGTGATGTCAGTCAGCAATGGAACACAGACACAATGGTGCCGACCAGTTCTTAAAGGGGAGGGTTGATCTTGCTTTCCATCCACATCCTGCTCATTGCAGCCTTGAATCTCGGCCTGGAGAGACCTGTACATCAAATCTGCTGGAAAGAACAATGGAAAGTACCAGGGAAAGAGCTCAGAGTGCAACCCCCACAGTCTCTTCTAAATCGATACAAGGAAGGGCAAATCAAAATGAACCTGCAAAGTGCTGCTCAGTACCCAAAACTCCTTCACACAGCGTTGAATCTCTCCAGAAGTCACTCTCTCTCTCTCTCAGAATGCGTGGTTCAAAAATGTCACCAACAAAAAAAGGCAGGAAGCGGTCGCCTTTAAATAGCGCTCCCCAAGTCCCTTCCTGACTGCAAAACGCTCCCCTCAAACTGTCGTTGCTAGCGGCAGGCGGTAAGGCAGGGGGCGCCACTCAATATCTGCTCCGGGGCGCTACCGGGGTGTTGTGCACTCGACTGACGTCACGATCTGCCGGCGCAGGAGATCGTGGCGGTAGTGTTTAGCGCTGCCGCAAAATGTCTAGTTAATTTCACCAGCGGCGCAAACATCGCTGCGCCCGGGCGCTAGTTGCTTTGCGCCCCATTAGCACCCTCTTAAGGCGCTAACGGGAGGCGCAACCAACTGAATATTTCCCCCGAAGTCTATAAAAATTGCCATTCAAGTCATCTGACGATGCCCCATTTAAGGCTCTTGACAGCTTGCCTAAGAGGCAACATATATCACCTCAGATGGATTACATGGGATATACGGCACAGAAACAGGCCATTCGGCCCAACCAGTCCATGCCGGCGTTTACGCTCCACACGAGCCTCCTCCCGTCTTTCCTCATCCAAATCTATCAGCATAACCCTCTATTCCCTTCTCCCTCATATGCTTGTCCGGGCTCCCCTTAAATGCATCCATACTATTCGCTTCAACCACTCCCTGTGGTAGTGAGTTCCTCATTCTCACCACTCTCTGGGTAAAGAAGTTTCTTCTGAATTCCCTATTGGATTTCTTCGTGACTATCTTATATTGATGGCCTTTAGTTATGCTCTTCCCCACAAGTGGAAACATTCTCTCTGTATCCACTCTATCAAAACCTTTCATAATTTTAAAGACCTCTATTAGGTCACCCCTCAGCCTTCTTTTTTCAAGAGAAAAGAGACCCAGCCTGTTCATCCTTTCCTGATATGTATACCCACGCATTTCTGGTATCATCCTTGTAAATCTTCTCTGCACCCTCTCCAGGGCCTCTATATCCTTTTTATAATATGGCGACCAGAACTGCACGCAGTACTCTAAGTGTGGTCTAACCAAGGTTCGATACAGGTTTAGCATAACTTCCCTACTTCTCAATTCTATCCCTCTAGAAATAAACCCTAGTTTGGCTAGAATGGTTGACTCTCGTGTCTGACTATGCCTAGCTAATGATGTTCATTTCCCCCCTCACAGGTGACAGAAGAACCAATCCTGCTCCTGTTCGATGGGACGGTTTGGCAGGTGCCAGCAACCCTGTGGCATCTCACACATGTGGCCATTCTTCATTTGTGAGTCTCAACAGTGAGTATCTTCTGCCTGTTTGAGTAATGTGGAGGAAGTATCACAGCTGAATCCAGTGTGCTCACCCAATGCCCAGAAATGTGTGCTTTCGAATAGGGGTCATTAGATAGAGATCAGGAGCAAAAACATTCGTTGCTTTTCCCCTTCCCTAGCCCAAGGGTACCGAGATCAATTCTAATACCAACACAGTCCAGCTGCCCGAGATCTACTAATTTGGTGTGCAGGCTGGGAATGGAACCTGGAAACTTCCTTGGTCCATATGGCTCAGTACCACAGGTATTTCAGTTATAGACCAAGCCATTGGAGGGGGGAGCTTGGAGATGCAGTTTGAGCAAGTCAAGTCAGATGATGTCTCTTATCCAGTCTACTTACCTTCTTCATCTTCTGATTGATCACTTGCTTTCCACATAAAACTCCTTCTTGCAACCTTACTGCTTCTCATACTCAAGTGAGTATAGTGTAAAACTACAATGTAAACTGACAGCACACAAGTGGATCAGCATAAATGATGCAGTCACTTATCATAGTAAACATTTCCACATGTTCCTGCTGGACTTTTCTTGCTAAGTGAAGCAAGAAATTCACAACAGGCCAGTATCAACTACAGTTTAACAGTGCATGTATCAGGCAGGTAAATTAATCCTCCTGCCAGATGAACGAGTTTAGGGACGCCCCCACAGTATATTCTGGGAGAGTTCACTGTGTTTGGAATTCAAACAGCATTACTGTATATCAGTGACAGGAAGTCCTATGATAAGAAGTTCTAAAATGCTTGAGTGCTTCACCCTCAAGCGAAGTGAATGTTCCAACTGCTACAATCCATGCAGTACTGCAGAGTCTTCAGCCTCGATTTAAACCCTCGCCTGGGGAGAATGGTGCACGAGGGGGAGGGGTTAAGATTAGGCCAAGTCCACTTATCGAGTCCGCACGGTTTCCACCCGGTGACCCAAACCTGACAGGGGAACCGTGGCAGGAGGTGCCGACTGACCCGAAGAGGCCTAGATAAGTTTAGAAAATTTACTTTTGCTTGCCCCAGGCCCTGCAAGGAGCCCTTGGCTCTCCCCAGCCCCGGTCTTGCCTTTCCATCTCCACGCTGACACCGGCAGCCAAAGCCCTTACCTTGCCGAGGACCGTTCCCTTGGTCTCTTGTGTCCTAAGGGTCCCGACCCGATTTCCCACTCCCGCCCGCTGACCCTGACGTCAATCCTGCTGGTTTTGTAAGGGAGACTGTCTTGCATTATCTAAATGAGGCCCAGGAGTTAAATGGCTTAGGCCTCACGCTGAGATCCCCGTGGTGGGGTTCCTTTCTGCCCGCACCCCTGCTCGTGAAGATCATGCCCCTTCTCCCCCCACATTGAGGCCTTATTGTTTCTAATGATCCTTCAATCAAAGTGTAGGAACTTTAGTGGAAGATTGGTGGAAACCCGAGGGAAACTGTGTAAACGGCAGAAATTCCAGGCGACAATCTTTATGGCCTGTCTGATTGAGATTGCCCCTGATTTAGGGGCAGCAGGATTGTGCTGTGCCCCACAGAGGGAACTGGGTTAAGGCTGCCCAAACTCACTTCATTAAAAACCCTTTCATCCCATCAGTGTGAATGGATTGGAACCCAGGCTCCAAAGGTGAAACCACTTCACCACTAGTCCCTCACCATTATGGTCAGGCCTCTCCTCAGAGCTGCACCTACTCCGCCGCCCTAACTGCACCCAAAGTGTGGCGGGAAGACGGTTTACACGTGCCAACGTGGTTTCCACCGCACTTCCGGTGAAGATACGGCAGTGAAGCAAGGGCAGCTGCGAGGAAATTCTCAGCCTATGCTTTTTTATTTGTAAGGTGCGGCCTAGGAGCGTCCAACCTGTGGCCCTCAAAGGCCAAGCAGCTCAGTAATATTTGAGTGTCTATTTATTATTTGCTGGTCAGTCCTTTTTCAATTTTGTGGGCATGGAGGTTTGAAAAAGGCTGTTTTTAGTGCTATTGCTTGGTTGGTGGATAAATTCTAAATCAGAACACCAAGATCTGTTACTACCAGCAACTTGAGCTAAGTGCAAGTTAATGGCAACATGGACTTACGGATTTAAATTTTATAGAGGACTCATGAAGTCCCATGGTGTGCACCTATGAAAGAAAGACTTGCATTTCTATAGCGCCTTTCATGACCTCAAGACATCCGAAAATGCTTTACAGTCAATTAAGTACTTTTGAAGTGTAGTCACTGTTGTAATGTAGGAAATGTAGCAGCCAATTTGCACACAGCAAGGTCCCACAAACAGCAATGTGATAATGACCAGATTATCTATTTTAGTGATGTCGGTTGAAGGATAAATATTGGCTAGGACACTGAGGAGAACTCCCCTGCTCTTCTTTGAAATAGTGCCATGAGATCTTTTACATCCACCTGAGTGGGCATACGGAACCTTGGTTGAACCTCTTATCTGAAAGACGGCACTTCCGACAGTGCAGCACTCCCTCAGTACTGCACTGGAGTGTCAGCCTGTATTTTTGTGCTGAAGTCTCTGGAGCAGGACTTGAACCCACAACCTCCTGACTCAGAGGTGAGAGTGCTACCAACTGAGCCACAGGTGACACATTTGGTGTAGCCTACCTGAAATGGTATTGTAACTGTGGAAGATCAGGATACATGACGGGTGTAGGATTTGTGCAACGTCAGGATACCACCAACACAAAAAAAGCCTCAAATTCAAGTCAGGATGTTTATTTTTCCTTTAACAGTTTTGCTTTACAAGCTCACAAATTAAATGCATCAGGAAGACTAATGTCATGAAGAATATATCTTATTTTCACAGAAAGATTAAAAGAGCTGGTACAGTAATATTAACAGACACCTCCGACTCCAGTGTAAGAGGAGATAGAAGAATTAGATACCAACTGACATTATTGAACAAGTATGCTCCTTGTTCAACCTTGCTCTTCCTATTTCATTTGTTCTAAGACATTCAAAAACTATTTGGGTTGAAAGCGTTCTGACGAATACAAACACACCTATAGTTGTTATACGTGACTGATAATTCTAGCTACAATTGATAATACTGAACATTAACCAATGCATTTTTTGGCTGCTATAATTTATCATTGGGAGGTTCATATCATTCAGATTTTTTTTAAGTCTTCCGATTACAGGCCCTTGTTCACAAACACAGTTTCACGAAGTCTTGTATGTAATGGCTTACAAAAGAAAAAGGAAAACAATGGGATTTTTCACACTACGCATGGCAGTTCCTTAAGTAGAGGCTCCGCTGCCTACTCTATATAAATAAGTTCAATAAATAGGGCAAATAAATATTAAATAAATGGGTACAGTATTGACCTGTATCAATATATTTACAGTGCATAGTGAAAATACAATTGATCAAGAATTAGCAGACAAGATTTTGGTATATTTGCTAATTAGACGTGACAAATTTGAAATAAATATCATAGGAGTGCAAAATAAGGAGCAAGATTAAAAGTCTATCAATAATTTACTAAAGATCATCTGGGGGTACTCTTATATACTGATCTGCAGGATAAGATTATTTTCATTCGTCGGCCTGTCGCCACCGTTGTTCCCTTTTTCTGAATTTCGTGCTCATCAGGGTGAGGGATGTCGATGCTGGTGAGCGAAACACTTCCCCATTTCAGGCCCTCAGAATGAGCATCAAAGACTTGCAGGTCAGGTACAGCATGGCTAGACACCATTCCCTTCACTCTGCCCCAACAATGTGCTAGAGCCCGAATCTTTGAGAAATACCCTACTGCTGCACCAGTGCGACCTTTTCTTTCTACGTCCTACAGCAGCCGGCTGTGGCCTATCTGAGCGAGAGCGCCAAGTTAGTGCCAGTCAGTGTCCGATTAGGTCCACTTACATTTGGCCAGGAGGACCTGGATTGAGATTGCCCAAGCTCATTGTACCCTTTGTTTTTGAAGAGTGGGTCCGGTGCCAAATCCAGTCTGCTTTGGAGCTGCAGTTCACTTTTATTTTGTTTTTAAAATACATATATACATATTAAAGACGAAATGAAATTATTTTCTTTATAATAGTTGTGGATTCCGAATCAAATGAACTCAGTATTACAAAAAAATTATACTAACTACGTACTGGCTTTGCCATCCTTCACACTCTTCTTCCTCCTTTCACTCTGTTAAAATCAAGGCCCATCTTATAGCGTAACTCAGTCTTTCTCGGGTCCCTCACACGGCGGAACTCCTTATCTCCCTAGCCTTCTCCTCCATCTACAATCTACAGGCTTATAAAAGCCAAGCTCGGTGTCACCAACTCATTACTTCCGCTTTACCTCCTCTTCCCTCCCATTCTTTTAAACCTCGGCGTGCCCTGCGCCACGGGCCTTGGTCTTGGCCCGTCAGTGTAGATTTCCCAATGATAGAAAGAATAGGACGGAAAATTCAAAGTTTACAGAAGGAGCATTTCAGAATTTTCCAGGAAGGACTTTTCAGTCTATCCAGGAAAACGACCCAGGAGAAAAGCACTAGATGCACCTCACCTCTTGCAAACTACATAGAATATATGATGCACATCCCTATGTGTCTGTGCATTGCAAATATACCGTGACCCGTGTGCTCGGTGATTATGCGTCTTATTCCATTATTCCGCACGTGGACCAAACGCCCAGATTCGTTATGATTGATTTTTAAAACAAGTTGGCTAACCAGCATCTGTTAATGGGCAGTGAACACTTTATTTTTTAAACAAGCGCAGCAAATCAAACTGGTTACTCCACAGGCTTGCGGTCTGTTGGTGTCGTGCCACATTCCATGAAATTGTATCTATTAATGAACAACCGAGCTTGTTTTCTGCTGGGGCAGGGAATGTCAGCAGCGCCCTGTTGCCAAATCCAGCCTGAAACATGGCAGAGTGTACACCGCACCCACAATGGTGGGCTCATTCGTGTCTGCAGTCAAGCAGGTCGACTGAATCCAATATAAATGGGCGCACATGGCATTTCTACGGGGGAGGGTGGGGGGAGGGGGAGGTGCCAGCTGTCCTTGCACGTAATCTGATTCGTGATCACCTCAGTGAACCAAAGTCTAAACAGCCTCCGAAAATAGCCATACTGCACCTGCTGGGCTGCCACAGCTTTCAGTTTGAACTGCTGCTGCGCTGACTGTGCACTGTAGTGCGGTGGCCGGACCCTACATAACCTCAGAATATCCCTTTGTGACAACCTGATCAAAACATGATTGAGAAATCAGTGAATCGTTCCAAGTTGTGCCTTTTTTTTTTCAGTCCAGACTTGGGTTAATGTTTCGAAAAAGAATGAAAGCGCCCGAGAATTTTGTTTCGTCTTTAAAGTAAGAGATGGAGAAACGTGAGTCAGTCATTCTGTCTAGCGTGCGCTGCGACACGTTCACACGTACCGGATTCCACACGTCACTTAAACAGTGGGAAACCAAAATAACTCAGAGGACAATCTGCGAGTAGGCGGCAGGAAAAGGGTGGGGTGGGGTGGGGGGGGGAGGTGGTTGGGGGTGGGTGGGGACTGGGGTGGGGGGCGCTCAGCGCCGCAGGCTCTCGTAGCTGCCCGCGGAGTCGTAACTCTTGCTCCTGCTGCGGCTGCTGCTCCGTCCGGGCGAACTCCGGGTCCGGCTCCGGCTCCTGCTGAGGCTGCGAGTCCGGCTCCTGCTGGAGTAGCTGCGGCTCCGGCTCCTGCTGCGGCTCCGGCTCCTGCTCCGGCTCCGGCTGCGACTCCGGCTCCGGCTCCTGCTGCTGTACCAGGAGCAGTAGCTGCTGACGCTGCTGGAGGACGAAGGACTGGGCCTGTAGTACGGGATGGGCCGTTTACGAGCACTGATAAATAAAAAAGATAAGTAAGAGGCTGCGTTCCTAACGCTTGCCAATAATCAATACACTGGTAGCTATCAAACATAGGTGTTCTTTTTTAACTGAGGGTGAAATTTTTCATGGGCAGTGCCACAAATTAGGCAGTATCACATGAATCCCGTTATAGGCTCTACCTGATTTTACATAAGAAATAAGAGCAGGAGTAGGCCGTTCGGCCCTTCGAGCCTACTCCGCCATTCAATAAGATCATGGCTGATCTTCTACCTCATCTCCACTTCCCTGCACTATCCCCATATTCCTTGATTCCCTTAATATTCAAAAATCTATCGAGCTCTGTCTTGAATATACTCAACGACTGAGCCTTCACCGCCCTCTGGGGTAGAGAATTCCAAAGATTCACCACCCTCTGAGTGAAGAAATTTCTCCTCATCTCAGTCCTAAATGGCCGACCCCTTATTCTGAGACTGTGACCCCTGGTTCTAGATTCCCCAGCCAGGGAAAACATCCTCCCTGCATCTACCCTGTCAAGCCCTGTAAGAATTTTGTATGTTTCAATGAGATCACCTCTCATTCTTCCAAATTCTAGAGAATATAGGCCTAGTCTACTCAATCTGTCCCCATAGGACAATTCCCCCATCTCAGGAATCAGTCTGGTGAACCTTTGTTGCACTCACTCTATGGCAAGCATATCCTTCCTTAGGTAAGGAGACCAAAATTGTACACAATACTCCAGGCATGGTTTCACCAGGGCCATATATAATTGCAGTAAGAAGTCTTTACTCTTCTACTCAAATACTCTTGTAATAAAGGCCAACATATATTCAGTTCCCATGACTTCAATAGAATTGATCATCAGGTGTGTCCTATAACTGTCGTCAAATACGATTTGGCCCGTTTTACGCCCCCACCCTTGTCCAATTTCACGGCCAGTACCTGACAAATTTCCAAGCCATCCATTTTTACACTGCTTATCACCTCACTTAGGGACTTTCAGCCTGTTTCAATTCCTGGAGCACTCCATTTTGAGATACATCTGATTTATTAGTATATTTGCCCCATTTAACATTCGCAAAGCACTTCTTTGGGTTGGTTTCCATTTTTGGTGATTTTTCTTTATTCGTTCCTGGGATGTGGGCGTCGCTGGCAAGGCCAGCATTTATTGCCCATCTCTAATTGCCCTTGAGAAGGTGGTGGCGAGTCACCTTCTTGAACCGCTGCAGTCCGTGTGGTGAAGGTACTCCCAGTGTTGTTAGGGAGGGAGTTTCAGGATTTTGACCCAGCGACGATGAAGGAACGGCGATATATTTCCAAGTCAGGATGGTGTGTCCCTTCCACCCCCACCCCCGCACCCCCGCACCCCCCCCCACAAGCACCAACTCCTTGCTGGGCAATGGTTTTGTGGACCCTGACGGCCCTCCTCCACCTTGCCCGTGTCCATCCTGCATGTGTAAGGCTAGACAGCGAACGATGGCAAGCCATTCAACCATGGTGGCATCATAGCAGAGCACGGCAGCAAAGCAGGATAGTGATCAGGAGTGGGAACCCTGGCTGAGTTTTCCTTTCGCTAGCTCAGGCGTACTGAGGCCAACTGTAGTCTTGCGATTGTTGACACGGCTGAAATCACCTAGCTTGGCACAGAGATATGGGAACAGGGTGCGTAGATGGTAACAGGACTACTGCTCGTGTGGAGGGTAAACACCAACATTGACTGGTTAGGCCCAGCAGCCCGTTTCCATGCTGTAATTTCAATGTAAGGCTGGGAGTCGAATCTGGGACTTGCGTCTATATGGGCTAGTACTACATCAGGCAGTGCCTTTACTCAGTAGGTCACCTTGAGAGCTTGTTTTTCTTCTTTGTAGGAACATAGGAGAATTTTAGAAATAGTTAAAGCACCATTTAGACATAGATAAAGCGCCAAAGGCGACATAAGGGAAAACTTTTTTACGCAGCGAGTGGTTATGATCTGAAATGCAATACCTGAAAGGGTGGTGGAGGCAGAACCAATCGTGGCTTTCAAAAGGGAATTGGATAAGTACCTGTCGGAAAAAAATTGCAGGGCTACGGGGAAAGAGTGGGAGAGTGGGACTAGCTGAAATGCTCTTGCAGAAAGCTGGCGCGGGCGTGATGGGCCGAATGGCCTCCTTCTGTGCTGTAACCATTCTATGATTCTGTGATTTCACCAACTTCTCCCTTTTGGTTAACCTCAACGTTACCTTCTTGTTTTCTCATCGTGTCGCTAAATCTACCTTTTCTCCAGAAACGGATGTGGTTGTCTCTTTGACCCATTTATATGATTGAATGCAACGGCCCCTCTTGCTGACTTACACCATATTTCTATTACTCTTTGTGTGAAAGTTGTGCCTCAATTCCCCATTTACTCCCACCCGCTTTTCTCATTTTTAAGTGACGTCCGCGTGTTTTTTAAATTTGCGATGATTGATGTGTTGAGATTGTTGAATTTGATCGCATGGTGGTGGGGTAGGACCAGCCAAGAATCAGATCTGTAATACTATTTAAATCTTATTATACAGTTACTATAACTTCAAACTCAATTCACAATGTCACAATGATCTGTGAGAGCAGCCTGGGCAATTTTACTGCTGAATTTCTTTGCTTCCCTGTGTAAGGGGGCGGGGGGGGCACGGGGATTGGGGATGGGTGGGGGTGTGCTTATCTTGTGCCCTGAACTCCACCCAATACTATGGCTGGGATTGGAAAATTGGCATATGGGACAATGGGGGTAATTTTGACTTCAATAGAAATGAAAATAAGGAGACATGTATAATGGGCAGCTGATCCGATATCGTCCGTTTTACACTATTGCCCAAAGTCAAAATGGCCCCCAATGACTGCAAAACCTGCATCTTACCACTCAGTTGGGCAGCATGTTTAAGCACCATTATACCATCACCATGCCATCCTCCAGACAATACGTTTAGAGTGACTAATCTATACATTAAGCTGTAGGAAAAGAGGGCACAGATTTAAGGCTGTCAAGGGCAAGGTTAGGACTGATGCTATGCTAGGAAATATGTTTTTAGACAGTGGGCGATCAGCAGGCGGAACAGGTTGCCAAGAAGGGTGAGTAAGGTCAGGACACTGGAGTCACCTTAAGAAACAACCGATCGCTGTAACGGGAAGATGGTAGAGTGGGCATTCTCGAAGGGTGAGTTCAAATGGCTTAAACGACTTCTTCAGCCAAACCTATCTGGTGATAAGCAAAGCTGAACCTCCTAATCGTTAACACCAAACAAATATATGGGGTGAAAATAATCGCCCCTTAATTACAGAACAATGTTATACAGACCTGGTGATCCGTCGAGGTTCCAGATGACTTGGTGAATCTCGTCTCCGTTTCCTCATTGGGGAGTAGGAGCGAGACCGGCGTCGCCTGGACTCTCTGTCTCGTGAGCTATACTTCTTACGATCCCGGTCTCGGTCATGGTCCCTATCCAATTACAATTTACAGCAACAACTTTTAAAAACTGAAGCACAAGAGCGATGAAACCATTTTTTCTATTTAACAGTAAATGCAGTGGAACCTCCATTATCACATTTATATTATGATGCGGAGATGCCGGCGTTGGACTGGGGTGGACAAAAATGAGAAGTCGCACAACACCAGGTTATAGTCCAACAGATTTATTTAATTTTACAAGCTTTCGGAGCTGTCGCCCCTTCCTCAGGTAGAGTAGCTGTGAGAGAATCTCCCAGAATTCACAATATAAGCACAGAAAAAATCTATTCAAATCTTTCCCTACATCAAAGACACACTAAGAGCACAGCCAAGACAATGAGATGTGTCCCAGGGGGTCCAACGTGTCAAAACACCTGCTGGCTGCATATCCTGTCAATTTGTGTTGGTTCTTGTGTTATTCTTTTTAAAAAAAAAACACCTGGAAAGACCGGCCATGATGAACACGGGACACAACCAACAGAGTACCCTACGTCGTCCAGTACTTCCCCGGAGCGGAGAAACTATGCCATGTTCTTCGCAGCCTTCAACATGTCATCGATGACGACGAACACCTTGCTGAGGCCATCCCCACACCTCCACTACTCGCCTTCAAGCAGCCGCCTAACCTCAAAAGTACCATCGTTCGCAGCAGATTACCCATCTTTCAGGAGAACAGCAACCACGACACCACACAACCCTGCCACGGCAACCTCTGCAAGACATGCCAAATCATGGACACAGATACCATCATCACACGTGAGGACACTACCCACCAGGTACACGGTACATACTCATGTGACTCGGCCAACGTTGTCTACCTGATACGTTGCAGTAAAGGATGCTCCAGAGCATGGTACATCGGCGAGACCATGCAGACACTGAGACAACGTATGAACGGACACCGCGCAACAATCGCCAGGCAGGAGGGTTGCCTCCCAGTCGGGGAACACTTCAGCAGTCAGGGGCATTCAGCCTCGGATCTGCGGGTAAGCGTTCTCCAAGGCGGCCTTCGGGATACACGACAGCGCAAAATCATAGAGCAGAAACTGATAGCCAAGTTCCGCACTCATGAGGATGGCCTCAATCGCGATATCGGGTTCATGTCACGATACAGAACGTGACTTGACATCATGGCCGGTCTTTCCAGGTGATTTTTTTTTAAAAAAGACTAACACAAGAACCAACACAAATTGACAGGATATGCAGCCAGCAGGTGTTTTGACACGTTGGACCCCCTGGGACACATCTCATTGTCTTGGCTGTGCTCTTAGTGTGTCTTTGATGTAGGGAAAGATTTGAATAGATTTTTTCTGTGCTTATATTGTGAATTCTGGGAGATTCTCTCACAGCTACTCTACCTGAGGAAGGAGCGAACAGCTCCGAAAGCTTGTAAAATTAAATAAATCTGTTGGACTATAACCTGGTGTTGTGCGACTTCACATTTATATTAGCCACCACCCTAATCTTTTGCCAGAATTTTCAGAGGACAAAGCCTTGCGCAGGATACTGCCTCATAGCTCTTTATGTTACGTGTATTTCTTTCCCTTTTCTTGATGAATAAAACAAAATAATACTTCTTTTGTCAACTGTGCTCAACTTCATTCCCATGAGTGGAGTATTGCTGGACCACACATATAAGGTGAAAATTTGGGACTCTCGATTATCTGTCAGTTTCCATTATCCACTGGTGTGTGTGTGTGTGTGTGTGTGAGTGTGTGTGGGGGGGGTGGGGGATGGGGGTTAACAGTGTTCCTTGCATTAAAGATGGATAATGGAAGGTCCATTGCAGATGTTTTTCACAATAGAAAATGCTGGATATACTCTGCATTTTGATCAGCGATTGACAGAGAAAGATAGATTATCCTCAGGTGAGACCCTTCACCAGAATCGATGGCCTTGGGAACTAGATGCCAGCCACTTGAATGGAAACTTCATATAGACAGTGAGAGCGGGAAGGCTGAAGAGAAAAGGTAAGTTAAAGATCTTAAACTTAAAGTAAGATCAAAAGATATTAGAAAAGGCAGAACAAAGTTAGAAAAAGACTAAAAATAAAACAAAACAAAGGAGGGAGATGAGAATATAAAGAAAGGAGGGAGAGTCTAAGGGTCAATCCTCTATTGATATTGCATTAAAACCTTGTATAATCGAATCCTTATGTCTGTGCTGAATTACGAGAGAGAACCCAACTGCTCCCTCTGAGCTCGAAGTTCCTTGACTTAGATAACTTAAATTAGATAGGTTTCCTTCAGAAAATAATATTTGGGATACAATATTTGAGATATGATATGTGGTAAGTGTAACATGCTTGGGAGGAAGAGGTGACTTTGGATCTATGATTCCCAAAGCTCTCCACCACTGGGGTTTGCCTTGTGTCATGTCTGGCTCTGTTGTAAACTAATTGATAGAGATTGATTGCTATGATTAGTCAATAACCCATTATCGTTGTGTCATACGACTGCCAGGATGGTAGAAGGTGAACTAGATGGATTGCGGCTTTTTCCAATCACAATTCCTGTGTTCCTATGTTAATGATTGACAGATGGGGGTAGATTTTCTTCTTTAGCACTTGGGCGTAGAGCATCGTACAGGTGAAGCACGTAAAGGAAAATTGGGTGGGCTGCGTTACAGGCCTGCGATCCTCCCTGCCCAGTTTTTCTATATGTGCTCCAATGACGCAATGGTTTATAACTAATCGCTAAAGAGGAAAATCTGCCCCATGTAATGTAGAATTAAAATTATGGCACAGTAAAGTACACACTTAATTAGCACTTGCTTATTACTGATTGGTGATTGGCACACAATAACAAATGTTACATGTTCAGCAGTAAGAATGACACTTTACAGCCTCAACTAGGACTGTGGTCTGGATGTGAAGTATAAAAGTCCACAATGAGTGTAAAGATATCCAGCCAAGATATCAGTTCATTCATTTTTGTGTCTGTCTAATCCCTTTTGAAATCCTTGAAAGCCTGAAAAAATTATAATCGTTTGCATCTAAGACAGAAGCAAGGATGTTCTATAGAGTGCTAGATGTCACCGAGGGGCTAATTTTACTCAATGATTCTGGGGCGAGATGGCCAACTGTACTACCAGTGAGGTAGGGCTCGGAGACTATTCTCCCGGTATTTATTTTTATTTTTCAATTTGGGTGGAAATAGTGTACAGACTGATGAAGAGTTTGTAGCAAGATTTGGCAGTGCCAATCAACCAAAGGACCTTCATTCACTTCATAATTATTTACATTTATTTTGTGCTCAGTCAAAGTGAACTTCTGTCACAATATCAATTTAGCACCACTGCGTAACCTATGAAATCACCAAGGTCTTTGCATCTCACCACTCCTATTGCTTTATTGGATTCTTGCATAAATTAAGCGGAATTTGGGAAGGCAGACATCTAAAGGGGTTGTTTTCTGAGTTTGTACAGAGCATCACACAACCAGGCGCATATCAGGAATTTGGGGAAAGAATCAATGCACACATTTCGTGGGCCGAATGATTTTCCAGCCATTGAATATCGTCCAGTCTGTAAATTCGGTGCATTGCCCTCCATGCCCGGATTCCAAATGTGCTCCCTTGTTGTGCAAAGCTGTGCACTGGGAGCTCAGACCCGTAAAACGACCCCTTAAATTCATTACCTCTGCGGGCTGTATCTTGAATAGCTTGGGCTGCGTCGTGATCGGGAGCTCCTGCTTCCTGGGCTTCTCCTCCTAGACTTCGGTGAATAGCTTCGAGAGCGCGAAGAAGACCTGGCCAAGCACAAAGGAACAGCCCTTGACTCTTCATCCATCTGCCTTTACATCCAACTATAAAGTTATCCATCTTTGGTGTGGCCTTGAATAGCAAATGTACTGCAGCAACCCAACTTGAAATTTAGGTTGATGAAATGATTCCATTTTACAGCATTCAGGAGCTGACATGATGGCCGCTTTGTATTGAAGAATTGCTTCTTGAAATGATTCTGCTATATAGCTCAAATCTGCCGGTGTTGTGGAATATGGCCCTTTTATGTTACGGGACATATTCCAGAGCACCAGAATAACAGACATATAAAGGCGGGGGGACTTTCCATATTTCCTGCTTTATGTTCTTACACATTTCCAATACTGAAGGCAGTTTTACATTGACGAAATGTTGTTGATGGCACTCTTTACTATCAATGATTTGACCTCAAGGGTCTCACATTTTCATGGGTCTGGTCACCAGTTAAACCTAAATACCAGGAGCCAAATTCCGTCACTTTAATCAATGGGAATCGTGGGCCCACAGCCTTGATTTGGAGGAGCAGCAGGAAGAAAAGTAAAGCAGAGAGCTTTGTTCTGAGATTGCATGTTTCGGATCACTGCTCCCCCAGGACCTCTTATAGAGTAAAATGCTTTTAGGTGCATTAAGAATAGGAATTACCAATGAGCTATTACAGTACTGACTTTTTTTTAACCAAAGTTAAAGGAGACTCCTAGGACTGCTGTATATCTGCTAACATAAGAACATAAGAAATAGGAGCAGGAGTCGGCCATTTGGCCCTTCGAGCCTGCTCCGTCATTCAGTAAGATCATGGCTAATCTTCTACCTCATCGCCACTTTACTGCACTATCCCCATATCTCTTGATTCCCTTAATATCCAAAAATCTATCGATCTCTGTCTTGAATATACTCAATGACTGAGCCTCCACAGCCCTCTGGGGTAGAGAATTTCAAAGATTCATCATCCTCTGAGTGAAGAACTTTCTCCTCATCTCAGTCCTAAATGGCTGACCCCTTACCCTGAGACTGTGACCCCTAGTTCTAGAATTGCCAGCCAGGGGAAACATCCTCCCTGCATCTACCCTGTCAAGCCCTGTAAGAATTTTGTAAGTTTCAATGAGATCACCTCTCATTCTTCTAAACTCGAGAGAATATAGGCCTAGTCTACTCAATCTGTCCTCATAGGACAATTTCCCCCTGTCCCAGGAATCAGTCTGGTGAACCTTCGTTGCACTCCCTCTATGGCAAGTATATCCTTCCTTAGGTAAGGAGACCAAAACTGTACACAATACTCCAGGTGTGGTCTCACCAGGGCCCTATATACTTGCAGTAAGACATCTTTACTCTTATAATCAAATCCTCTTGTAATAAAGGCCAACATACCATTTGCTTTCCTAATTGTTTGCTGTACCTGCATGTTAACTTTCAGTGATTCGTGTACAAGGACACCCAGGTCCCTCTGAACACCAACATTTCCCAATCGCTCACCATTTAAAAAGTACACTGCTTTTCTGTTTTTCAACAATGGAAACGTTTGTATACAGGTTTAGGGGCTCAACTATTAAACTATTTTTTCTTTAAGTGTTGATAGTTGACTATACTTTGAATTAGTTTGAGATGTTCTGTCGAGTTGATTAGGTACTATATGAATGAAAGTCTTCCTTTCTTACATTTCTTATCATTTTTTCATGAATAGTTCCCCAGCAGCAGAGAAAAGATCAATAATTAGAGCATTCTCTGCCTTTTATGGAATACCGTTAGATCTTTAAGAAGCCTTACAGGATTTTACATTTTTTCTCATTGAATTTGTAGAATATGACCTGAATACTCCTAAGGACGTCTTTTTTTAAGTGTTTTTGACGAAGATACTGCGTAAGATATTTGGGTAGCAGGCTTCTTTTGGATTGCACATGCTGGGACACTTGTAAATAATGATTTATTGGAGAGTTGAGGGCTAAGTGTTGGACAGGAGACAGAGGATAATGCCCCTGCTCTTCGAATAGTGGCATGGGATCTTTTATGTCCACCTGAGAGGACAGATGGCGCCTTGGTTTAACATCTCCTCCTGCTGTACCTCCAACAGTGCAGCACTCCCTCAAGACCCTTGTTGTCCATGAGCTTATCGTGGATGATTGCATCAACGTCATGGCCCTGACGGAAACTTGGCTGAGGGGTGATGACACCTTACCCTTAGATGGAGCCTCCCTGCCTGGCTATACCTTCCACCACTTGCCCCGCCCAGACCGCCGTGGTGGCGGTGTGGCTTTCATCTCCAAATCACACCTTGGTCTGTCCCCCTACTCCTCTGGCACTTGCTCCTCCTTTGAGCATCTGCACCTTATTCCACCCCTCTCACCTCTCATTTAAAATTCTCATTCTCTACCGCCCACCCAAGTACCATAAAAATGTTATCACAGAGATATCTTCACTGCTTTCCTCCCTCAGCCTCGGTACCGAACGACTTCGCATCCTCGGTGATTTCAACCTCCATCTCAATTCATCATGCTCTCTCTCCTCTGAGTTCACTAGCCTCCCATCCTCCCTTAATCTCTCCCTCCATGTAAACTCCCCAACCCATATTCACGGCCACCCCCTCGACCTCGCCATCTCTTGTGGCCTCGCTACTCCCATCGTGTCAATCGCAGATAAGGCCATCTCTGACCACTTCCTCGTATCGTTCTCCACCCACATCCTCCTCCCCCACCCCCAACCCTACTTCTTTCTGTGTCCACCCCGGAAAAAACTCTCTCCCAACTCACTTACAACTTAAGAAATCCCAGCTGTCCAGCCTTTGGCCCTCCATTCACCACGACATTTCTGCAGCTACCTGATCTGCTGAACCACACCCTCACCAGCACCTTTGATACCCTAGTCCCTATTGAACCAATTACTCTCTCTCACCCTGGCCGTTCCCCCTGGTATGGCCCTCATCTTCGCTCCCTTAAGTCCAAGGGATGCAGACTTGAACGGATATGACGGACAACTGCTTTAGCCTTTCACTGCCAGATCTAGCTGGACCACATAAAGCACTATCGGGTCCTGCTCTCGTCTGCCAATACTGCTCACTATTCCAGGATCATTCTGGAATGCAAAGATAACCCCCGGCTTCTATTCTCTACTGCTAACCGTCTTCTTAAACCCCTCTCCCCTTTCTCCTCCACACTCACCTCCAACAACAAGTGCGAGGAGCTCATGGACTTCTTTGTCTCTATGATTGAGACCATCCATTCAGCTGCCTCTGCCACTTCCCTTCCTTCCCCTAGCCCACCAGGCCAAACTTCCCCTAAGGCTCCCCCCTGCCCTAGCCCTGAATTCACATCTTTCTCCAGTTTCTCTCTGATCTCCCCTCTTGACCTCTCCGCGCTAATCTTGTACTTGAGACCCACTTCCTGCTCCCTCGACCATATTCCCACCAAACTGCTGACCACTCAACTTCCTTTTCTGTCTCCCATGTTAGCTGATATTGTTAACGGTTCTCTCTCCTCAGGTACTGTCCCCCTCTCCTTCAAATCTGCCTTCATCACCCCTCTCCTCAAAAAAACCAACCCTTGACCCCTCCGTCCTTGCAAACTACCGCCCCATCTCCAACCTCCCTTTCTTCTCCAAAGTCCTTGAACGTGTTGTCGCCTCCCAAATCCGTGCCCATCTTTCCCGGAACTCCATGTTTGAATCCGTCCAATCAGGTTTCCGCTCCTGTCACAGTTCAGAAACGGCTCTCATCAAAGTCACAAATGACATCCTTTGTGACTGTGACAAAGATAAACTATCCCTCCTTGTCCTTCTCGACTTGTCCTTATCCTTTGACACGGGTGACCACTCCATCCTCCTCCAACGCCTCTCCACCATTGTCAAGCTGGGTGGGACTGCACTCGCCTGGTTCCATTCTTATTTATCTAATCGTAGCCAGAGAATCACCTGCAATGGCTTCTCTTCCTGCTCCCGCATCATTACCTCTGGTGTCCCCCAAGGATCTATCCTTGGCCCCCTCCTATTTCTCATCTACATGCTGCCCCTTAGCGACATCATCCGAAACTACAACATCAGTTTCCATGTGTACGCTGGCGACACCTAGCTCTACCTCACTACCACTTCTCTCGACCCCTCCACTGTCTCTAAATTGTCAGACTGCTTGTCCGACATCCAGCACTGGATGAGCAGAAATTTTCTCCAATTAAATATTGGAGAATATCCACAGCATAACTAAGAGCGCCTATTTCCACCTCCATAACGTCGCCCGTCTCGGTCCCTGCCTCAGCTCTTCTGTTGCTGAAACCCTTATCCATGCCTTTGTTACCTCTAGACTTGACTATTCCAACGCACTCCTGGTTGGCCTCCCACGTTCTACCCTACGTAAACGTGAGGTCATCCAAAACTCGGCTGCCCGTGTCCTAACTCTCACCAAGTTCCATTCACCCATCACCCCGGTGCTCACTGACCTACATTGGCTCCCGGTTAAGCAACGCCTCGATTTCAAAATTCTCATCCTTTTTTCAAATCCCTCCATGGCCTCGCCCCTCCCTATCTCTGTAATCTCCTCCAGCCTCACAACCCCCCGTGATATCTGCGCTCCTCCAATTCTGCCCTCTTAAGCATTCCTAATTATAATCGCTCAACCATTGGTGGCCGTGCCTTCAGTTGCCTCGGCCCTAAGCTCTGGATTTCCCTCCCTAAACCTCTCCACTTCTCTACCTCTCTCCTCCTTTAAAATGCTCCTTAAAACCTACCTCTTTGACCAAGCTTTTGGTCATCTGCCCTAATTTCTCCTTATGTGGCTCAGTGTCAAATTTTTGTCTTATAATACTCCTGTGAAGTGCCTTGGGACATTTTGCTACGTTAAAGGCACTATATAAATACAAGTTGTTGTTGTTGTACTGAACTGGAGTGTCACTCTAGTCTATGTGCTCAAGTCTCTGAAGTGGGGCTTGAACCCATGACCTTCTGACTCAGAGAGTGTTACCAACTTACCATAGACTAGGGATTGAATTTGGGACTTTCTTGCTCTGTAAGGCTCAGTTCCACACTGTGTGATGCATTTACCAACTTAAGCCATCAGGGAGATCTCATCTATTCATTTCTATCTGTCTCGCTAGCTACTCGGACAAACCTTTTCCCTGAAGAATGCGATCTGCTTCTTGAATATTTCGCAGTTGACTTGTACTCAGGAGAGCGGGAACGAGAAGAACAGCTGTAGCTGCGGGAGCTCCTGCCTCGCCCTCTGGTGCTGCGGGAGTCACTTCTGGACCGATGTCTCTCAGGAGACTTTCTGTCAGGTGAAGGGGAAGGACTTCTCTTTCTCTCAGTGGTTGTTGGCCAATCGTGTGCTGACGGTAATTCTCTGAAACGAAAGGGAAAGAATCCCACGTAAACTTGGCTGGACAAGGATCAGATGGTCGGTGGCAGTGTCATTTATTGCCGCTCACATCGCTAACAACTGGCGAAGATCATGGAACATAAAAACATGAGAAAGCATGGAAAGGAAAAAAGGTCATTCAGCTGATCAAACTCACTCTTTCTACAGATCAGTACAATCTCATCATGGACTCTAACTCATTATTTGATCTCATTAGGAAATCTTCTGCAAAAATAAATCAAACCCCTTGGCCAGGACAGTCGAAGATAAATTAACCCCTTTGGCCACTACCAATGGAAAACTGACCCCCTGACAGTGGTGGGCCTTCTTCTTAAAGCAATTGCTTTTAGAACTGAACGACTCACTAGGCCACTACAGAAGGTCGATTCAGAAAGCATTAAGAGTTAACCTCCTAGTGTGGGGCTGGAGTTACAGTAGGGGTGGCAATTCAGCAACTTCCGCAATCACACTTTTCCTTATATGCCCAACTGCCTATTCACGAGGGCGGGCGGACAACCTGCTATCACATGACCAAGGAGCTGGTAGGCTTTCAGATTCCAATAATTAACAATACTGCCTGGCGTGTGAATGACTTGGAAGCCTCTTTGAGGCAGCTCCTTCTTTGCAGACCTCTCTGGAGAGTGAGAAGACTTACCCCCTGGCCCCTTTGTCCGGCTGATAACCCGGAGATGCGCTTGGCGACGAGGGTGCAGCTTTACACGGGGACGAGCAGCTCGTCACTGAATTCCCTGAATCTGAGCTGGGCTCCGCCTCATTAAACTTCAGTTTGCCCGGGGATAGTGCCTGGCGGTCTAATTCTGCACGGTGGTCGAGGGGCTGCCCTTTCTCTTCCTCGGCTTGTGATCTGGATGAGGCGGCTTTGGTCGAGGGGGGCGAAGCTGTGTCATTGCCCGAGTCATAATCTTGGTAGCCTCCATTCTGGCTGGGTGCAATATCAAGCTTGTTGCATTCTTCCTTCACAAGCGTGTGCCCAGAAGACCCTGACTTGCATATCTGCGAACAGAAACATTGCTGCTGTTACGTGGCATAGTGTTGCTGAGACAGTCTTCTGCCTGTATGATGCACTGTCTACTGTTAAAGGCACCTAACCCCCAAACACAGAAAAAAATCTTTCCAACATGAAAACTCGTAGATTTAGACATCATGCATTTTTTTTTCTCTCTTTTGTTTAAAAAAAGCATGCGAACGATGTAGTAACAAAAGAAGAACTGTAGGAGAGAAAAAAGAGAAATAAGCTTTTTTTTTAAATTAAAAAATGATAAGGAAATTAAAAAAAATAAGTGGTATGTGAAGGAAGAAAAATAAGATGTGCGTACAGGACTACATACTGCATTAAAAAGAGGAAATCAATAGGCCCCAGTAAGCGTGGCATTAAAAAGGACAATGAACGAACATCACAAAATGAGAATTATGTACAAATTAAAGTCGCAAAACAAATAGTCCATCACTTTAACTAAAAAAGCCCCTCTGAAAGGTACAGCTTTGTTGTGTTTCCTGCAGAAGAAATCTATTCTCTCCAGCGACCTATAGTAAATCCCTAGTCTGCGGGTAGCATCGACTTACCAATCAAGAATTCCTCCTTAAGTAGGTAAGGTGTAAGAAAAAGGGAAGAGCGGGCAACATAAGTGCATCATTAGAGTCTCAAATGACAAGAAAAAAAGACACAAAACCCTGTCCAAATCCCTCCATTTTTTTTTCCTTATTATTGATTGTTTTTTGTTGCTTTAAATCTATTTCAATTGTTTGTGGGAGTATTAACTTAAAAAAATCTAAACTAGGTTCGTCAGCCATATTTCACAATTTTTAATCGTCTGGTTGTTAAACGTTAACAATGAATAGTGGAGTTTTCAAGCAACAGATTTCAAAGGAACACGTTTGCTCTGGGAGCGGTTCACAGGCCTCCCGTGTTCCCCCAACGTGGTTTAAGGATTAGATTAACAACGTCATTTGTTAAGCACATTTCAATCAGCTCAAGTAGAAACAGCAACAGGTTGATTTTGGCGACCGAGCAACCCAGTTACGTTTTGTGTGGGAATTTTGTAGCTTTTTTTAAAAAAAAACCAGAATTTCACAATCCATTCACTGTTGTTGTCAAAACTCAGGAGGGAAACAATATGTTGCCAGTTTCATTTCTACCTTTATAAATTTAGGATTTGTATGAACTCAAATTCTATTAATCAAGAGATTTTTTTTTTAAACTCAGTGATTAACTGATGTACATCTTATGCAGAATATATGTGAGTCACGCGCCATTTTAGGAGCTGTAGTTATGGAGTTATGGCACTCTCTCTGCTCTGTGCTAACGACACAGTTTTATAGATGTAATCAATGATTGCTTCTTAACTCAACATGGGATGCAGGATACGAAGGCAAGTTTGATTTAGTATTTTGGTGTCCACCAGAATTGATTGGTAATCTGGAAGTGTGTGAACATTGATCACTGTGCAGTTCAATTTGATATTTTAAGAAAGTCTAAGATCACATGCAACAATATGGGCATGAAAGATGCGAGGGAATTTACTCTCTTCCGGTAGCACACTGGTTAACACGTTCACACAAAAAAATGATTTCATGTGATATTTTAAGTCATTAATCCCTTTACAATAAATATAATTTTTACCTGTGGTAATCAGAGTGCTACTAGAGGGAATTAAACCCCTGAAAGAACAAACTTTGGCGTTTTGAGAAGAGCACCAAGGAGGAAGCAAAAATAGGAAATAAAATTAAGTTAACAAAAGTTATTTAGCTTAAACTGTGAGTTCAGAACTAGAGGAAAATTCAAGTTAAGACCATTTTAAGGGATGTGGAAAGAAAAGATTCAATGAACAGCAATGAGATTCAGTAGAATGGGCCTATATTCTCTGGAGTTTAGAAGAATGAGAGGTGATCTCATTGTAACGTATACAATTCTTAGCGGGGTTGACAGGGTAGATGCTGAGAGTCTGTTTCCCCTGAACTAGGGGGTCACAGTCTCAGGATAAGGGGTCGGCCATTTAGGACTGAGATGAGGAGAAATTCCTTCACTCAGAGGGTTGTGGATGCTCGGTCATTGAGTATATTCAAGACTGAGATCGATAGATTTTTGGGCACTAAGGGAATCAAGGGACATGGGGATAGGGCGGGAAAGTGGAGTTGATGCCATGATCTTATTGAATAGCGGAGCAGGTTTCAGGGGCCATATGGACTATTCTTCCTCCTATTTCTTGCATTCTTATCAGATAAAAGAGCAATTAACCTTGTTTTTGGTTGAGGGAGGAATGATGACTCGGACACTGCAGGTCTGGGCAACAGTGAATGCTATCCCAACATTCAGAAAAGGAGCGAGGCATCAGAATTATGGACAGTGGAGAACATGATTAAGAGGATAGTGTCAATGTTCATCCAGAGATCACAGAGATCATAAGCAGTAGTCAACATGGATTTAAGAGCAGTAATTAATGACTCATGAATCTACAGGAATTATTTGTGAGGTAACTCAATCAGTTGATGGCGGAATATCTAGTTTCTGTAATTTATTTAGGTTTTCAGAAGACATTTGACAAAGTTCCACATTATCAGGTATGGTAGTGTAGTGATTACGTCACTGGACTAGTAATGTAGACAATGGAAGTTCAAATCCCACTATGGCAGTTTGCGAAACTTGAATTCAGTTTTTAAAAAATCTGGAAATACAAAGGTGATATCAATAAAAGTGACCATGAAGCTGTTGGATTGTCATAAAAACCCAATTGGTCCGGTCCGGCCTATATGTGACTCCAATCCTGCATGAACAATGTTAAATGCACCCAAAATCCACCAATGATTACAGTCAGGATTACATTCCTGAGCCTGGTGCCTTAGGACATTCTGACAACCAGGCACACTGTGAAAGGACCTCCACTAGCAGAGGTGGAAAAGGAAAAAAGGTTTTGGATATGACCAGTGCCCATTCATTGAAAGCAACAGTGAAGCTGTTAACAATAAGACTAATCAGGTACTGGGATACACTTTGAGGTCATTTGATTATAAGTCAATATAATTAATTCTAACCTTGACTAAATCACTGGTGAGGCTAAATTTGAAACATGTGCAGTTTTTTACACCCTATTGATGCATCAAACAGGTTTCAGAAAGATCAGAAGGATGATTGTAAGACATAGGGCTTTCGGTTATGAAGAGAGACTCGCAGACTGAATTTATTTTCATTTAGAGAAAACAAAATTGAAATGTTTGCTGAGCGAGGTCTTTAAAATGCTGAGAAGCATGGATAATTGAGATGCAGCAAGTGCTTTGCTATGATGTGAGACTGGGTAAACTTGGGATTAAATTTCCTAGAAATGTAGCGCTTAAGTCGGTGTGACCGAGGTGTTTAAAATAACGTCGGGAATTGACAGGGTAGATGGGGAAAGAATGAGACAGCAGGCGAATCCAGCTAGATTAAAACTAAGCCATTCAGGAAATATTTTTTCAAACAAAAGGTTGTGACAGTGAGGAATGCACTGCCTCAGAAGATCATAGATCCAGAATCAATTGAGATGCTTAAAAGGAAGAAAGACTTAAAGAATTGGGTCTTTTTTATGTTATGTTAACACAGATATGATAGAAATGTTTCAAATTATGAAAGGGTGGGACAGGGTAGATAGAAGCAGACTATTTCCAGCAGTTGATGGGTCGAGAATAAAGGGCCATAGATACAAAATCAAATGAAAGGGATTTAGAACTGAGGGCAGGAGAAACTTCTTCACACACAGAGCTGTGAGGCTGCGGAATTTACTTTCAAGGTTAGTTGTTGAGGCAGAAACTCTGTCAAGACTAGATTGGAGAGGTGGATGAAGGAAAAGGGGTTAAAGGGTGAGTAAACGTGATTAGGACTATTTTCTTGTGTGGGGGGTAAATGGTGGCACAGGCTGGTTGGGCCAAATGGCCTGTTTCCGTGTGACAACTTCGATGTATTTCTATGTATATTTATTTTGGAAGTAAGGATATTAAGGGATATGGGAAGAAAGTGGGAAATTGGAAAAAGTTAGAACTGCCATGGTTAATGAAATGGAAGAGCAAATTGATAAGCTGAACAAACTACTCTTAGTCCTAATTACCGCTTCCCTCTAACAGTATCAAATTGGCAATTCAGTTCTCCATACCTTCAATCCTAGACTTCCTAAAACTGTTACTACCTAAGTGGGAGTCCAAGAAAATCAAGGAATGTTAGCAGTTAAGAACTAGCATTTCTGTATTTGCAAACCAATCTAGCCTTTAATGGGAGATGTGCATCATGTAATGTGCGCTGAGGACGAGAGGTGGCTGGGGATGGGTGGAAATCGCCACAGATCTCCCAGCAGCCCATACTTAGGTTTCAAATCAAACTGCAGCATTAATTGTTAAATGTGTAACTCAAGTTAGATGTAAAACTACTAGGTATGTTTTGGAAAGTCCCTACTGTAAAAAAAATGCTGTTTTTGTTAAATATCATGCTACTTGATACAAATCAAGCATATTGATGAACTACAACTCCTAAAGTGCTTGCGCTATAGATGTGTAAAAAATAAAGAGCAAACCTGGCTGACATAGAATATGATATGGCCTCGGGTTCTAGAAATGAAACATTTTATATAAAATCGGCAGGGATCCATATTATAATTTACATCAGCCAATCTCTCACACATATTCATACTGCAATGTACTTCCGTCTTGCTTTTAAACAACATTTTTAAAATTACATTGTCTATTCCTGTATGCCTTTAATTGTAAATTTAGTGACAATACCCACCTTTCCCTTATTCATTTCGAGTGCAGTATTAGAAAGAAAATGTAAACAAAATTTCTAGATTGGCGTGCAACACGAGGAAAGCACAATGATTGTTTAAGTACTGTTCACTACATTTTATATGGAATGCTCTTTAAAGCACAATTAATTTTATTTTACAGGTAGCTACATTTTCTTAACACCAATACCGAACTCAATATGCTGATTGACAGAGACAAACACTCATTGTCTGAGAACCAAATCAAGATACGTGGATTGGATGGGGAACAAAGCAAAGCTGGTTTTAACAAGCGAGTGAATGGCAGCCTGATTTATGAACTGTCCCTGCGCTTTGTTATAACATAAAAGACCTTCAGTGATATGGCCATTTACACTGTTAACCAGTATTGTCTGTGGAAGTACGATTTAGTAAATGTTGGACCCGCCATGGAGGAGGTGCCTTGTATGGATACACAGCCACTGGCAGCCCCTTATGTGAGTGGCAATTCTTCATGTGTGAGCCTAGACAGTGAATGGCAGCCAGTCATTTTACAATGGTGGGCATCTCGGGTAAGCTCAAGTCTGTCCTGATCTGAGGCCCACCAGTGCTCACACAAGCATTTTCCAGCAGAGACTACTGAACAGTGACCCTGAACAGGAATCCTGGCTGAAGTGCTCTCTCCCTATCCTGGGAAGCACGTGGGCCAATTGTAGTGCCCATTGTTACTCGAGATAAGACGCAGACCAGGGGCAACCTGTAATCTTCCGGGTCTGCCTGATTCAGTACCACATTGGGGAATACCATGGAGGGATAGCCATACATTAACCCTCTTTTTCTGAAGACTCTTTTCTCACTCTGTTTAGGTCCCTTGCACCATGTGCCAGTGAGCAGATAAGTACTTGCAGTCAAACAGTAGTGGGCGTGCACAGAGAGACCCGAGTAAGCAACCTTCTGATGTTCTAAGCTGCATTAGGGTGGGAAGGGCCACCCTTCACTCAGTGCTTCCTTCTCTCCTGGACAGCTTGGCTAAGATGGGCAGTGTCCCAATGTGTGCGGAATTGTGGCAAGGAGCTCCTATTCTACCATTCCACGTGGGGCCACATTGCTATGCCAATGTACAGTACCATATAAAACCTATTCAATGAAGTCGAGGTAGCGTTTTCTGTCGATTGCTGTATAAGCAGCCGGGGACTTGAACCTACATTTTATACAGCCATTTTGATCCTGTTAAAATGTCGCTAGCAGTTGGGGTGGGGGCATTGGCTTTATTGCACCTGATGTCCTGCCCTTTATATTCTCTTTGATTCATCAGAAAAAACGATTCGCAGCCAGCAGTATTTACGGCTCAAAAGCTTACATGGCAGAATTGCAACAGGTCACACTAAATATTCACCTGTGGCACAGAAAGATGTGAATCTCTAACGTGTTGTTCACACTATGTAAAATAGAATTGGAAAAAAAATGCAGCTTGGGACAAGATCTGCAATTACATCATTTGTTTTGCTATTTTATGCTGCTGTTAAAATTTTTTTGCAATACAGCTCGCAACAAACCTCAGCAAAATGAAAATCTCTTGAAATAAAAGCACCTCCCCACCCTAATAACTGTTCAACACTTCTTATTTAATGTTTGTCAGTAACTTTGCTGCAAATGACATAATTGGGTGTCAGCCTTCTCCTTCCCTTTACCCTTGTGACTGAGTTGACTCCTGCCCCGGTGAAGCACCCCATCTAATGCCTGATTTAAGAACTGATAGTGCTGCCGCCCCCACTCCTCCCCACATTGCCGTCGGTGGGCTCAAGTGACAGGCAGCCTTGGGACTCGGAGCTGTCACCGACCATCTGCTCAGGAGCTGCAGATCACGAAAGGCAAGATTACACCACTCCGGCTTTGAACGGAGCTTCTGAATTCCAGACAGCGGGAAGTAAGAGGTTGCCGCTCCTCTTAAGACCTCAAACCCCAATTTAGAGCGGTCGCGCCATTTTGCAAACCTCAAGCGACCTGTTGTTACAATAAGGAAAATGGGGGAAACTAGTTCGAAAGTTGATTCTTTAAATGCACAGGATATTTTGACAATGATTTGCGCGGCAAGTGCGAACACATCATCAAGCTAAATCTCTTGGCTAGTTTAATCTAAAATATTCCAGATGTATGGAGTGTTTTATTCAAGGTTCATACTAATGAATATTTTCCAGCTTTTTTTTCACTGATAGAAATTGGCAGGGTTGACAGACATTTGTTTTCCTGTTGTGTCACTCAAAACGATCACATTTATAGCTCCTCCACTGAAGCATGTTTCACTTCTAACAGGTAAGCTCATCTGCAATCGTTCACCCACAATGATCTGGTTGTATGTCATGGCCAATTCATTTAAAATGGTGTCATGAAATATATTTAAAATGGCTGTGGTTATCCAATCTTTGGGATGTGACAAGAAGTATAAAGAGGATGCTGACCGCATTTGATGTCTAATCCTGACTAGCCCTCTTGTAACGCGATAGCTCTTTCATTCAGCTGCTTCTGCCTGGGGAAGCAGCAACTGCGACGCATAATGTCGCCCTTCCCAGCTGTTCTCTCCCCAGTCACCCAGGCGCCGTTGTGGGCAACCTTGGAATTCTCAAACACAATCTGGAGATTACCCACTGCTGGCTTTAAGTGAAAGGCAGACTCCTTAGAGGAGAGTTAGGCAGTATCCGTGCACTCGGACATTAATAGCCGATTATACTGGCTAGAAAACTGGCCGAGGTTTCTGGAACACAGTCAGAGCACTAAATAATAACGGGTGAGAACCCACAGCATGGGGTCGGTAACATCCAGTCAGATAGCTGGTTGGGACTATCTCACTGAATATTCAGATCTAAACAGGTGACTGGACTTTCAAGCACACCCACGATGCCTGACTACATACCTTGTTGGTCACCCAAATGAGTGAAGCCTTTTAAAAAAAAAAAATCAAATAGATACATTTCAAATCTCTATCACTTTTAAAGGCTGCAAGGATTTCTTGGACAGTTATGTTGTGAACAATTGTGGCAACTTAAAATAATTGTTTAGATTCAAATATGTGTTACAGGAGGAAATCATAAATAATTAAGGGGACAAAAACATATACAATGTAAAACACATTTAAACATATTCTCTGTTGTTTAGTAAAATATTAATACGATTACGTTTCATATTTTCGCTCACACTCTAAGAACCACCTTGGCTAATATTAATGTTAATTCTACCCATGGTTCTGGTGCTTGACGTTAACCCCTTTAGAGACAGGCTCGCCCGACAACAGCAAGATCACCTTTTCTTTGTCGTGAACTTGTGTTGACTGAGGTGAAGGATGTAAGTACTGGGGAATAGAACCTGGCGTCAGCATCAAGCACAGGGGGCTGTTGGACGTAGAGTAAAGCCCCTTCTATACTCTGTGGCAACAACACGCTCCGCCTCCCGCTTCAGAGGAGAACCCAGCCTGCGCCTGTGTGGCACTTGTACTTCCCACGGTAATCACCCAGTGGTCAGTCTGAGTGAGATTACCAGCAGCGGGTCTGTGCCCACCAGGAAGTGCACTGAGACTGTCCAAACAGGACCCTTACAGCCACCGTGGATTTGAAGCTACGACCCGGAGAGGAAAGGCCAGCGTCTTACACCACACGTTGCCTACTATGCCACCTCTTTAAAGAGACACTGTCCTTTTCACCATCTCACAGAGGCCGTGTTTAAAAACCAGAGACCATACATATCTTTTTGCGCTTGTCTTAACTTCTGTACCGAGTCACTTCTAATAAACTAGGTACATAGTTAATAGCATTTTGATAAGGACTGTCTGCCCTCTTGAGGTAATGCTTTTGCACTCAATCACAGGAAGCAGAAAAAAGAACTAGAGAATTATGGGAGTGAAACTCTGCCTGTTAATTATTTTATGAAATTAAAACGTGAATACAAAGTGGGCTTTCCTCTTCGATACTCATGCCAACTTTTTAAGACAAATATCCAAAGCGGTCATTTTACTCCAATAAGTGGAGAAGTTAGAGAAAAGCCTTAGACCTTACAGTTTAGATTTTATTTGACTGAAAAAAAGCCTACAGCTGAAGTACTGTCTTGTGTGAAGCAACTTTTGGTCAGCACTTTATAAATTCAAATGATCATTAATATTCTGTAAAAACTTAAAAAGCTGACAACATGCTGAGCGATAATGCTAGCTATTGATATTCCAATGGGACAGAAAACCTGGACTCCTAAGAGACCACTGAGGCAACATAAAATGGGAATGAACAAGTTTTCTACTCCATTCACTTTTACAACCAGCTGTGCTTAGACCCCATATTTCAAAAGCTACAGCAACACAAGCAATTCACTTAAATTAGACTTGCATTAAACACTAAAATGAAGGAATGGAAAGAAATAAAATAACACTGCCGGCTTCAGTTAGACACAATCATCGTACACAGTCATAAGCGATTAAACATCGGTTTTACATGTTAATGTTAGATTAACCTCCTGAATAGTGATGCATATTTAATGAGCTGGGTGAAGTGATTAATGAAAGGGCTATTTCACGAAAGTGCCAGTGTTTATCACGCTGTGAAGCCTTAGCAGGAAATTTTGTAGCACAGAATGGAGGCCATTTCACCTATTGTGTCTGTACTGATGCCAGCTCCACATCAGAGCCATCTACTCTAATCTGATTTCGCCCCTCTATCCCTAGAAAATCTTACTGCCAACTCAGGTGAGGTCAGCTCACTCAGCACGGGTTGGTAGTCGAACGTGGGCCTTCATGGTTTAGCCGAATTGAGCAGCTGAACCATCGGGAAGTACGTAGCTTTAGTGATCTCTGACCCTGGATTTCTCAGAGAGTCTGCATGCCTTTGTCTTCATGAAAGTCTTTAGCCAAATCTTTATTCTGAGGCTGGGAGAAGCTTCAGAACATGTGTGTGTAAATTTTCTATCACGATATAATGACGCAATGATAAATTTCAACATTATTTACATAACCGTGTAGAGAGATAGGTTTGCCAAACACTTTTCACGATGAAGGTGCCCCATTAAGAAATAAATGGTCTCATTTTCTCTTGATTCCAGAATTATGCCTCTATATCTACATGATCCTCTTCAATTGGGATGGTATCAGGAGACTTTACATGGAAACCATCAATGCTACTCATTAATCTACTACCAGGAGCCACACAATCTCCTGTCATAACATATCATCAATCTGTTGTCATAACATATTTCTTACATGTTTGAAACATCTAACGTGTCAGTAATTCAATCCACTATTGTTTTGCTTAGTCCACATCTCCTTTACATTGTGTCATTTGTAAACCTCTGGGGCCTAGATGTGCTGAGGGTATAAGTAGGTCATTTCTGCCACTAATGATCTTTGTTCATCTTCTGACCTAAGGCACCATGTTTTGCTTCCATCCATTAGGACAGGTAATGTCAAGGCTTTATAAAGTCTAAGTTCAAAGTAAACTTGAAGCCAAATTGGAGGCTTAGGCATCCATTTAACGGCTGAAAAACAGGGGTGCACCATCAAATCGCTAAGCCCCGATGTGGATAGATGGATGATTTCTGTGCAGATACTCTGTGGAATGCCCCGTAATAAAAAGATTGGGATGCAGTTGTAATGTTGCAAACGACCAGGTACAAGTGAATTATTTAACTGTTCCTCTGCTAAATAGATAATTGAATATTATTTAAACTGTACTTTAGGTCCACTCAGTATTTTTATGCTTTGACTAACTATTTGCATTGGACATTGCACATTCTGTGGCATCATTTCCCATCTGCTACTCTCTGAGTTAGAAGTTCCTGAAACCTCTGTGGCTCTATGCTGATTAAATAGAAGGAAAAGACTGCCAGGAATGGAATTGTACCTTTCTCATTTGCCTTTGGTTCATTACACTTTCTCAGCATTGTTGAAATATGCCAATGAACAGCACTATCAGCATCAACACAGACTAAACTACTATCCACAATACGCCACACCGTGCTGCTGTTCTCCAGATTTTCAAAAGCTGATATATAGTACTGAAAAGGTATAACTACGTAGCGTGTTCTGTTATCCTCTAGAAAGTAGGCCAAGGCTGTCAAAGTGCTTCTGAACCTCGATGGATACTAGTGATAGATCACCATCGTTCAGCACTGTCTCTGGGAAGGTTTCCAAAACTGAGATTAAAGATCTCCAGTGGTTGATTTGGACGAATGTAAAGTTCAAAATTAGATTTGAACTTGATCTGATCGTCCAGTCTGCATGTCTCAACAGAAATTGGCAATGATAGATTGTCCCTTGCCTACTTTCAGTCAAGTCCCCTGTCATTAAATCAGTCCCTAGATTCCAGAAGCATACCCCTCATACAAATTGTCCATGTGGCCTTTCTTGCCATCTCCTTGTTACTTTTCTCAGATCTCTTAATTTCAAGGGCACCATCTTCACAGAAATTATTTAGCAAACTTTCTTCTTGCAAACAGATAAAATGATGAAGTAAATGGCGTTGAAAAGCATGATCGTGTCATTTGCACGTCACATTGTCGTAATGAAAATCACACCGTTCCTCTTCTCTCTCTCTCTCTCTCTCTCCAGAAACCAAAAAAAAAGTTAAGCACTTTTTCCCAAAGATGGATCCGCTTTGAAACTGTGCTCCGTTTTCGTGCACTGGTTAACAGTTCATGCCAAGTTAATGTGAGTGCTGTTCACAGTTAACAACTTGGCTAAACTTTGCAGGAATTTGAAGTGAATGTATTAGCCAGTGCACTGAAAATAGAACACAGAGGAAGTTCAACCTTGCCATGTTTGAAAATTGTTCTTTTAAATTGGCAACACAGACCACATTATAGAAAGTATTTATCAACTGTCATAGATTTCAGGTCACGGGCTTAACTATTTTCCTCAGAGGATAACATGAAGCCGAAATTTGACATATAAAAAAAACACAGTCGGATCTTAAAATTGGCAAAATCATTTTCTGAATAATTTAAGCCATGAAAAATGACTGTGTAGCATCACAGCACTATTTCAAATAAGTTCAGATGAAAAGAGTTTGAAGTATGTGTAAGTAATCAAAAATTCAGGGTGGAACATTCAACGTCAGTGGGGGCTTAAAACGACGGCAGCAGATCGACCGCTCGCTATACAGCCAGCTCGATTGTTCTTTACGCTGACTATATGGACGTCGAGTGGGGTGTGTAATGGGTGGCTGGTCCGATATCGCCCTTCTGACACACCCGCTGAAGTTGAAGGTTCCAGCGTCAGTGTCTGAACAGTGCTGCAATGGACAGTCTTAGAACTTTCAAAATCCCTCGTGTCTGCGCTGTGCATGTCCTTTTGTACAGTGTACAATTAGTGGTCACAAGGCTGGGATCAGCAAACCCAGCTTTGCTCTAGGATTCTTTGTGGGAAGTGGGTGGGGGTGCGGGGGGGGGTGGTCAATGTGAATTTATTACCAATCATCAAACCCAGACCCAGACCTGAACAATGGCTTGAACAAGGTACATCTGGATCCTTGGCTTAGAGATAAAAATATTTTGACAATAGGAGATTATGACTGAAGAAAAATGAAACGTGTCACTGAGAAATCAATAAGAACCAAAGAAATACAGAATCTGGCCAACTTATATTCATCATAGTGGGCGGGCGGGCGGGGGGGGGGAAGAGGGGATAAGGCTTCATGACTGAGGGCACTAACTTTGTCTGCTTAAACACTTCTCTTCTTTTAAGCAACACTTTATTTTACATGGCCCCAAGTAAAGTTTAATATTAGAATTTCATGAATTGTCGTAGTGCGAAAGATAAAATTGGCCTCAGTACTTACTATTTTGTCAGTTGATTTGCTGTTTTTATTCTGAGGACTTTTACATGGTGACTTGCCAGACTGGGAGCGGCTGTTGACGGGGGCACTCTGCTTTGTACTGGCCTTTGAATAAGCTCCGTGGCTGCTGCTTCTCGATCTGCCTCGTAGGCTTCGCGCTGCTCCTGAACGGCCTTCTTTACTGCGGAACAAGCAGACCGAGAATAAACATTAAAACAACTTTGTGACATTTTTCTTTCTCAGTTTTCAAGGGCTCATCTCCAGAAAAAAGAAAGAAAGACTTGCATTTCTGTAGCGCTTTTCACGACCTCAGGACGTCCCAAAGTGCTTTACAGCCAATGAAGTACTTTTGAAGTGTAGTCACTGTTGTAGTGTCGGAAACACATTACTGGTCAGTTTGTACACAGCAAGTTCCCACAAACAGTAATGTGATAATGGCCAGATAAGCTGTTTTAGTGATGTTGATTGAGGGATAAATGTTGGTCAGGACACTGGGGCTAACTCCCCTGTTCTTCTTTGAAATAGTGCCATAGGATCTTTTACGTCCACCTGAGAGGGCAGACGGGGCCTCAGTTTAACGTCTCATCTGAAAGACAGCACATCTGAGAGTATAACACTCCCTCAGTACTGCACTGGAGTGTCAACCTAGATATTTTTGCTCAAGTAAAAAAAGCCATAAAAAAAAAGCAAACCAAGCACTAGGGTTTATTTCTAGAGGGATAGAATTGAAAAGTAGTGAAGTTATGCTAAACCTGTATCGAACCTTGGTTAGACCACACTTAGAGTACTGTGTACAGTTCTGGTCGCCATATTATAAAAAGGATATAGAGGCACTGGAGAGGGTGCAGAGAAGATTTACAAGGATGATACCAGAAATGCGAGGGTATACCTATCAGGAAAGGATAAACAGGCTGGGTCTCTTTTCTCTTGAAAAGAGAAGGCTGAGGGGTGACCTAATAGAGGTCTTTAAAATTATGAAAGGTTTTGATAGAGTAGATACAGAGAGAATGTTTCTACTTGTGGGGAAGAGCATAACTAGAGGCCATCAATATAAGATAGTCACCAAGAAATCCAATAGGAAATTCAGGAAAAACTTCTTTACCTAGAGAGTGGTGAGAATGTGGAACTCGCTACCACAGGGAGTGGTTGAAGCGAATAGTATAGATGCATTTAAGGGGTGATTAGATAAGCATATGAGGGAGAAGGGAATAGAGGGTTATGTGGGCGTCGCTGGCAAGGCCAGCATTTATTGCCCAGGTGGTGGTGAGCCACCTTCTTGAACCGCTGCAGTCCTTTTGGTGAAGGTACTCCCATAGTGCTTTTAGGGAGGGAGTTCCAGGATTTTGACCCAGCAATGATGAAGGAACGGCGATATATTTCCAAGTCAGGATAGTGTGTGACTTGGAGAGGAACTTCGAGGTGATGGTGTTCTCATGCGCCTGCTGCCCTTGTCCTTCTAGGTGGAAGAGGTTGAGGATTTGGGAGGTGCTACCAAAGAAGCCTTGGCGAGTTGCTGCAGTGCATCTTGTAGATGGTACACACTGCAGACACGATGCGCCAGTGGTGGAGGGAGTGAATGTTTAATGTGATGGATGGGGTGCCAATCAAGCGGGCTGCTTTGTCCTGGATGGTGTCAAGCTTCTTGAGTGTTGTTGGAGCTGCACTCATCCAGGCAAGTGGAGAGTATTCCATCACACTCCTGACTTGTGCCTTGTAGATGGTGGAAAGGCTTTGGGGAGTCAAGAGGTGAGACACTCGCCGCAGAATATCCAGCCTCTGACCTGCTCTTGTTGCCACAGTATTTATGTGGCTGGTCCAGTTAAGTTTCTGGTCAATGGTGACCCCCAGGATGTTGATAGTGGGGGATTCAGTGATGGTAATGCCGTTGAATGTCAAGGGGCGGTGGTTAGACTCTCGCTTTTTGGAGATAGTCACTGCCTGGCACTTGTGTGGCGCGAATGTTACTTGCCACTTAACAGCCCAAGCCAGAATGTCGTCCAGGTCTTGCTGCACGCGGGCATGGACTGCTTCATCATCTGTGGAGTTGTGAATGGCACTGAACGCTATGCAATCATCAGCAAACATCCCCACTTCTGACCTTATGATGGAGGGAAGGTCATTGATGAAGCAGCTGAAGATGGTTGGGCCGAGGACGCTGCCCTGAGGAACTCCTGCAGCGAGAGTGCTACCACCTGAGCCATGGCTGACAGTCAGGTACACCCTGGACTGCACCTAAACTACCCTGACGATGCTTGCTGGGTGGTGTGTGAAAGTAGCTCTGAGTGACTCTCCTCCCTATTCCCCTCCTTCCCATGGTAAAGCATTAATCCTCAGCTTGGCACCTCTCCATAGTGTCATGACTGAGATTGAGAACTACCGACATAACCCTATGGCTTGCTCAAGGACGTAGGGAGGCATTCGCAATTGAGATGGGCAGTGGATAAGGAAGCTATGTTTCTCCAGGGAGGTTGTCACAGAGTTGTGTCACCTCCTGCAACAAGACCTGCAACCAACTGCCACACTAGCACAGAGTTGCCTGTTGTAATCAAGCTAACTGCAGCCCTGACTCCAGCTCTCTCCAGGCAGTCACGTGGGATATCAGCAACATCAGCCAATCTGCAGTTCATGCTTGCATTAAGCAGATGGCCGATGCCATGTTTGCTGGAGCAAACGGCTTCATCACTTTCCCCATGGACAGCCAGAAGCAGCAGCTCTGCGGTTGGTACGGATTGCCAGCTTCAGGGTCTCATTGACTGCACCCACATCGCCTTAAGGGCTCCTTCAGATGACCCCACTGCCTCATGAGTCGCAAGGGCTTCCACTTTATGAATGTAAACCAGCAGCACATCATATAGATCTGTGCCCGCTCTCCTGGCAGCTGTCATGATGCTTTTATATTGTGGCAATTCTTCATTCCTCCCCCTGCACAACAAATGAGAGGCCGGCTGCTTGGGACAAGGCCTATCCCCTGCGCACTTGGCTCATGAGTCCTCTCATGAACCCACACTCGGTGGCTGAACTGCACCACGATCAGATCCATGGCTCAACCAGAGCCCTCACCGAGCGAACCATTGGAGACCTCGAGCAATGTTAACGCTGCCTGAACCGGTCTGTTGGCCTCCTCCAATACAGCCCAGAAAGAGTGTCCCGCATGACAGCGCTTTGCTGTGTGCTGCACAAACTTGCTCTGCAAACACATGGAGCAAGCAATGGACCAAGATCTTCAGCAAGATGACACTGATGACATAGAGGATGATGAGGAAGTGGAAGGGTCAACATTTGCCTGCAGTCAGAGCTCTTCAGCAGCAGATCATTGAAGAGCACTTCAACTGAACAATTCTTCCTCCATTAACAGTCAAATCCAAGATCTTTCCCAGTCCTTCCACCCTCAGGTAATCTGCATCCATCCAAAGATCAACATTGATATTCATGTCAACCAACATTGCAGGGTCACCAGCTACGACTGGGATATTCTCTGCATGTAAAGATTTTAAGAAGGATTATCATTGCAGTTCTGACGAAGAGTCCCCGACTCGAAACGTTGACTCTGTTTCTCTCTCTCCTCGATGCTGCCTGGCCTGCTGAGCGTTTCCAGCATTTTCTGTTGTTATTTTAGATTTCCAGCATCCGCAGTATTTTGCTATTGTATTATCATTGTATTGCCTTGTACAAATGCCTGCACACTGATAATCACCCTGGTGTAAGCCGCTAGTACCTGTTTTACGTGCTCTCTTACCTAGTCTAGTGCTTTTACAAGGTGTTCCCCCAGTGGCTGCAGCATGGGAGGCAGAAGGCAGCTGTGGCTCAGTCAAGGGCTCTTGAGATGCTCGTGGATGGCGACCTCCAAGACCTTGGGTCTGAGAGAGCCCGGCTGCAGATTGCAGCGACTCGGTGGCTGCAGATTGCAGCGACTCGGTGGCTGCTGGAGCAGTCTGGCCCAGCTGGCCTTCCAGCACCAGGGTGGACTTCGGTTCAGGGCGTCGCGAGAGTCCAGACATGTTGCCATCACAGGCGATGGCATCACGTTCCTTTTACATTGCACGACTGCCCCTGCTATCGATGTTCCCGATGGTGGGGGAGTCCAGAACCAGGGGTCACAGTCTAAGGATAAGGGGTAAGCCATTTAGGACTGAGATGAGGAGGAATTTCTTCACCCAGAGAGTGGTGAACCTGTGGAATTCTCTACCACAGAAGGCAGTTGAGGCCAATACATTAAATATATTCAAGAAGGAGTTAGATATATTTCTTAAGGCTAAAGGGATCAAGGGATATGGGGAGAAAGCAGGGACAGGGTACTGAATTTGGATGATCAGCCATGATCTCATTAAATGGCGGAGCAGGCTCGAGGGGCCGAATGGCCTACTCCTGCTCCTATCTGCTATGTTTCTATCGGGCTGTGGGAGATCAGGCTGTAGGAGATCCGCGATCTGACTGAGGCCCCGATCCATTCGCTCTCCCAGCCTTATCCAAGGCAGAGGAGATGGTGGAGCCCAGAGCCTGCACGACCCCAGTATGAGTATCCCTGGAAGATGCCGCCACTGGTGCCATAGACCCCTGCAGGGAAGGCCCAGCCGGATGCCTGCCACATAAATGGAATTCGCCCATTAAATTGAGGGAGCCTTATTCTGCACATGCTCTGTACTGCACCTGGCTTGAGTGTGTGCGCAATTGACACCAGGTACCACAAGCAGAAAAGTCTTTCATTTCCCCCCCCCAACCTCATTGAGCAAAAACTCATCAAGAATTCGATGGAAGAAAATGCATTTGAACGACTGCAATAATTCTGAAACATTCTCTTGTTCCTATCAGTTTGTTTAGACTGCGTGTGTTTCAGACGAGGAAAACATTCTGCCCAAGGAGAGCTTTCCAATTCCAAACTGGCTGTCACCTTTAAATGTCGGCAATTAGAGTCCATTGATACCAGAACACTGGCTGCAGAAAGTAAGAAATGGAAACCTATCTGCGTCCGAGACACAATTTCACTTTCATTGTTACACAGCCATTATATTACATTGCTAATCTTTAATTATACAGCAGTTCCTACAATAGACAGTGTTCTCCAGTTACACTTCAGTGCTTATCCTCAATAATGACAGACCTCAACAGACTTACGGATCAGCTGACCTACATAACCCAGATTTCAAAAACAACAATATATACAATAAACCAGCATAATTCTCTCCTCTAACTCGCCCATTTTAAAAACTGCATGCTTTCAATAAGAATAGAATTTCAGTGTGGAAATGACACTCGATCGTCCTTCAGCAGAACCTGCTGGTATATTTTAATCCCTTGTGTGTTGTAGCAGAATCAAAATGATAACAAAACGTGATTGTCACAGTTTAGTTTATTTAGTGAATACTGTAAATTGAGCTTCTTCCACACAATCTTCTGCATTCCTCTAATATCATTTTTATGGCAGTACAGAGTTATTTTTCTCTTTGCTTGACAGCCCTTCCTTCAGACTTCCTGCACAGTGTTAGCTGAGGATGCAGGAGGGAGTTGAGAGAGAAGGCAATTATTTTCCCTCTGTAATTTTGTCCCCTCCTTCTTAGGAGATGCTGATTCGTGCCACTGTACGGTGCAGCCTGTTCACCAATAACTTACCCAGGTCAACTTTCTTCATGAATCAGTGAGCATCAGTAGGCAAATTGACCACAGTGGCATCAGAGCAAAGCCCAATCCTGTCTTTACCCAATGTCCAGCATGGGGCACCAGATAGTAATCAAGAAAGAAAGGAAATACTTGCACCATTCATGACCTCTGGACATCCCAAAGCGTTTTGCAGCCAATGAAGTACTTTTAAAGTGTAGTCACTGTTGGAATGTAGGAAACGCGGCAGCCAATTTGCAACAGCAAACTCCCACAAACTGCAATGAGATAATGACCAGATAATCTGTTTTTTTCAGTGAGGTTGGTTGAGCGATAATTATTGGCCAGGACACCGAGGAGAGCTCCTCTGCTCTTCCTCAAATAGTGTCATGGGATTTTTTAAGTCCGCCTGAGAGGGCAGACGGGGCCTCAGTTTAAAGTCTCACCCGAAAGACAGAGCAACACTCCATCAGTACTGTACTGGATGGTCAACCTAGATTATGTGCTCAAGTCTCAGTGTAGGACTTGAACACACAACCTTCTGACTCAGAGGCGAGATGCTACCACTGAGCCAAGGCTGACACCCTCTGTTGTCTTTTACCCCACCTGGGGTGCTGAGACCAACTGTAACATCCCTACTACTCCCTGGCTGAGATTAGTTAACTCAACACAGATAGGAGATTGAGCCCCTCGAGCCTGTTCCGCCATTCAATGAGATCATGGCTGATCTGTGACCTAACTCCATATACCCGCCTTTGCCCCATACCCCTTCTTGGACACAATGCTGTACCAACTGAGCCATTAGGGGCCCCAGAGAAGGCACTCAACACAGAGGTCAGTACTTCTGTGTATCATCGTAATGTTTTTAGAAGTTGGTAAAAAGAAAATTAAAATAATCATGATTTTAAAAAATGTTTTACAACCTGGAATTCAATGCTGAACAATCAGTTCTAAGAGTTACATTGGAACATAGGAACAGCAGGAGGACATTGAGCCCCTCGAGCCTGTTCCGCCATTCAATGAGATCATGGCTGATCTGTGACCTAACTCCATATACTCACCTTTGCCCCATACCCCTTAATACCTTTGGTTAACAGAAATCTATCAATCTCAGATTTAAAATTAACAATTGATCCAGCATCAGCTGCCGTTTGCAGAAGAGAGTTCCAAACTTTTGCCACCCTTTGCGTGTAGAAGTGTTTCCTAACTTCACTCCTGAAAGGCCTGCCTCTTATTTTTAGGCTATGTCCCCTAGTCCTAGATTCCCCAACCAGCGGAAAGCAGCCACTGCAAGAGTGCACATTCAGGGCATTGATGAGCCCTGTCGAGAGTGGTATTTGACTTTGTAAAACAATACCCCTGGTTGGTTAGGAGACAAAGATGGAGTTCCAGTTCTTTTATGGCTTTTATTATTAGCAGAAACTCATCTGAAGTGTCAGTTTGGCTCAGTTGGTGACACTCTTGCCTCCATGTCAGAAGGTTAGGGCTTCAAGTCCCACTTTAGGCCTCAAGCACGTAATCTTGGTTGACACTCCAGTGTAATTCTGAGGGAGAGCTGCGCTGTTGGAGGGAATGTCTTTCAAAGAGGTGTCAAACTGTGGCTCCGTCTGCCTGCTCAGGTGGGTGTAAAACATCCCTTGGTACTATTTGAAGATGCGCAGGGAGTCCTTCCCTGTGTCCTGGGCAACCTGCCTCCTTCAACAACCACTACCAGCAACAGATTCTTTGGCTGAACATTTTTCCCTCAACCCATAAGACCTAAAAATCAGATGGAAGTGGTCATTCATCTCAGCTGCTGTTTGGTGGGATCTTGGTATGTGTTAATTGACTGCTGCAGTGGTCGACATAAGAATTGTGACTGGAGCTCAAAACCAATTCAGTGGTTGTGCAGTGCTTTGAGAAGTGATAAGGTTCTCTATATAAATGGAAGTCTTTCCTTTCCCACTTGCTGTAGTGCTGGGACTACACGAGGAGTGTCTGAAGGGTTATAAACATTTTGATGAAAGTCTTTTAGAGATGGTGACAGGTACTTGGAAAGGATTTAATGTGATTTTCCAACAGCTATTAGATTCAAGCACTGGAGAGCTGAATAAGGAACTGCAGTAGTATTAGATTATATTGTGGAGCTTAAAATGATATTAATGGTGTTTTACAGCATGCACACTGAGATAAAAATCTACAATTTTCACACTTCAGTGAACTTTTGTGGTATAGTTTCCTTAACCAACATTTGAAGATGAAATCATCATGGAGTGACTGGCTTCGGCGGGGGAGGGTTGATAAATGGGCTCTTAATGTGCAGTAACAACATCCAATGTGATATATCTGTGCGTGTGGGGAAAGAACACAGATTTACCTGCTGGAGCAGCTGGAAGACCTGGAGGCTGAGCTCTGTGAACTAAGACGTCTGCACCTGTGGCCTTTACGTGAAGGTGACGCAGCCCGAGACCTTAACAGGAAGACGGAAGAGAGATGATCAGTGCCCTGCTATCTGGGATCCATCCAGGCCATTGCCTTGTGCCCGCTGTCAGTGAGTGCCACTTTAAGTCCAGTTAACACTGAATTAGGAGCAGTTTTGAGCCAGGTATTTATGCCCATTAGGGATTGAGTTTAGATTGCTTCGATTCATATTTTCTCGACCCATTCCATGGTACAACTCCATTGGCAGCCTTACGGCAACTTGTGCAAATGGCCATTCTTTGAATGTGAACCTTGTCCACAGACTATTTGATCATGGGAGGCATCAGAGAGGACCATGATTCTGTCCTCACCCAGTATCTGCAGCTGAACTTCCCAGCAATCAGGAATGGGAGCTCAGATCTATTTTCTCTTTTTAGCTTGGAATTGCTGAGGCCAATTGCAGCACTCCATTGGGTTCCGAGCTGAGACTAATTCAGCCCAGAGCAGATATTATGTACAGCCCAGTATCACACCACACAATACATTTACCCATGGGGAGCTGTCCCTGTGCTCCCTTATAGCGAAAATAGGGGACTTTAACTTATCAGTTTGAACCTTGGTCCCAAAGGTGAAAAGACAGTAAGCAAACCCAGTGGACCTCCCCCACCTCCAGTCCACAACTGATCTTATTTATAATGCAATTTGTGCCATTTCCCAGCGCTTCTTGACTATACAAGGTTGCTTATCCCTGGCGTATCTGTGAAAGCTTTGGCAGAGCTGTTGCACTGGTTTATACGGATAAATAATTACTGTAATGGCTGTAAATTTATGGGGAGAATGTTCTTGGTACAAGCCAGAAATTCAGTTTGAAATCAAGACAGCAATTTTGCAATTGTGGAATGGAAAAAATCAATAAAAAGAGAAAAATTCTTGGAAGAGCTAATAAAAACTTTTAAGTTTTGTCATTAAAGTGATTACATTTGTGGTAATTTATGTTTTGGACAAAATAAAGTACTTTGGGGCCTTGATCTGAAGGCTTCTTTGTTTACTGCTATGGACTGATTTACAACTGGAAAAGAATGATCACATTTAAAGTGTATACAGGATAGTGGTAAATAATTCTATCACCCTCTGAAAGAAAACCAACACATTACAAAAACAGACAATAATAATATTTAATCCGGGGCTTCAGAAGGGGCAACACGTAATTTTGTTCGAGTTTGAAGCTAAAGCAATACTACCACTTGACCAGCAGGGGTCAGGCTTACACTTAACACTGGATCACCCCAGACACATGCCCTGCCACCCTGCACCACATTAAAGCACTGGTGCATTTCCTTCTCCTTTGCTGCTGTGGTTAATGGCCATCCATGGCAACCGTCAGCAGCTCATGCTAACAGTAAGCATTTCTCTTTAGGTTTGCACTCAGATTTGGTGCAGGGACAGAGGCTACATCGTCGATCGTAGGGGCGGAAGACTTCAAAGCCTGAGATATCCGGGTCCGTGACAAGGTATCACTTCGCCCGCTGCCAACGCGCATCGCGACCTCGCAGCCGCGCTGCTCGCCATTGTCCGACACACGCGGGAGGTGGGTGGGGTACCTTGTCGTCATCGCGGACCCCTGGAAAATTGTAACCCCCAAGTGTTTCACGGGGATTACGCAGCAAAGATTGATATGAAATGTGCTGGGGAGAAGGATTTGTCCGACCGTGACAAGCTATTTCACCTTGTCCAGAACAGCAGACCCAGAGGACACGGCCTGCGCTTGAAACGGGCTAAATTCAAAACCAGTCTGCGGAAAAATGGGCTGGATTTTTACGTGGAAGCGGGGAGGGAGCAGGATTGAGTTTGGGAAACCCGGAAGAACAGGTTTCCCTCAGGCCCTGCCGAATTTAACGTCAGGACATGATTAACATTTTTCTTCTCTGTTTCCTGGCTGTGGCCAGCCAGATTGAGATGCTGGCTGGCTGTCGAGCGGGTAGGCCTTTAGCACAAAGCCGCAGCCGGGGAGCAGAGAGGAGAGAGGGAGGGATCGGAGGACGGCAGGATCAGAGGCCGGAGGGGCGGGTGAGGGGTGTGGGGGGGGGGGGAATCGGAGGCTTGCAAGGTGGGGGGAGGGGGGGCGGGAGCAAATTGAAGATCTGAGGCCTGAGGGATCGGAGGCTGGGTGGGGGGGGGGGGGTTCTGTGAGATCGGAGGCCTCGTGGGGAAGGTCGGGGGAGATTGGAAGGGTCGGAGCAATGTTCCTGTTTAGCTGCACGACCACGCAACTGTCTGAAGCTCCTGCGCAGGCCACTTGCCGGTTTCTCAATGGAAAAACTGTGCATGCGCGGATGTTTGAATGGGCCGCACAGCCCCTTAAAAAATGACAGGAACATTGGTCAGGGGGGGTGTCTGATCACAGGGGGTTAGCAAGGCAGGTACACTTCCAGCAGATAAGTGGAAAGGCACTTACCTCCTGAATCCAGCAGTCCTCACCTCCCTTTAGCCGGCGGGTTTCCCGAGGCCTGGGAAACCCAGCTGGCTAGAGTTAAATCTGAAATTGTGGATTATAAGGAGGCACGCAGCCCCATTATAATATTTAAATTCCCAGCCCACCTCCTGGGGAGCTGGTTGGATGCCCGACCCCATCCGCCTCCGTTAAACAACAACTTGTATTTATATAGCGCCTTTAACGTTGTAAAACATCTCAAGGCGCTTCACATGAGCGTTATAAAACAAAATTTGATACTGAGCCACATAAAGAGAAATTAGGGCAGATGACAAAAGGCTTGGTCAAAGAGGTAGGTTTTAAGGAGTGTCTTAAAAAAGGTGAGAGAGGTAGCGAGGCGGACAGGTTTAAGGAGGGAATTCCAGAGCTTAGGCAGCTGAATGGTTGAGCGATTATAATCAGGGATGCTCAAGAGGGCAGAATTAGAGGAGCGCAGATATCTCAGAGGATTGTGGGGCCGGAGGAGATTACAGAGATAGGGAGGGGCGAGGCCATGGAGGGATTTGAAAACATGGCTGAGAATTTTAAAATCGAGGCGTTGCTTATCCGGGAGCCAATGTAGGTCAGCGAGCACAGGGTTGATAGGTGAACGGGACTTGGTGAGAGTTAGGACACGGGCAGCCGAGTTTTGGATGACCTCAAGTTTACGTAGGGTGGAATGTGGGAGGCCAGCCAGGAGTGCGTTGGAATAGTCAAGTCTAGAGGTAACAAAGGCATGAATGTGGGCGGGTTGGGGGTCAGGATTCAGATTTTTAACACTTTAATCTCCCAGCCAACTGAAACCCGTCCGTTTTTTGGGGTTAAAATTCCCCCAATATTTCAGTGAGCGAGTGGTCAATCGATGGAACAGGCTCCCTCAGGAGACAGTGGAAGCAGTTCGTATCAATTCATTCAAATCCAAATTAGATAGATTTCTTTCAGAAAATGACATTTTGGGATACAGTGTGTGAGTAATTTGAGCCATGACATGTGGTAAGTGTAACATGCTTGGGTGGAAAAAGGTGACTTTGGACCTATGGTTCCTCAAGCTCTCCATGGCAGACTGGTCAGAAAAGTAAAAGCCCACAGGATCCAAGGGAAAGTGGCAAGTTGGACCCAAAATCGGCTCAGTGGTAGGAAGAGTAATGGTCGACGGGTGTTTTTGTGACTGGAAGGCTGTTTCCAGTGGGATTCCGCAGGGCTCAGTACTGGATCCCTTGCTTTCTGTGGTATATATCAATGATTTAGACTTCAATGTAAGGGGCATGAATAAGAAGTTTGCAGATGATACAAAAATTGGCCGAGTGGTTGATAGTGAGGAAAAAAGCTGTAGACTGCAGGAAGATATCGATGGACTGGTCAGGTGGGCAGAAAAGTGGCAAATGGAATTCAATCCGGAGAAGTGTGAGGTAATGCATTTGGGGAGGGCTATGAGGAAAGATTGGATAGGCTGGGGTTGTTTTCTTTGGAACAGAGGAGGCTGAGGGGAGACTTAATTGAGGTGTATAAAATTATGAGGGGCCTAGATAGAGTGGATAGGAAGGACCTATTTCCCTCAGCAGAGAGTTCAATAACCAGGGGGCATCAATTTAAAGTAATTTGTAGAAGGATTAGAGGGGAGTTGAGGAGAACTTTTTTCACCCAGGGGGGGGTTGGGGTCTGGAACTCACTGCCTGAAAGGGTGATAGAGGCAGAAACCCTCATCACATTTAAAAAGTACTTGGATATGCACTTGAAGTGCTGTAACCTACAGGGCTACGGACCAAGAGCTGGAAAGTGAGATTAGACTGGATAGCTCTTTTTCGGCTGGCACAGACACGATGGGCTGAATGGCCTCCTTCAAGCCGTAAACCTCTATGATTCTATGACCACTGGGGTTTTCCCGCATTACATCTGGGTCTGTTGTAGACTAATTGATAGAAATTGATTGCTATGGTTAGTCAACAACTCTATTATCGTTGTATCATGTGACTACCAGGATGGTAGAAGGCGCACTAGATGGAGTCCTGGTCTTTTTTCGTCCAGCAAGTCCTATGTTCCTATATAATGTGTAATTAGAGAGGCGATACATACATGCTCATTGTCAGCATGTGACTGCCACATCTGCAGATACGCTATCTGCACGCATTTTGGGGGCTTGGTCTGTGTGTCTGCATTGTAACTGGAAGCCAGCGTGGACTGGGTCCCTCTCTCTTCAGCGCTGCTCTTATCGAGTTCTGCTGCGATTTGAAGTGATTTTGCCCGCTGCACACTGAGGCTGGGGATTCTTACGAGAGCAGAAATTCCCACCCAGATTATGGAGCGGGCAGAATCATTTCAGGTAACAGCAGCAAGCAGCAGCAACGCTTCAGAAGGAGCAGGAGAAAATGGGGCAAAGTGAGGGGCCTGAGGAAGGGTGCGGGGGGTGGGGGGGGGGGAAGGGGAAGAGGGGAGGAGATGAGAGCGGTAGTTTGGAGGAGGTACATGCAGAAGCTGACAACGGAAATGTGAGGTGGAGGAGGAAGAAAAATGCAGGCATGAACTGAGGCAGGGGTGACGGAGGGTGCCAGCTTAAACCGGAGCGGATGTAAAGTACCGCCCTGAACAGCGCGGGGGTGGGGAGGGTTGAAGAAGCGAGCACAATTCTCAATTGGATACCTACAGTACCTGACTAGAATAATCCCAGGTAAATGAGAAGGAAATTTCCTATTTGCTATAAGGCATTTTTTTTTTAAAAAAGGGTATTATTTAAAACTTATTGGTCTAGAAATTCGTCCCGGGTGGTGGCGCAAAGCGGGCGGTATCGGATCGGGCGCCCGCTATACTCAGCACCTGACATTCAGTTCCACAGCAGTCGATCGAACTGAATGTCAGGTGCTGCTTATAGCGGGCGGCCGATCCAATACCGCCCGCTTTGCGCCACCGCCCGGGACGAATTTCTAGGCCATTATCTGTTGCTGCTGGGAGAATTACATTTTAAAATATAAAGAAAAGTAATTCCTTCCAAAGAATTCAACAAATTTATTTTTAGACGGATAAAAAGTGCAATGCTCATGTTCATTGTTGATTCCAAAATACTGCAAAATGCACCAAATCAAGCGTCAAAAATCTGAATTTTCCAGGAGCATGCCCCAGGCGATACATCTTCTGCCTTCAACACTAGTTTCTCCTTTCAGGCATTCTTGCAGTTCTGTATTTTTCCTCCAAAATACATGAGAAGGAATGCCGAGTATATCTGCACCTTAAGTTACAGGCCCATGTAACGACTTGTTTTCACAAGTCATGGACTGTTCTTAAGTTGGCACATATGGATGGCAGAAACTGATGATGGGATATTGACAAGTCAAACGCACGTCTATTGTCTCTGTGTATTCCTGCTGCTGAGGCAGGACATCAGGAATGGTTGTGCACACTTCAGCTCCTCCTGGCCCCACAAAAACCTAAAAGAACAGAAAACTTGGAGAGAGGGGGTATAACCTTAAAATTAGAGCTGGGCCGTTCAGGGGTGATGTCAGGAAGCACTTCTTCACACAAAGGGTAGTGGAAATCTGGAACTCTCTCCCCCAAAAAGCTGTTGAGTCTAGCTTAATTGAAAATTTCAAAACTGAGATTGATAGATTTCTGTTCGGTAAGCATATTAAAGGTTATGGAACCTAGGCGGGTAGAAGGAGTTAAGATACAGATCAGCCATGACCTAACTGAATGGCGGAACAGGCTCGAGGGGGCTGAATGGCCTCCTCCTCTTCCTATGTTCCTATGGCGATCGATGCCTGCAGTGGTCCCTTTAAGGACCGCCGGTTAGGACTGTCAACACCTGCAGAACGTTGGATTGGCAGGCTTTGCCCATTTCGCCTCGAAAGTTGCAATCATTGTCCTGCAATTGACTTAGGACCCTGATTTGCATATTTAAACAGCCTCCCGCCTGTTTTGAGCGCGAGTGCTGGGCGCAGATGTAAACGCCTGCCTGAAAGTTGATTCAGGCGGGCAAATGGAAGCACAGATTCCCTGCCGGATCTTTAACTGCCGGTCGCCCGTTCTGCCATTGGGACATGGACAGTCGGTAACTGAAAGTCTCCCGCAGAACATTCATATTCTGACAGAAAGCAAGAAGCAGGCAGGAGTGTGTTAATGGTAGTAGGAAATTAAATGCAATCTTGAGGTTTAGATAATCTGTACAAATTGTTCAAACTTCAATCTAATGATTTACTGCATAATTTGAGTCCCTTGTTTATGTTAATATCTTGTAGCAATCCAACCTATCCATTATTCTGTCGCTCTTTGATAGTGTTATAACTCGTTGCTGAGCACCATGTGCGATATATGCCAATTGATATGTTGCTGTACTGACACAATAATTTGTCACAATTGGTTGGCTGGTAGCTGCAGAAATATTCTCTGCAGCTTAGAAATGATTGCCTACGGTATTAGTGTACAAACGCTTAATGCATTCGAATGCGCTGCTTTGCTCGCTGTTGCAATAGAGGCGTTAGCTCTAAACAGAACAACACACAGTTATGTGTTGAAGACGTGTTATCCAATTGTACACTAATATCGCACAATTTCTGGTCTTATATTTCTTCAGTTGCGATATGACAATGGCTTCGTGACATGGCATCGGTTTGCAATGTTTCCCACAATCAACTTCTAAAAAACGTAATTTCTGAACCCGGAAAAGCACAGCGAATGCGAAAAAACAACCTCGCCACTCTCTTCCGGGTGCACATAAAAAATATTATCATTCGTGTGGCTGGCTGATTTATTTGTGGTTTTGCCTCATTCGTTGCTCATTGGAAGTCAATCATAATGGAAGTAAATATCCTGTTTCACGGGGTGGCATTGATTATGTATCGGTTGGGAGCACTCTGATTTGAAAGTTGTAGGTGCGAGCCCCACTCTAGGAATTGAGCACATAACCTTGGCTGACACCCCAGTGAAGTACTGAGGGAGTCCTGCACTGTCGGAGGTGACGTCTTTCAGATGAGACAGTAAACGTGGCCCTCTCAGGTGGATGTAAAAGGTCCCCTGGCACTAGTTGAAGCTAGTTGAAGAAGAGCAGGGAGTTCTCCTGGTGTGCTGGCCAACATTTATCCCTGACCAATCCCACCAAAAAATAAAAGTTTGTAGCACTTTCGCTGTGCACAAAATGGCTGTCACATTTGCCCACATAACAGCAGTGACTGCACTTCAAGACCAATGGAAATCTTACCCTCCACCCCTGGAGAGGCTTTCTCTTCATTGTCCAACCTTAATGCACATCCTCAATGCACAACCTCAGAAACAATTCGTCTTGGTTCATTGCTACAGATTTCACTCTCACGACTTGTCTAAACAAAATGACACTAGCCTCACTATTTTGCAGTCACAACGCAGTAAAGATAATTCGCTGCATAGGAGGTATTATACTAGGAGGATTATGCAGATGGTCTGACGTTTAAGTGGAAAATAATGGAAAAGATTGAACTCTATCAGATCAGTAATGAACCAAACTCCACTCAAATGGCTGGAAAAGGGACTGGACACTGCGGCCTGCATTTGACATTGGCGTCCTGCCTCAGACAGATGTGTGAACAACATACATGCGACAAACAGCTGGATGCCAATGGACCACCACAAGACATCATTTACCTTCTCCGACGCCTTTTCTCTTCTTTCCTTTTCCTTTTTGGGCTTGTTGAACTGAAGGAAAGAATAGCTTGTTATATTTCTTTTTTGTCAATCAGCTGGTGGACATGAAAACATTAAAAGGCAGCAGCAATTAAGCTGAATTAATAAAGCTCCCTACCTGTGCCGTCGTTTCTTTGCAGAGGCTGCTTCTGACCTGCAGATAACACAAGGTGGGTTTAGGAGGTGAGAGAATGCAAGCACTTTGCATTTTTACATATTAAGTTTCTGATTTTTCCTCTTGACTTGCATGTAAATGAGGCAATTATATCCAATTAGCAATAATGTTAATGAAAGGGAACTTCACTCAGTGGAGTAGACACAAAGATTTTCTTTGATTTTAAATTAATTGAAAGAAGAGCTTTAATAAAGATGACGGCTGTGAGGATGTTAAAACAGGATATAATCACTGAACTCCTGTAGAAAGAAAATCAAACAGTTACGGCAAATTGTGATGAACTTTAGCCTCTCATTGGGTTCTTTTCATTTTCTGTGGATTTTTTTTTATCAGTGGGTGTTTCCATTTATTTTTTTGTTCATTCATGGGATATGGGCATCGCTGGCAAGGCCAGCGTTTATTGCCCATCCTTAGCTGCCCTTGAGAAGGAGGTGGTGAGCTGCCTTCTTGAACCGCTGCAGTCCGTGTGGTACTCGCTAAACCCACTGTGTCAATTGAAGATAAGGCCATCTCTGACCACTTCGTTGTATTGCTTTCCACCCACATCTCCCTTCCTCCACCCATGCCGACTTTCTTCTGCCCCTGGAAAAAACTCTCTCCCAGCTCCCTTACAACTGCACTTACAAAATCCCAACTTTTTAAAAATTCGTTTATGGGATGTGGGCGTCGCTGACAAGGCCAGCATTTATTGCCCATCCCTAATTGCCCTTGAGAAGGTGGTGGTGAGCTGCCTTCTTGAACCACTGCAGCCCGTGTGGTGAAGGTACTCCCACACGGACTGCAGTAGAAGGCGCTGATAACATAAGTCTGGGATAATGGATTTGAGAAGTTAGTGAATCCAACATAGACAATGTGTGACCTGTTCCTAAAGATTAGACCTCAGAGGTAAGCAAAGGGCTAATCCCCCTTGTCTACTTTGTAGTTTCTCAGGAGTTTTATAAAAAATCATTTTTTACAAAGATAAATACAGATGAGAGGCCATTCAGCCCATCTAGCTGATGTTCCCCTCATCACAGCTTCTAACAGCTTCTTGACTGACACCAGAGTTTTTACCTCCACTACCCTCCTTGGAGGACCACTTCAGAGTATTGTACTCTTTATATGAAGAATTATTTCTATTTGCTTCCCGACATCACTCCTGGGATGTCTTTTCATCAGTTTGCACCTAAGTCCTGCAGTCATGGGGTAACTTAAAATAGTTAGATTTGTATTAGAATTTTACCTTTTCCATTTCCTTTTGTATCTTATATACCTCTAAATGTGTCCTCTAGTTGTGAAGCAGTTGCAGCTTCCAGTACTCACCGTTAGTATCTAGAGGGAAGTTTGCAATATGCACTAGCAGTGGATGAGAGGCTCCACTGCCAGCTGATATTCAGAAAGTTACCCATTCTATGTTCTCATAAAGTTAAGAAATAATTCTTTTTGCCAATGTATAAGATAGACTGATGATTCTGCTCCCCATCCCAAACAAAAAACAACACTTTCAGTGTTATAGCACTGACTGAATTAATTTTGTATGCTAAAGTGCAATGTATAGAGTGATGGAACACAAGTCCAATCCTTCACTGAGTTCCCTATCTCAGTCCTTCCACCACGGGCAGGTGCTGAGCCAGAGTCTCCCCACCCCCCACTTAGAGCTTCTAGCAACTGGTTTAAAATGGCATAGAGTCTGGGAGTAGGGCCGCAATCACTTGCTTAGTCCCAAATGGTTCATAGTCCAAGGAGATCAAAAGGTGGTGGGGGGAACAATACAAAGTAACTACCCTAAAACAAACTTGCTTGTGGGGACAGTGACCACAGAGCAGCGTGGAACTTGAGTCAGACTCAAAAACGGAAATTTGGGTTCAATATCACCACCTTTGCTTTAAAGCATAATGGGTAGAGTTTCTGCTTTGGGTGCAATCATCAATCTGGGCGCAAATTGCGCTCAAAATTACGCTAGTTTTCTAAATTGATTTCATAGTTCAAGTTTCCGCTCGAACCTATTTGCATAATCACAAATATAAAATCGGCTATGAATCTGCACAATCGGGCAGCGTTTCAGAACGTAGTATTTCTAAAAAAAGATTCTGCATTAAAAAATATTCCTTGATATATTTAAGAGTGGTAACCTGGTGCAGTTTTATTATTACAGCTGAAAATGGGCTTATCACAAAAAAAAAGCATTTTTAATTAGAGTCTCATGTCCACCACTGATTTTAAATAATTGAAAATGACTTAAAAAAAACTATACAGAACCATTTACTAGTTTCATTGGTGTATACTGGTCAGTTTCTTCGTAAATTCAATATTTTTAATAGTTGAAAACTTAAAAAAAGTTAGTGGCTTTGCGCCTAAGAAAAAGAGCTTACTTTAAAGAGCCTCCTTGAAGGCCACAAACGGGTGCAATTAGCGAAAGCTCGGAATGGTGATTAATTCGATCTGTGCTGGCTTCCAGCACGATGTTTTTTAAAACAGCACAAAAGATCGTGGAAACTTGACTTGCACTGAACGTAATTTGCGCTTGGAATTCGTGATCTTTTGCGCCGGTTTGGCCAATTTCGGGCGAATTGCACGGGAATTACCAGCATAACCTAGCGGAAATTCTACCCCAATGTACCTTAATTGTATTAGGAATGTGTCTTATCCAGGGCAATCCCTTTGTTACCACTCATCAATTGTCATTTCACGGTCTTTTTGATTTTTTTTTTATCCAAACCAACAACTGTTCAACAGAAATGTGCAGGATTTGCCATAGGACATCACAGTGCAGGGAACCACTGGTCCCAGTCCAGACTCTTGAGGTAACTTACAGTCTTGGCAAATTTACTTCAAACCGTACTGTTGCCACCACTTACTTTGGGAAGAATGTCTCATTGATTTTTTTTATATATGTGAAAAGTATTCAGATTTTTTTTACCTATTTCTTTTGTGCTTCTTGGAACTTTTCTTTTTCTTCTTTCTCACTGGGGCTGGACTGTAGGAAGGGGACCTGGAATAATACAGCAGAGATATGTGCCATAAACAGGAGGAGCATGACGGTTCAAACTCATTAAAAAACAAACAAATCATGCCCATTTCAACAACAACAACTTGTATTTATATAGCGCCTTTAACAGAGTAAAACGTCCCAAAGTGCTGCACAGGAGTCATTTTAAGGCAAAAAATTTGACACCGATCCACATAAGGATAAGTTAGGGCAGGTGACCAAAAGCTTGGTCAAAGAGGTAGGTTTTAAGGAGCGTCTTAAAGAAGGAAAGAGAGGTAGCGAGGCGGAGCAGTTTAGGCAGGGAATTCCAGAGCTTAGGGCCTAGGCAACAGAAGGCACGGCCACCAATGGTTGAGCGATTATAATCAGGGATGCTCAAGAGGGCAGAATTAGAGGAGCGCAGATATCTCAGGGGGTTGTGGGGCTGAAGGGGATTACAGAGATAGGGAGGGGCGAGGCCATGGAGGGATTTGAAAACAAGGATGAGAATTTTGAAATCGAGGCGCTGAAAACTCCCTTCCACTGCACACAATTAAATTTCAACAATGTGTTAATCCATCTGACGGGGGTGGGGGAGGGGAACCAAATTAAGCACATTCCTGAATGAAATCCTCTTACGCTGCATGCTACTAAATCTCAATGAGCTATCAATCTATTTGGCTGAGGAAAACACAAATTAAGCACATTCCAAATTCCCTTTATCCTGACACACTTGTTAACTTGCAGTCTTCACCTGACTTTAACAGGCATGAGTTAGAAGGTATGTGCTATATCTGAAAGCATGACTGATACAAGACACTTTGCCTTGATGAGAACAAGTCCTGCTGGTTCGGAGGTTAAGAAGGATTCTTCAGCCGAAGTATGTCACCCTCTATTTTTAGCCCATACTCTTCCAGGATCTCAAAAGTATGGAAGTCCTTACTCCATCAGTCTACCCTTCCTCCTACAAGCTACAGGCTTTGAAAATTCAAGCTCGGTGTTATCTAGCCATTAGCTCTTGTTCTGTACTCTTTTCAATCTTGCACCTTGGTCCTGCATCTTTGTCTCTTAATTAAAAAAGTGATTGCTAAAATCCATTAGATCTGTTCATTTCTTTTGCTATACCCTCTTGACACTTAAAAGTACCCTTATTAATAGACCACCCTCCCTCCAAACTATCTGCTGCTGGAGACAGAATTGTCTAGCTTGTATTCGGCACTGCCTAGGGAATGGGGGAAAGCTACAGGTGTGGGAATGCAAAACTGTAGTCTGCTCAGCCTTTTCACACGCAAAATGTCTAGTCTGGATTATTAAACTTTCAATGATAGGTCTTGATTAGACAAAATACTGTTAATAGAATTGCAGTATTAGTGGTTCTGCCACAGCTAATGGCAAATGAAGGTGTATGTGCTCTTCAAACACGATTGAGACAATGCTGGGAAATAAACTCCTTCTATAGCAATGGCAATCATATGAGTTTCACTAAGGAAGACTGCAGCTTCTAATGGATGGAATCACACGAAAAGAAGGGCGAGAGAGGACAGTCAGGCCCATCAATCCGGGCTCATCCATTGAACAGCACTACCTCTTCACCCATCTCCGAACCACCTGGGAGAGGTGAAACGAGCGGCAGCCAATTCAGAACAAACTTTGCAAAATTCTCTGACTCCCTGAGGCAGTCAAGCAAAGTCCCAGGAGACTCGGTTCCTCACGTGACCTCAAAACCACAACAACTAGCAACACATTTTAAGCATGTCAAGAGTTTGACGTCAAAATCTCGTCACTCTGTTAAGAAGCTTAGGGAGCGATTTCCCCAGATACTTTAGGTGCTAAAAAAAACCTCTGAGGTGGCCAAGATGGGGGTCTCAAACTGAAATGCCAGCTTAGCCCCGCATTTAGTGCAAGATGCCATCTTGGTAAAGGAGTTGAAGCTTGCACTAGGAACGGCCACCCGGAGGATCGTTAAGGGGCTGATTGCCTGTTAAATTGCCCGCTAGTGCTCATTAGCAGGCTGCACCCCATTGTGGTGGCGAGCACTTGAACTAACGCCCTCTCCTAATAGCAACCAGCTGATTTTTAAAAAATTTGTTTATGGGATGTGGGCGTCGCTGGCAAGGCCAGCATTTATTGCCCATCTCTAGATTGGGAGTAAACAAGTAATTACAGAGGATTTCGAGCGCTAATTAAAGGTATATCACCTTTTCCTGTTCACTTGCTGCTGGAGGTTTGAAGAGGACTTTTGAAACACATCATCTGAACACACACTTTTGACTGCACAGTGTCCTGTTCCATTCATAACTCCTCAGATAATGAAGCAGTTCGTGCCCGCATGAAACAAGACCAGGATGACATTTAGGCTTGGGCTGATCAGTGGCAGGTAACATTCACGTCACACAAGTGCCAGGCCATAACTATCTCCAACAAGAGGGAGTCTAACCGCCGCCCCTTGACATTTAACGGCATTACCATCGCCAAAGCCCCCACCATCAATATCCTGGGGGTCACCATTGACCAGAAACTTAACTGGACCAGCCACATAAATACTGTGGCTACAAGAGCAAGTCAGAGGTATTCTGCAACAAGTGACTCACCTCCTAACTCCCCAAATCCTTTCCACCATCTACAAGGCACAAGTCAGGAGTGTGATGGAATATTCTCCACTTGTCTGGATGAGTGCAGCTCCAAGAACACTCAAGACGCAAGACAAAGCAGCCCACTTGATTGGCACCCCATCCACACCTTAAACATTCACTCCCTCCACCACTGGCGCATCATGGCTGCAGCGTGTACCATCTACAAGGTGGACTGCAGCAACTCGCCAAGGCTTCTTCGACAGCACCTCCCAAACCCGCGACTTCTACTGCCTAGAAGGGCAAGGGCAGCAGGCACATGGGAACACTATCACCTTCAAATTTCCTTCAAGTCACACACCATCCTGACTTGGAAATATATCGCTGTTCCTTCATCATCGCTGGGTCAAAATCCTGGAACTCCCTACCTAACAGCTTCTCAAGGGCAACTAGGGATGGGCAATTAATGCTGGCCTTGCCAGCGATGCCCACATCCCATGAACTAATAAAAAAAGACACATTGGGAGACTTTCTGGGGCACTTTGTCAAGACTTCACCAACACTCTATCAACATTTATTCCCGAAATTCTCTGATGACTTCACCTAAAAAGAGTAAGTGCTGTGCTACGGTACATTATTGGACACCTTGTTGGCGTCACCAGGAGAAAGGGAGTGCTTGGTCATCAGCACCTTGTTAGGAGTCCCCCTTTTTTCTGCAGGGGGAAGGGAAGAAGAAAAGATGCCAGGCAGGGCAGCACCAACTACTTCAGGAGAGAGGGACAGAGGGCGAGGTGGCATCCTTCCCCCCTGCAGGTACAGGACATCCCTCCTCCTTTGGACCTCCTCCTCCAGGACCTCCAGTGCCGTGTCCGAGAACCTGTGTGTCCTCTCACTCGGTCCCTGAGCCATCTGGAAACCTGCCGCTGTGTGCCAGCCAGCCCACTCGACACTTTCTGTGGAAGTGGGTGCGAGGAGCCCACTTATACTGCTCCACTAAAATTGCGTCTAATCAGCACTTGAGTGCTAAACTTGCACGTGTCTGGTTTAGTGCCTCCAGACAAGTTCAAATTATGGTAATCAGAATTCAGGACCAAAATCGCGTGCTAAATCCAGACGTTCAAACAGGCGTGTCTTATTAACACTGCACCCATTTAGTGCCTGTTTTCACCCTTTCACCAAAATAACCCTCTAACTGTTAAGGGTAGGCCTTCTATCACTGTTCTTTTGCCCAAAATATACTACTTCACATGTCTCTGCATTGAACTGTATTTACCACCTGTCTGCCCACTCCACTAACCTGTTTGTATCCTCTTGTTGTCTCCTGCATTCTTCCACACAGTTTGCAATTTCCAAGCAGTATCATCAGTAAAGTTCAATGTCATTCCTCTTTTGCCTATGTCCAAATCACTTATATGAAAGGAAGACAAAGGAGGTGCCATAAAAATATCCCCGGGGCACACTACTAATCCAAGAAATACACATTTACCCCTATTCTCTGCTCTCTGTCGCTGAAATATCTCTCTACATAGCTGCATTCCCTTTAATACTGTATGCCTTAATTTTCAAACTCTTCTAAAAATCCATGTCCTGTAGCATCCACCACATTCCTTTTATCTACACACTCTGATTTTATCAAACAATTCAATCAGATTAATCAAATACAACATGCCCTTTACAAATCTGTACTAGATGTACTAGGTACAGACATTATATAAGATATTGGGTTTAGACAGTGTACGATGTACTGGTATATATAATGGCCCCGAAATTCTGCAGAGAGTTCTCCCATCTCCACTGTAACACTGTAACTTGTACAGGGTACAGATAGTGTGATGTACGGGGTATAGACAGTGAGATGTACAGGGTATAAATAGTGTGATGTACAGGGTACAGACATTGTGATGTACAGGGTACAGACAGTGAGATGTACAGGGTACAGACAGTGAGATGTACAGGGTATAAATAGTGTGATGTACAGGGTACAGACATTGTGATGTACAGGGTACAGACAGTGAGATGTACAGGGTATAGACAGTGAGATGTACAGGGTATAGATAGTGTGATGTACAGGGTACAGACAGTGAGATGTACAGGGTATAGATAGTGTGATTTACAGGGTACAGACAGTGAGATGTACAGGATATAGATAGTGTGATGTACAGGGTATAGATAGTGTGATGTACAGGGTAGAGACAGTGATGTACAGGGTAGAGACAGTGAGATGTACAGGGTACAGACAGTGTGATGTACAGGGTACAGACAGTGTGATGTACAGGGTACAGACAGTGTGATGTACAGGGTACAGATAGTGTGATGTACAGGGTACAGATAGTGTGATGTACAGGGTACAGATAGTGTGATGTACAGGGTACAGACAGTGTGATGTACAGGGTACAGATAGTGTGATGTACAGGGTACAGACAGTGTGATGTACAGGGCATAGACAGTGTGATGTACAGGGTACAGACAGTGTGATGTACAGGGTATAGATAGTGTGATGTACAGGGTACAGACAGTGTGATGTACAGGGTACAGATAGTGTGATGTACAGGGTACAGACAGTGTGATGTACAGGGTACAGACAGTGTGATGTACAGGGTACAGATAGTGTGATGTACAGGGTACAGACAGTGTGATGTACAGGGTACAGACAGTGTGATGTACAGGGTATAGACAGTGTGATGTACAGGGTACAGACAGTGTGATGTACAGGGTACAGATAGTGTGATGTACAGGGTACAGATAGTGTGATGTACAGGGTACAGACAGTGAGATGTACAGGGTACAGTCAGTGTGATGTACAAGGTATAGACAGTGAGATGTACAGGGTACAGATAGAGTGATGTACTGGGTACAGTCAGTGAAATGTACAGGGTACAGACAGTGAGATGTACAGGGTACAGACAGTGTGATGTACAGGGTATAGGCAATGTAATGTACAGGGTACAGACAGTGTGATGTACAGGGTATAGGCAATGTGATGTACAGGGTACAGACAGTGTGATGTACTGGGTACAGTCAGTGAAATGTACAGGGTACAGACAGTGAGATGTACAGGATACAGACAGTGAGATGTACAGGGTACAGACAGTGTGATGTACAGGGTATAGGCAATGTGATGTACAGGGTACAGACAGTGTGATGTACAGGGTATAGGCAATGTGATGTACAGGGTACAGACAGTGTGATGTACTGGGTACAGTCAGTGAAATGTACAGGGTACAGACAGTGAGATGTACAGGGTACAGACAGTGAGATGTACAGGGTACAGACAGTGTGATGTACAGGGTACAGACAGTGAGATGTACAGGGTACAGACAGTGAGATGTACAGGGTACAGACAGTGAGATGTACAGGGTACAGACAGTGTGATGTACAGGGTACAGACAGTGAGATGTACAGGGTACAGTCAGTGAAATGTACAGGGTACAGACAGTGAGATGTACAGGGTACAGACAGTGTGATGTACAGGTTACAGACAGTGTGATGTACAGGGTACAGACAGTGTGATGTACAGGGTACAGACAGTGAGATGTACAGGGTACAGACAGTGTGATGTACTGGGTACAGACAGTGTGATGTACAGGGTACAGACAGTGAGATGTACAGGGTACAGACAGTGTGATGTACTGGGTACAGACAGTGTGATGTACTGGGTACAGTCAGTGAGATGTACAGGGTACAGACAGTGTGATGTACAGGGTACAGACAGTGTGATGTACAGGGTACAGACAGTGTGATGTACTGGGTACAGACAGTGAGATGTACAGGGTACAGACAGTGAGATGTACAGGGTACAGACAGTGTGATGTACAGTGTACAGACAGTATGATGTACAGGGTACAGACAGTGTGATGTACAGGGTACAGGCAGTGCATGGTACAGATGGGCTGCAGGAAGACAGTGGTGTGCATGGTGTCTTTCCTCCGTATAGTCCATCCTGCTACATTGTCTATCATGTACAGAGACAGTATCGACTGTACAGAGACTCTTAACGTTTACCGAGGTAGCTTGTTACAGAAAGCAGCACATCGCCTGAAATAAAAACACACACCGTCTTCGCTTGTGATCCGACTTCTTCTTCTTCTTCTTCCTTTTTGATGGAGGTGGCAGAGAGTGAGCTGAATCACAAGATCTGCTAAAAAAAAAATGAAAGAGAAATCATCAAGAAATAACCCTGCAGTTTACTGATATTTTAAGAATCACTTTGACGCTGTTCCTTAAATAGAGACACAGACACAAAGAGGGGTGTCAGAGATGGAACAGAATATGGCTGGGTTTTCCTTTGGGAATAAGCAGAAGGACCACAAGGTTTTTTTTTTACAGTAATATACATTTCAATGCTCCTAAGCTTCAGATGCTCAGACGTAGCAACACATTTGAAGTAATGCAATCTCTCCAGCCACTCAAATCACCTTTTGTATGAAAATGAAACAAATTGCGAGCCCTGTGAGGTGCTTGCTCTGTGCCCAATGAACATCTACGAGCTGCGGTGTTTAGAAAGCTTTAGACAGTCGACATAAAATATGAGGTGATAAACAAGTCGAAGATGGAAAGACGACCGGAGGCTCGGGCACGCTCAGCGATGCGCTCCTCGCTCTTTCAAATTTAGCTGATCAGAAAAAAGTGGTGTCTGGATAATCCAGGGGTGTTGACTCCACCTGGCTGCACCCTGGCTCATAAAGATAATCCTTGCAGGAAAAGTATTACAAATTGTAAGTGAACCCCTGGAAGGTGCGAAAAACGGGCGCTAGCAAGTCAGCATCCCATCTGACACCGCGCCCCGATTTTAATTTCCAAAAGAAAATCAGGCGGTTTATAAAATGGGCTGGCGATTCACTATCGCCCGTTTTGCTCGACCGCCCAAGGCCAATTATCACGACCCAATAACTTCTGTTAAGGATCGGCCTTTGGTGGCCAAGCAAAGGTAAGTGAATAAAAGTTGGCCAATTAGAAGCTGAGGGCCACCCAGGAGGAAAAGATTCCATGTTCTTGGAGGCCTCCCCTGAAGCATCAATTTGCTCTGCTCGGGTGCACCGGCAGCATGAGGGGGAGGACCTTTGATTAACATAAAACCTGTGGCTTTAATGAGCCTTGCGCATAACTCCTCCATCATGCAGTCACGTGCAGTGTATACCGGGAGCAGAGTAGGCCTCAGGCTTCCACTCCTGTCAGGACGGTCCTCCAGCGCCCGAATTGCTGCGGCACTTCAGCTGCTTCACATCGCATTATCAGTTCCGTTATACTTCTAATTCTTGAAGCAGGTTTTCAACTGAAAACATGAATTTAGATGATACTGTAATTTGTGAGGGACAAGAAAAATTATATGTGCAAAACAGGCTATGTTTTTTTGTAATGTTTCTCCAGCAGTTTCTCCCCTCCCATCCACTGCTGAATGGAATAACTCCTTGCTGGAGATCGGTTCCACAGGCACAGGCCACCCTTTGGTTTGTTGCCCAAATGGCCATTATTCATGTGTGAGCCTTGGCAGTTAGTGTTGGTAGGCTGTAGATTGTGAGGGGCATCACAGCTGAGCTCAATCCTGTCCTCACCCGCAGCCCACACACATGCACTTTCAGCAGAGGTTACTGGTTAGTGATCAGGAGCGGGAACCCTAGTGTCAATTGTAGCACCCCCTAACTGCTGCTCTAGCTCGAGATGAGCTAACTGTATGCATCAGGGATAGGCTACATCATTTTTCGCCCAAATGATTGATTGTGACTGCTAACGAGTGGCACTTGGCCGGTGTTTCTGCCACCTCCTCCAGCCCTACAACCCTCCAAGAACTCTGTGTTCCTCCAGTTCTGGCATCTGGTACATCTCCATTTCCCTCGCCCACCATTGCCAGCCGTGCCTTCAGCCATTTAGCTCCTAAATTCTGGAATACCCTCCCTAAACCTCTCCACCTCTCTCTCCTCCTTTAAGATGCTCCTTAAGACCTAGTAAGTAAAGCTTGGAAACTCATTTATTTTGGCTTAAAACATGACCTATTTTGACATATCTCACTCTTAAGACTAAACCCAGCTACATGGGATAACATGGGATCGCACCTAAATTGGGATTTCTGACCATTCTGCCATGTGAGGATCAGGGTACCATTGGAACAAAGGGGGGATAGATACGTTAATGAACTCTCCCGGAAGTTAATGAGCCAGCCATCAAAACTGTTATCCTCAATGGCCTGGGACAATAGGTGGATTGTTATCCTAATCCAAATACCTCCAGTAAGAATTCACACAAGATGCTGAGATTGGCTGAATTCATGTATACACAGCTTGAGGTTGTCTGGTTGGGACCCATGTCCAGGGGGGAGGGCTAGCTCGTTTGATTGGTAGCCCTACTAGTCATCCCCAGAAAGGGAGTCAGAGGTCAAACTGCTGGCTTCCTGTCCAGCTAGGGACATTAAACACACGATCTAAGGATTCCAGAAGATCTGATGAGAGAGACAGACAAATCTTTTTCCTTAAGGTAGAGCTGGTCAGATTCCGAGAAAGGGCTGACCAGAAAAAGTGAATATTTAGTCCGACAACAGACCGTGTGGTGCGGTTTGCTAGTTTGTCTGTTACGAGGATGTTTACTAAAACGAAGTCAAGGTGAGGTGAAATTTACCATAAATGGTTCTCTGTATGTTCACTTGACCCAGCTCTACCTCACCACCACCTCTCGCGACCCCTCCACTGTCTCTGATTTGTCACACTGCTTGTCCGACATCCAGGACCGGATGAGCAGAAATTTCTTCCAATTAAATATTGGGAAGACCAAAGCCATTGTCTTTGGTCCCTGTTACAAACTCCATTCCCCAGCCACCAACTCCATCCCTCCCCCTTGGCAACTTTCTGAGGCTGAACCAAACCCTTTGCAGCCTTGGTGTCCTATTTGACCCCAAGTTGAGCTTCCGACCACATACCCGCTCCATCACCAAGACCGCCTACTTCCACCTCTGTAATATTGCCTGACTCTACCCCTGCCTCAGCTTATCTGCTGCTGAAACCCTAATCAATGCCTTTGTTACCTCTAGACTTGACTATTGCAATGCCCTGCTGGCCGGCCTCCCATCTTCCACCCAGCATAAACTTGAGCTCATACAAAATTCTGCTGCCCGTATCCTAACTCGCTCAGAGTCCCGTTCACCCATCACCCCTGTGCCCACTGATCATTTCCTGCTTTTTTTTTCCAGTTCTGACGAAAGGTCATCGACCTGAAACGTTAACTCTGTTTCTCTCTCTTCACAGACGCTGCCTGTCCTGCTGAGTATTTCCAGCATTTTCTGTTTTTATTTCAGATTTCCAGCATCTGCAGTATTTTCTTTTTGTCTCACTGATCTACATTGGCTCCCAGTCCGGCAATGCCGCAACTTTAAAATTCTCATCCTTGTTTTCAAATCACTCCATGGCCTCGCCTCTCCCTATGTCTGTAACCTCCTCCAGCCCGACATCTCCGAGATCTTTACACTTCTGCAATTCTGGCCTCTTGCGTATCCCTGATCTTAATCGCTCCACCATTGGCGGCCGTGCCTTCAGCTGTCAAGGCCCCAAGCTCTGGAATTCCCTCCCTAAACCTCTCCGCCTCTCTACCTCACTCTCTTCCTTTAAGGTGCTCCTTAAAACCTACCTCTATGACCAAGCTTTTAGTCACCTGTCCTAATGTCTCCTTATGTGACTTGGTGTCAATTTTTTTTAATAACGCTGCTGTGAAGCTGTTTGGGATGTTTTACTATGTTAACGGTGTTATATAAATGTCAGTTGTTAACAATTATAAAATAAATGAATTTGTTCTTTTACATTTGGCCTCGTCTTACTAAAGGGTGAATTCATCCACCTTTCAGAAGACAAGGGAAACACACCTGGAAGCATGTGTGAGAGGATAGCATCCAGCTCATTTAACTTAGGGTTTTATTGATATGGCCCCAAGTCATGCTATTGTATAATGGGATATTGGGCAGTCTTCGAAGGTAAACTCCTGATTATAATGGACATGGGATCTGCTTAGGGGTGAAACTGAGAGATTATCTAGAGTAGGCTTGTAATGCTCACTCTTTTTGATTGGATAAATCTCACTACGGACATGTTCCCAGCGTTGGCATCTGTGGCTATAAGATGATTCAGATTGGCGCAGATGCTAGTCAAATATTTCCACTGAGAATTAAATTGAGAATTGTCAAACATTTTAATTGACAATTACTTTAGTCGAATGTTTCAGCCATGAATTATTTTTCTGCTGTTTTTTTAAACAAAAAACAACTTGAATTAATATTTAGAAAATGAAATATGAGCACACTAATGTATATCAATTACAGTCGAACTGTGTTCTCTTTATAGGACATTCTTCGTGAGACTACAGATAACAATCTGTATCGCAGAAGAGAATGAGTTGTGGAACCAACTGCTCTCAGTAAGGCAGCAGTGAACAGTGGAAACTCGACGTGTCCCTGTGGACTATTCTTCACCATCCGGCAGCTCAGAGTGCTATACTCTATTATGATAATTTTGTTTTATAAATTTAAATTTGCCAATAATCATAATGTTCTGCTGTCAGGACCCATCTGTTTCACCAGATCCTGCAACTAAAAGGTCTGCTCCATTCGAGCTCACAAAGTGACTTGCAAATCCGAAGCAGTTCCCCGACAGTGAAAACATATTAATTTCAGCGTTATCAGAATAGAGCGTGGCTGCAATCGCACTTACAGCAATTCATCTGAAAAGTACGTTTAGGTGATAATGAACCAGCAAACAAAAGCTTTGTTGTGAAACTCATCATTTGTAGCAAGTGATACTGCCTCGATAAGGCAGCAAATGGTTTAAATTAAGGATTAAAGTAAATAATTGTAAACAAACAGTATGGTCAACAGCTGAATTGTATGGAAATAGAAAATGAGACTTGTCAATATAATTAGAGAAGTCGCACAACACCAGGTTATAGTCCAACAGTTTTATTTGAAATCACAAGCTTTCGGAGCGCTGCTCCTTCGTCAGGTGAAGGAGCAGCCGCTCCGAAAGCTTGTGATTTCAAATAAAACTGTTGGACTATAACCTGGTGTTGTGCGACTTCTCACATTTGTCCACCCCAGTCCAACACTGGCATCTCCACATCAATATAATTAGAAGCTGATAAAGATTTCCTTCTAGGCATATTTATAGTTTATATCTGCTAATATCAACAACAGTAATTTCCAGACTAATATCTCAAGAGTAAGTCCCACAAAAAGTCCCTTTCTGAATTAAGGAGACAGTACAGTATTCGAATGCAGCGCTGCTCTGATGTTTTAAACCTTTGATTTAGTCTGTCATAATTGTTGCTGCACTGTGATTCTGTGACAAAATGGTTGGCCTAACAGTTGGCAGATTGAGCGAATACACGAGGATTGTTATGATCCAGGGCTAATTAAAGGTACAATACCAGAAGGGGTTTTAATCTAGTGTGCGGTGTGAATTTATGCAGACAGTGCTTGAATACACATGATTGTAGGGTGTCGTAGCTGGGCAAACAAATCAGATGCCCAGACTGTAGTCACAAAGCAGTGATACAACCCCTGAAACATAATCATCAACTACTTTTATGTTCATTGACCCAGCCAGTATGTGAAAATATTGCAGTACCAGTTCAAAATGACTGCATTTTGAATACGTCTAAAGCAAAAGTAGGAAACTTTAGTATCTATCAACTTCAAGTCAGAATGGCTGCACCAGCATCCAGTGTGTTATGGATGCCTATAGAGGACATGTGCTTTCCAACTACTGCTCATTCTGTACGTTTTAGTTTGTTGAACTCGACATAGCATCTCCTCTATGAACAGCTGTATTGATTTTCAGGGGGTCCTATTGTCTAAGTTTGTCTCTGCCCTCATCTTCTCAGGACATGCACCATTTATGAACAGCAGACAATATCAGCAAGAGACAGATAGCACTAGAGGAAGAAATAGCAAGGTATTCGGTGGGGTCAGACTAAACGAGAATACAAGAAGGTCGAAGAGAGGTTTACAGTGCATGTGTGGAAACGCACAAAGCTTGGTAAATAAGGTTGGTGAGCTGCAGGTGTAAATAGCCACATGGGAATATGATGTCGTGGTGATAACTGAGACCTGGATCAAAAAAGGGCAGGATTGGGTACTAAATATTCCTGGATATAAGGTGTTCAGGAAAGATAGGGAAGGAAAGTGAGGAGTTGGGGTGGCAGTATTGATTAAGGAGAATATTACAGTGCTGGAGAGAGAGGATGTCCTGGAGGGGTCAAGGACAGAATCTATTTGGTTAGAGTTAAGAAACAATAGAGGTGCCATTACACTGCTAGGTGTATTCTATAGGCCACCAACTAGTGGGAAGGACATAGAGGAGCAGATTTGCAGGGAAATTACAGAGAGGTGCAAGAACTATAGAGAAGTCATAATGGGGGACTTCAATTATCTTAATATAAACTGGGATAGTAATAGTGTAAAGGGCAGAGAGGGGGAAGAATTTCTGAAGTGTGTTCAGGAGAACTTTCTTGATCAGTACATTTCCAGCCCAATGAGGAAGGAGGCATTGCTGGATCTGGTTCTGAGGAATGAGGTGGGTCAAGTGGAGCAAGTGTCAGTCGGGGAACATTTAGGGAACAGTGATCATAGTATCATAAGTTTTCAAATCCCTCCATGGCCTTGCCTCTTCCTATCTCTGTAATCTCCTTCAGCCCCACAACCCCCCGAGATATCTGCACTCCTCTAATTCTGCCCTCTTGAGGATCCCTGATTATAATTGCTCAACCTTTGGTGGCCGTACCTTCTGTTGCCTGGGCCCTAAGCTCTGGAATTCCCTGCCTAAACCTGTCCACCTCGCTACCTCTCTTTCTTCCTTTAAGACGCTCCTTAAAACCTACCTCTTTGACCAAGCTTTTGGTCACCTGCCCTAATTTATCCTTATGTGGCTCGGTGTCAAATTTTTTGCCTTAAAATACTCCTGTGCAGCGTCTTGGGACATTTTTCTACGTTAAAGGCGCTATATAAATACAAGTTGTTGTTGTTGTTGTTGTAAGGCTTAGATTAGCTACGGAAAAGAACAAGGAGCAATCTAGAGTAAAAATACTTAATTGGAGGAGGGGAAGTGAAAAAGGAAATAAGAGGGGCAAAGAGAGAGTATGAGAATAGACCGGTAGCTAACATAAAAGGGAATCCAAAAGTCTTCTATAGGCATATAAATAATAAACGGGTAGTAAGAGGAGGGATGGGGTCGATTAGGGACCAAAAAGGAGACCTACGCATGGGGGCAGAGGGCATGGCTGAGGTACTAAATGAGTACTTTGCATCTGTCTTTACCAAGGAAGAAGATGCTGCCAAAGTCATAGTGAAAGAAAAGGTAGTTAAGCTAATGGATGGGATAAAAATTGATAAAGAGGAGGTACTAGAAAGGCTGGCTGTACTTAAAGTAGATAAGTCACCAGGACCGGATAGGGTGCATCCTAGGATGCTGAGAGAAGTAAAGGTGGAAATTGCGGAGGTACTGGCCATAATCTTCCAAACCTCCTTAGATACGGGGGTGGTGCCAGAGGACTGGAGAATTGAAAATGTTACAAAGGGTGTAAGGATAAACCCAGCAACTACAGTTTAACCTCGGTGGTGGGGATGCTTTTAGAAACGATAATCCGGGACAAAATTAGCCGTCACTTGAACAAGTGTGGATTAATTAAGCAAAACCAGCACGGATTTGTCAAAGGCAAATCATGTTTAACTAACTTGATTGAGTTTTTTGATGAGAAAACAGAGAGGGTTGATGAGGGCAATATAGTTGAAGTGGTGTACATGGACTTCCAAAAGACGTATGATAAAGTGCCACATAATAGGCTTGCCAGCAAAGTTGAAGCCCATGGAATAAAAGGGTCAGTGGCAGCATGGATACAAAATTGGCTAAGTGACAGGAAACAGAGAGTAGTGGTGAACGGTTGTTTTTCGGAATGGAGGAAGGTACACAGTGGTGTTCCCCAGGGGTCGGTACTAGGACCACTGCTTTTGCTGATATATATTAATGACTTGAACTTTTGCAGATGACACAAAACTTTGAAGTATAGTGAACAGTGAGGAGGATAGTGATAGACTTCAAGAGGACATAGACAGGCTGGTGGAATGGGCGGACACGTGGCAGATGAAATTTAACGCAGAAAAGTGCGAAGTGATACATTTTGGAAGGAAGAACGAGGCGAGGCAATATAAACTAAAGGATACAATTCTAAAGGGGGTGCATGAACAGAGAAAACTGGGTGTATATGTGCACAAATCGTTGAAGTTAGCAGGGCAGGTTGAGAAAGTAGTTAAAAAAGCATATGGGATCCTGGGCTTCGTGAATAGAGACATATGGGCTGAATTTTGTCTTGGGGTCGGGTTGGGGTCGTGTTACCCGCATTTCGTGTTGCCCCCCCGACTCCAGAGTAATGTGGATGAATGATGCAATTTTAACTTAATTGGGCAATTGAGTTCCAGCATGTGGGAACCCATGAACCAATTAGTGGTTTCAGTCTGAAAGTCGCCTCTGATGATGTCATCATTGCAGGTCAGAGACTGACTCCCTGGTCTCAGAAACTGCTTGGCCTTTGCTGTGAGTGGACCTGGATGCAAAATGAGCAGCTCAGAGAGAGAGAATGAGAATTTTTTTTCCATCCAGGTCCTCTCACAGCAAAGGCCATGCAGTCTCTGAAGACATTCAATGCAGCAGCATCAGAGGCAACTTTCAGACCTAATACTACTACTACCTTCATCACATCTCCATTGTAATAGTGGACCTGCAGCTGATAGTCAGCTATCCACTTGTGCTCCCGCCAGGTTTCACTGGAGTGTTTCACATCAGGCGTACTTCACGTCAGAAAAGGGTTAAACTAGCTAAAACATTTCAAAATGGCATTACAGAGCCAATTTAGGGCTTGTTAAGGGCTTTAATGGCCTCTCCCGCCTCTTGGAGGCGGGACGGTGTCGGGAACCCCACGACCGATTTTGTCAAAATTGCGTGGAGGCGTGTTGGAGTCGGGATGGGGTCGGGACCCCTGACCCCACAACTTTAACTCCCCACACGCCTCCAAACCCGACTCCATGGGTCATTGAAAATCCAGCCCATAGAGTACAAGAGCAAGGAAGTTATGATGGATCTTTATAAAACACTGGTTCGGCCTCAACTGGAGTATTGTGTCCAATTCTGGACACTGCACTTTAGAAAGAATGTGAGGGCCTTAGAGAGGGTGCAGAAAAGATTCACAAGAATGGTTCCAGGGATGAGGAACTTCAGTTACGTGGATAGACTGGAGAAGCTGGGGTTGTACTTCATTGACTGTAAAGCGCTTTGAGACGTCCGGTGGTCGTGAAAGGCGCTATATAAATGCAAGTCTTTCTTTCTCTGTTCTCCTTAGAGCAGAAAAGGTTGAGAAGAGATTTGATAGAGGTGTTCAAGATCATGAGGGGTCTAGACAGAGTAGAGAGAGAGAAACTGTTCCCATTGGCGGAAGTCACGAACCAGAGGACACAGTTTTAAGGTGATTGGCTGAAGAACCAAAGGCGTCATGAGGAAAAATGTTTTTACGCAGCGAGTGGTTAGGATCTGGAATGCACTGCCTGAAAGGGTGGTGGAGGCAGATTCAATCGTGGCTTTCAAAAGGGAGTTGGCTAAGAACCTGAAGGAAAATCTTTTGCAGGGATACGGGGAAAGGGCGGGGGAATGGGACTAGCTGAAGTGCTCTTGCAGAGAGCCGGCACTGGGCTCAACGGGCCGAATGGCCTCCTCCTGTGCTGTAACCATTCTACGATTCTAGTGCCATGGGACATCTTACATCCACCTGAGATGGCAGATGGGGTCTCGGTTTTATGTCTCATCCAAAAGACGACACCTCTGACAGCGCAGCCCTGCCTCAGTACTGCATTGGAGTGTCATACTGGATTATGTGCTCGAGTCTCTGGAGTGGGGCTTGAACCCACAACCTTCTGGCGAGAATGCTACCACTGAGCCAAAGCTGACACCTAACTGTAGATAATTGTCTGTAAAAAAAAGACTATTACAAAGCACAAAACAATTACATTTGTTCCTGACAGTGTTAGGTATATGACCTTGAGATACAATGCACTCAAACTAAAATGAGTTCTGGTTTCTGGCAAGTGTGACTGCACTATTCCAATTTTTACTGGATTTTATTTTGGTTTTTTTCTTTTAGTTTCTCCTTTCAGTAAACACTGACTCGACCCCCCCTCCTTTATCCCCCATTCACTCTCAATTTTCTGTTTATGATACTGTGATGGTCCAGTCCTCAGTAATTTCAACCTCCATCTCAATTCATCGTGCTCTCTCCCCTCTGAGTTCACTACCCTCCTATCCTCCCTTAATCTCTCCCTCCATGTGAACTCCCCAACCCATATTCACGGCCACCCCCTTGACCTTACCATCTCTCGTGGCCTCGCTACTCCCACTTTGTCAATTGAAGATAAGGCCATCTCTGACTACTTCCTTGTATCGCTTTCCACCCACATCTCCCTTCCTCCACCCAACCCTATTTCCTTCTGCCCTGGAAAAAACTCTCTCCCAGCTCCCTTACAACTGTACTTACGAAATCCCAACTGTCCAACCTTTGGCCCTCCATTCACCACGACATTTCTGCAGCTACCGATCTGCTCAATCACACCCTCACCACCACCTTTGATGTCCTAGTCCCTAGTAAAACAATTACTCTCTCTCACCCTGGCCATTCCCCCTGGTACAGCCCTCATCTTCACTCCCTTAAGTCCAAGGGCCGCAGACTTGAAGGATATGGTGGACAACTGGTTTAGCCATTCACTGCCAGATCTGGCTGGACCACATAAAGCATTATCGGGTCCTACTCTTGTCTGCCAAAACTGCTCACTATTCCAGGATCATTCTGGAATGCAAAGATAACCCCCGGCTAATATTTTCTACTGCTAACCGCCTTCTTAAACCCCTCTCCCCTGTCTCCTCCACACTCACCTCCAACAACAAGTGCGAGGAGCTCATGGACTTCTTTGTCTCTAAGATTGAGACCATCCGTTCAGCTGCCACTGCCTCTTCCCTTCCTTCCCCTAGCCCACCGGGCCAAACTTCCTCTAAGGTTCACCCGGGCCCTAGCCCTGAACTCGTATCTTGCTCCAGTTTCTCTCTGATCTCCCCTCTTGACCTCTCCATGCTCATCCTGTCCATGAGACCCACTTCCTGCTCTCTCGACCCTTCAGTTCGCTATCCTCAGGTACTGTTCCCCCTATCCCTCAAATCTGTCATCATCACCCCTCTCCTCAAAAAACCAACCCTTGACCCCTCCGTCCTTGCAAACTACCACCCCATCTCCAACCCCCCTTTCCTTTCCAAAGTCCCTGAATGTGTTGTCACCTCCCAAATCCATGCCCATCTTTCCCGCAACTCCATGTTTGAATCCCTCCAATCAGGTTTCCGCTCCTGTCACAGTACCGAAACGGCTCTCATCAAAGTCACAAATGACATCCGTTGTGACTGTGACAATGGTAATCTATCCCTCCTCGTCCTTCTGGACCTGTCTGCAGCCTTTGACACGGTTGACCACACCATCCTCCTCCAACACCTCTCCACCATCGTCCAGCTGGGTGAGACAGCACTCGCCTGGTTCCATTCTTATCTATCTAATCATAGCCAGAAAATCACCTGCAATGGCTTCTCTTCCCACTCCCGCATCGTTACCTCTGGTATACCCCAAGGATCTATTCTTGGCCCCCTCCTATCTCTCATATGCTGCCTCTTGGCGACATCATCCGAAAACACAGCGTCAGTTTCCACATGTACGCTGATGACACCCAGTTCCACCTCACCACCACTTCCCTCGATCCCTCCACAGTCTTTGAATTGACACACTGCTTGTCCGACATCCAATACTGGATGAACAGAGATTTTCTCCAATTAAATATTGGGAAGACCGAAGCCATTATCTTCGGGCCCCGCCACAAACTCCGTTCCCTAGCCACCGACTCCATTCCTCTCCCTAGCATCTGTCTGAGGCTGAACCACACTGTTCGCAACCTTGGTGTCATATTTGACCCGGAAATGAGCTTCCGCCCACATATCCGCGGCATAACTAAGACCGCCTATTTCCACCTCCGTAACATCGCCCATCTCCGCCCCTGCCTCAGCTCATCTGCTGCTGAAACCCTCATCCTTGCCTTTGTTACCTCTAGACTTGACTATTCCAACGCACTCCTGGCTGGCCTCCCACATTTTACCCTACATAAACTTGAGGTCATCCAAAACTTGGCTGCCCGTGTCCTAACTCGCACTAAGTCCCATTCACCCATCACCCCTGTGCTCGCAGACCTACATTGGCTCACGGTTAAGCAACGCCTTGATTTCAAAAATTCTCATCCTTGTTTTCAAATCCCTCCATGGCCTCACCTCTCCCTATCGCTGTAATCTCCTTCAGTCCCACAATCCCCCCGAGATATCTGCGCTCCTCAAATTCTGCCCTCTTGAGCATCCCTCATTATAATCGCTCAGCCATCGGTGGCCGTGCCTTCAGCTGCCTAGGCCCTAAGCTCTGGGACTCCCTCCTTAAACCTCTCCGCCTTTCTACCTCGCTTTCCTTCTTTAAGACGCTCCTTAAAGCTTTTGGTCATCTACCCTAATTCCTTCTGTGGCTCGTGTCAATTTTTTGTCTTATAATACTCCTGTGAAGCACCTTGGGATGTTTTACTATGTTAAAGGCGCTATATAAATACAATTGTTGTTGTTGTTCTTTCCCCACAGCTATATTAACCCTTCTGACTAACAAGATTGAAAGCATAAGAGTGGATGGCTAACGAAACCCTAGACTTGCTCCAATGTCTTAGGAGGTAACGGCCCCACTTACTGGGGTGGTAAAATCCACAGAATAGGAAGGTTACAGGTTTGATCTCCATGGGCACTTTCTTCATCATACAGCCAATCCACCCCCTGCCCCACTGATGTCTATATGGACACTATCAACCCAACTCATGCCACATTTCCTTTGACATTATATCTATTGCTATTGCATACTGTCAATCCAGCCTGTAAGGTTTCCAGTTTTTGTGACCCACAAACACAGATTGATTCCACACAGCATCACAACAGGAAGTACCTAACTTTAATTCCAAGGGAAACTAATCAATCACAGAAACAGGTAAAACCAATGGATCAAAGAAGACAGATTTATACATATCGACCCAAGCTCCATTACACAGCTCATCAAGAGTGCTATTGCCACCTTCAATCCCATTTGTTGACCAGCCTTCAGGAAGACTAGATGAACTATATATTAGCCTGTTTCGCACACATTCCTCCAAATGGCCCACTTTAGACTTGAAGATTCACCCTCAGTCATTTATTGAGAAGGACTACTCGCCCCCAGCCCTGTAAGACCTTTGACACTGAATGAAATTTTTATTAATCATACGAAAGGTCATCTACCCAAAATGTTAACTCTGTTTCTCCACAGCTGCAGCCTGACCTGCTGAGTATTTCCAACATTTTCTGTTTTTATTTGTAATTTTTATATTGCCTTCTTTCTTTCCTCACACACACTATATTTCCCAATATCTCTTTCATTCTTCTATTTCTCCATCTTTTACACTATTTCAAAGTTGTCTCACTCTCCATCCTTATTTTTCTATCAAGCACAAAACCACAACGCTCCAACATCTCTCCCACAAATCTTTTGTACCAAATATTTCTTCTTCGTCCCACCATCTCCTCTCCATATCTTATTGCCCCACTGCACTCTGATCCACTAACCTCTCTATCCAATATTTATTTCCAATCTCTCTTTCTTCCCTTAGTTTGATTTGGTTTGGTTTAGATGAACAAACAGTTGATTGTTGTAGCAGTCACTGTCATGAAAACTGCTGCAGGACACTTTTTATGTCCTTTTGGCCTTCAGTTCAAAGGTCATGTGTTAATCCTTTAAAAAAAAATGATGCTGTTATTTTTTTTGTTCTGCATAGAACATAACAATGTAGGCTATAGTTCACACTCAAATTAAAGCATAGTGTGTAAAAACAGTTGTCCTGATAATGAACTGGCCCATGGCAATGTCAAGGAACTAGTTACATGAGAAGGATGCGATCACTAACTGAATAAGCAGTCACATGGAGACTGAGGCTCATTAGAATTAGTGTTGTCACTTGGCTCTTTTATATTGGCCCATCTTGAGTTTTGAAATTGTCTCTGTCTGACAGTTTTAATTGGCAATATATAGTGGCCATTTAAAAACAAATATTGTGCACGGAAAGCCTTTAGAATGCAATATTAAAAAGAACAGTCGCTGTATTGTGTTTCGCTGTCTTAGCCAGGGACAATTTGAAAAACTCAAGGGAAATCTTTTCAGACAGCATTTTGCTCTTTCAGTTTGATTGTATAACCACCTTTAGAAGTTTGAATAAACATTTAAACTTTCATTGTGTACCCTATTCTGTGAAGAAAGGAAGTGTGCTTTAAATTGTATAAGAAAGTAACAGTACAATGGAACGAATACAGAGAATAATGGAAGGACACAGCAAGTCCATCAGATTCTGAAGAGAGAACATTTGCTGTGGGACCCTTTATGAAAGCTTCTATTTAAAGACGCTGATAGGTCTGCTGTGTATTTTCAGTATTTCTTAAGATTTGCATCATTTTCTTTTTTTATCACTAAGTATAACGATAGGCTATAAACTGTGATACAAAAAGAAAATACTGCAGATGCTGGAAATCTGAAATAAAAACAGAAAATGCTGGAAATACTCAGCAGGTCAGGCAGCATCTGTAGAGAGAGAAACAGAGTCAACGTTTCAGGTCGATGACCTTTCGTCAGAACTCTGTGATACTTGACTGGACTGTGGCCATTGCCTTCTCTCCCGTGAATTTGCTTTATTTACATCTGACATTATCGCTAATAAAGGAAGTCAGTGCTGGCGGCTGGAACATGTTACAATAAAGCCTGAGTGCATTCTGTAGATTGCAGCATGTAAAACAAGACAAAGCAACTATATTTTCTTCTGACAATATTATTAGGTTTGACTCCTTGACGTATAATGGACTCAAAACAGAAATTAGTGTTGGCTTCAGGCATTGTATTGACCCTGCAGGGCAAGGTTCCAACAAACCTTATATTAATGCAGGAATTATTTGGGCAATTTACATCTGATCAACATATGGGCACACTAGAGCTTATTTTGGGCTATTTATGAATGACCTTCTTTGACCTGACAAAGGCCTTCGACACCGTCAACTGTGAAGGATTATGGAGTGTCCTCCTCAAATTCGGCTGCCCTCGAAAGTTTGTCACCATCCTCCGCCTGCTTCATGACGACATGCAAGCCGTGATCCTGACCAACGGATCCACCACAGACTCAATTCACGTACGGACCGGGGTCAAGCAAGGCTGTGTCATCGCACCAACGCTCTCCTCGATCTTCCTGGCTGCAATGCTCCATCTCACCCTCAGTAAGCTCCCCGCTGGAGTGGAGCTAATCTACGGAACAAACGGGAAACTGTTCAACCTCCGTCGCCTCCAGTCCAGATCCAAGGTCGTCCCATCCTCTGTCATCGAATTACAGTATGCAGACGACGCTTGCGTCTGCGCACACTCTGAGGTCGAACTCCAATCCATCGTAAACACCTTCACTGAAGCGTATGAGAGCATGGGCCTTACACTAAACATCCGTAAGACAAAGGTCCTCTACCAACCTGCCCCCGCCACACAGTACTGCTCCCCAATTATCAAAATCCATGACAAGGCATTGGACAACGTGGACCACTTTCCATACCTCGGAAGCCTACTGTCAACAAGGGCAAATGTCGATGACGAAGTCCAACACCACCTTCAGTGTGCCAGTGCAGTCTTCGGTCGCCTGAGGAAGAGAGTGTTTGAAGACCAGGACCTCAAACCCAGCACCAAGCTCATGGTCTACAGAGCAGTAATGATACCTGCCCTCCTGTATGCTTCAGAGACATGGACCATGTACAGCAGGCACCTCAAAGCACTGGAGAGGTACCACCAATGCTGCCTCCGCAAGATCCTGCAAATCAATTGGCAGGATAGGCGCACCAACGTCAGTGTTCTCGCTCAGGCCAACATCCCCAGCATCGAAGCTTTGACCACGCTCGATCAGCTCCGATGGACGAGTCACATCGTCCGCATGCCCGATACTAGACTCCCAAAGCAAGCGCTCTACTCGGAGCTCCGACACGGTAAGAGAGCCCCAGGTGGGCAGAGGAAATGCATCAAGGACACCCTCAAAGCCTCCTTGAAAAAGTGCAACATCCCCACCAACACCTGGGAATCCCTGGTCCAAGACCGCAAAGTGGAGGAGAAGCATCCGGGACGATGTCGAACACCTCGAGTCTCTTCGCCGGGAGCAAGCGGAAGCCAAGCGCAAACAATGGAAGGAGCGCACCTCAACCCAAGCACCCCACTCACCCGACACTTCAACCACTGTCTGCCCCACCTGTGACAGAGACTGTAGGTCCCGCATTGGACTCATCAGTCACCTGAGAACTCATTTTTAGTGTGGAAGCAAGTCATCCTCGGTTCCGAGGGACTGCCTAAAAAGAAGATTTATGAATGAAAAGTTGAGACAAAGAAGTGTGGGCATTGAAGTTCTGCTGGTTTTACCAGATCAGTACAAGCCATTTTGTGTAAACTCTAAGTAGATCTTGGTTTTCTAACAGTTGCAATAACAACAACTTATATTTATACAGCACCTTTAACGTAATAAAACGTCCCAAGGTGCTTCACAGGAGCGGTATCAACATTTCTTTTGACACCGAGCCATATAAGGAGATGTTTGGGTAGATGACCAAAAGCTTGGTCGAAGAGGTAGGTTTTAAGGAGCGTCTTAAAGGAGGAAAGAGAAGTGGAGAGGCAGAGAGATTGAGGGAGGGAACTCCAGAGCTTAGGGCCTAGGCAACAGAGAATACTGGTTTGTTTTCATTTTTTATTTTCAAATTTTCTCCCCTCTTCTCATGAGGATGATTATTCATGTTCCACACTTCATTCCACTGGTCATTCTTCATGTATAATCCTCAACACTGAGTGGCGGCAGGTCTTTCCACCGTGATGGAGGAGGTGGGGGGTTGTCATAGTCAAGTGTTATCCTGGCCTGGCCAATATCTAAACGTGGGCACTTTCCAAAAGAGGTCTTTGGATAAGTATGGCATTAAAATGCTTCGTAATCCTAAACATTGTAGATGAATTCAACTGTACATTTATTAGTGCCCCTCAGTCTTTCTTTGTTCTAATTCCTAAATCCTGATCAGAAGCAGTCTGGGAGTGGGCATTTTGTGCAGAATTCAGCAACATTGAGAGACAGGGTGACATCATGAACAGGGGCAATGGGCTGTGAGCAGTGCACCCAACCCCTGACTGGACAGTAACTGCAAGATGTCACTTTAGAAGGGATTCCACACAAATCATCAGCCTCGGGTATTCTGCACGCGGAACGGATTATTTTTTTCTTCTGTGAGCTGTTTTATTATTTTCTGCCCTTTTCTTTCTGTGGTATCGATGTGCTAATCCTGGTCAACACAGCAGGCTGCGTGGCCTATAACCTGCCACTAGGAGGTGCAGTGGAGAGACTCACCATTTGATTTGCACTCAACCTGCCTCCCTGTGGTGGAATGGCTGAGATCCTTTATTGCATCTAAGTGGGGAATTACAGCATTGAACCAAGATTCGATCACTCCATGGAAACAATGCATTATAGCTCCAATACATGACGCCAATGTATCACTCCAGGGACTTGAGCACATAAAGCTAGGCTGACACTCCAGTGCAGTGCTGAGGGAGTGCTGCACTGTCGGAGGTGCCGTCTTTCACATGAGATGTTAAACCGAGGCCCCGTCTGCCCTCTCAGGTGGACGTAAACGATCCCATGGCACTATTTCGAAGAAGAGCAGGGGAGTTATCCCCGTTGTCCTGGCCAATATTTATCCCTCAACCAACATAACAAAAACTGATTATCTGGTCATTAGCACATTGCTGTTTGTGGGAGCTTGCTGCGCACAAATATGCTGCCGCATTTCCCACATTACAGCAGTGACTACACTTCAAAAATACTTAATTGGCTGTAAAGCGCTTTGAGATGTCAGGTGGTCGTGAAAGGCGCTATATAAATGTAAGTCTTTCTTTCTTTTCATGTAATGGTTCCCTTATTAAAAATCTACAAGCTCAATACATTATTTTAGTTTCACTGTAAAATTTATGTTGCTCCCCCCCTTGCTTTCAACGGACTGTTCTGCAGATTGATGACACGGTTTGAATGCCTCCTTGGATTGTGTCTGCAACTCATGACCTCATCCAGTGGAATAGTTCATCTGAAAAGAGGGCAGGAACATCATTTTTTTGGCAATGCAATTTAAAGTGTAAACTCAAGATTTTGCATTTTTATGCCAGAATTTGACAGTTTTCTCTTAGGTCATAATATTGGAGCTATTGGATCAAAGGATCATTTTAATGCTTTTTGAGAAATGCGTGCTAAAAACTATTCTCATCACTTACTGTTCAGAAACACTGCAAGTTACTATGTCTGCACAAGCCTTTTTTTAGACCAAGGTAAACCTAGATTAATGGATGTCTATTTAGCTCACTGCAATACATTTCACAGAATCACAGAATCCCCACAGTGCAGATAGAGGCCATTTCGGCCCATCGAGCCTGCACCGACACATATCCTACCCTATCCCTGTTAACCCCACGTATTTAATCCCCCCTAATCCCCCTAACACTAAGGGTCAATTTATCATACCAAATCAACCTAACCCTCACATCTTTGGACTGTGGGAGGAAACCAGAGCAAACCCACGCAGACACGGGGAGAATGTGCAAACTCCACACAGACAGTCACCCGGGGCCGGATTCGAACCCGGGTCCCTGGCGCTGTGAGGCAACAGTGCTAACCACTATGCCACCATGTTGCAGTCCCTGAGAGAATTTTTAGATATGTCCTCATAAAATGACCTTGGAGCAATGTAATATTGAAAGCGTGTTGACATGGCTGTATATTGGTCAACTTGTGGCAGATCACCACCTAAACGGGCGCAATCCACTTTTCCGTCCGTGGACAATAAATCGGGTACCTTGCCTTTAAGGCACCTTGCCTTTAAGGCAGGAGAAAAGGAGTGGGCGGGGCCTCAGAACCTTCCAGATTCTAGTGTTAGCAGCCATCTTAGCAGGCAGATGTAATAAAAAGCCATGTGCTCCACACATGGACTCGGCCTTAATTCGTGTTTCACGGCAGCCACAACATTGGTGACCCCGACGCTCAGAACGTATTCCGAGCACTGCAATGGAGGACACGAATGCAGTTTCCGTGAAACTGCCGGAGTTTTGGGAAAACCAGCCCGAAGTCTGGTTCCTTCAAGCCGAGTCGTGTTTCCGGCTGCAAAACATCACCACAGATGGGACGAAGTACGACTATCTCGTCACATCACTCGGTAGCTCCACAGTTACGAAGGTCTGGACAGCGCTGCAGAACCCACCAGGGGAGGGCAAGTATGCACATCTTAAGGCCGCGCTCCTTAAAAAATTTACGGCCTCGGCATACCAGCGAAACTGCCACCTCCTCGACCTTCCAGGCCTCGGTGATGCCTCACCGTCAGACCTCCTCTCCCACATGCTCTCCCTCACCGACGAGAGCCCACCCGGATCCCTCTTCCGCACGCTGTTCATCCGCCAGCTACCACTCAGCATCCGCCCAGCGATCGTGGTGTCCGGCCTCACGGACCTGGAAACCCTGGCCGATGAGGCCGACAAGCTGCTGTCCGCTCACTCCAGCCGTGACGTCACTCCGGACCTGGCAGCCACTGCCTGGGCGTGCCCCTCACCGGCCAGCACGCGGCCACAAGGGCCTGCCACCAGGCCCACGGGGCCTTCACACCCCACTAACCCGGGCCACTGTTACTACCACGCACGGTTCGGCGCCAGGGCACAACGGTGCACACCTCCCTGCTCTTTCAATTCCGCCCCCGTACCAGCCCCCGCGATGGTCGTGGGCCACGCGGGCTCCCTGCTGTACGTCATGGATGACAAAACTGGTCGCCGGTTCCTGTGCGACACTGGAGCTCAGCACAGCATCATCCCGGCCTCCTCCCTCGACATCCAAAAGGGCAAACGAGGACCGGCGCTGGCTGCTGCTAACGGCTTGGACATCCGGACGTACGGCACCCGCACAGTCACCCTTGACCTCGCTGGTCGCCGCTACCGATGGGAGTTCATCACTGCCAAGGTGCTCTCCCCTCTCATTGGTGCAGACATCCCTCGACACCGCCTCGTGGACATGAACACCATGTCCCCCATCCTGGGCGCCATGGCCCCCCGTCAACCCGCTGACATGGCGTCACAGTGCCACGCCCGGGCCACGGATGACTACTCGGCACTCCTGGCCGAATTCCCGGCCCTTACCAATCGACCTTCTCCGCGGAGGCCGCCAAACATGGGGTGGAACACTTCAACCCCACCACAGGCCCCCCAGTGTATGCCCACGCCCGCATGCTGGACCCGGCCAAACTGGAGATCGCGCGGACCGAGTTTGCCACCATGGAACAGCTCGGCATCATCCGCCGCTCCAACAGTCCCTGGGCCTCCCCACTCCACATCGCCCCCAAACCAGGCGGAGGTTGGCGCCACTGCGGGGATTAACGCCGCCTCAATGACGCCATCACCCCGGATCGATACCCCGTGCCGCACATCCAGGACTTCTCGGCTAGACTGGCCGGCTGCTCAGTCTTTTCCAAGGTCGACCTGGTGCGCGGCTACCACCAAGTCCCCGTCCACCCCGCGGATGTCCCCAAGACGGCCGTAATCACCCCTTTCGGCCTTTTCGAGTTTGTGCGGATGCCCTTCGGCCTCAAAAACGCGGCTCAGGCATTCCAACGGCTCATGGACTCGGTCCTTCGGGACCTGAAGTTCCTGTTCGTCTACCTGGACGACATCCTGGTAGCCAGTTCCTCCAAGCAGGAACACCTCGAACACCTTCGCATCCTGTTCGGGTGCCTCAGCGACTACGGGCTCATCCTCAGCCCAGCCAAATGCCAGTTCGGCCTGGACAAGATCGACTTCCTTGGCCACCACACCACCCATGCTGGGGCCATTCCCCTGCCCACCAAGGTGCAGGCCATCCAACAATTTCCCCACTCCACCACCATCAAAGTTCTCCAGGAGTTCCTCGGGATGGTGAATTTCTACAACCGCTTCATCCCCAAAGCGGCGTCCCTCATGAGGCACCTGTATGAAGCCCTCCGGGGCAGGAGCAGCAAGATGGCGGTTGAATGGACGGCAGATGCGTCAGCCGCCTTCGACTCCACCAAGACCGCGCTCGCCAACGCCACCCTGCTCGCGCACCCACGGCCCAATGCCAGGGTAGCGCTCACCACGGACGCCTCCGACCACGCGGTCGGCGCCGTGGATGAGCAGTGGGTTGACGGCGCCTGGCAACCACTTGCCTTCTTCAGCCGCCAACTACGCCCCCCGGAGGTCAAGTACAGCACCTTCAACCGCGAGCTCCTCGCACTGTTCCTGGCGGTCCGCCATTTTCGGTTTTTGCTGGAGGGCCACCCCTTCACTGCGTTTGTCGACCACAAGCCCCTGACATTCGCAATGGCAAAGACAACCGACCCCTGGTCCGCCAGGCAGCAGCGCCAGCTCACGGCAGTGTCCGAGTTCACCACGGACATCCAACACGTCTCCAGCTGAGACAATGTGGTAGCCGACTGCCTCTCCCGCCCCGCCATCCACGCCGCACACCTGGCAGTCGACTACGCTCAACTCGCAGCAGACCAGATCACCGACCCTGATCTGCTCTCCGCACCTACCAACCTACCAGGGCTACGCCTGGCCGACGTCGCCTGTGGCCCGACCGCAGTCACGGTCAAGTGCAACATATCCCTATGTCAACCTCGGCCCGTCGTCCCAGCGTCCTGGCGCCGCCGGGTATTCGAGATTCCCCACAACCTCTCCCACCCCGGTGCCCGCGCATCCATCAAATTGGTAGCCAACCGCTTTGTCTGGCGCGGCCTTCGCAAGGATGTGCGTACTTGGGCCAACTCCTGCCTAGCCTGCCAACGGGCCAAGGTGCAGCAACACACGAAAGCACCCCTCGAGGAGTTTACCGTCCCTTCGCGTAGATTCGACCACATCCACGTGGACATCGTCGGCCCCCTGCCACCGTCGCAAGGCCACACGCACTTGCTGACGATCGTTGACCGCACCACGCGCTGGCCCGAGGCAATTCCACTGACCTCTACCACCACCGCCGACATCGCCAGAACCTTCGTCAGCACCTGGGTCGCACGGTTCGGCGTCCCCTCCGACATGACGTCGGACAGAGGTCCGCAATTTACCTCTGAACTCTGGACCGCCGTCGCATGCAATCTCGGGGTGACCATTCACCGCACCACAGCGTACCACCCCGAAGCCAACGGACTGTGTGAGTGGTTCCACAGATCCTTGAAGGCATCTCTTCGAGCCAGCCTCCAGGACGGCGCCTGGACCGACCGACTTCCGTGGGTCCTCCTCGGCCTGCGCACCGCGGTTAAAGTAGACCTCCATGCATCGGCAGCAGAGCTCGTGTACGGTCAGCCGCTGCGCGTACCCGGCGAGTTCCTGCCCACCGCCACGACACCCTGGTCAGCCGACCAGCAACGCCACGACTTCGCCTCACCGGCGCTGCAGTTCGCCCCAGTGCCCATTGCCCGACACGGCGAATCCACCTTACACGTCCCACTAAGCCTGCACCAGGCACGGTTCGTTTTCGTCCGGCACGATGCCCACCGCGGACCCCTTCAACCCCCGTACGACGGGCCCTACAAGGTGCTACAGGCTGGGGACAAATTTTTCACCCTGCAAGTGGGCGACAGGACCGAAAAAGTGTCGGTTGACCGACTCAAGCCAGCACACTCGGAGCCCGGTGAGCAGGTCCCTGTAGCTCGTCCACCACCATGCGGCCGACCTGCCCTCAAGCCGGTTCACCCGGCTGCTCCACGCCCGGCTGTTCCACGTCCACCGGCGTCCTACAAGAGCCGCTCCGGCCGGCCCATCAGACCGCCGCACCGTCTTGTCCACACCTCCTAAGCGGCTTCTGGGGGGAGCTGTGTGGCGGATCGCCACCTAAACGGGCGCAATCCACTTTTCCGTCCGTGGACAATAAATTGGGCACCTTGCCTTTAAGGCACCTTGCCTTTAAGGCAGGAGAAAAGGAGTGGGCGGGGCCTCAGAACCTTCCAGATTCTATTGTTAGCAGCCATCTTGCCAGGCAGATGTAATAAAAAGCTTTTGTGTTCCACACATGGACTCGGCCTTAATTCGTGTTTCGCGGCAGCCACAACAAACTATAATTTAATATATTGAGCTATGAAAATAGTAATGTGCCCAAAACTGGGACTTAATAATATAAGGTTTTTATGTTGATTGCTGTATCGAGTGCATGTTACCCGGAACGATCACCTCCCTCCATCAGATCCTCGAGCTTTTCTGCTTTAAACGCACGCAAGCACAAGCAAAGCTAATTTAAACCCGGTGCGATAGCCAACAGGCAAGCTCGAGGGCGTGCTTGTGTATGTATGTTTGTTTTTTTTATTCATTCACTGGATGTGGGCATCGCTGACAAGGCCAGCATTTATTGCCCATCCCTAGTTGCCCTTGAGAAGGTGGTGGTGAGCCGCCTTCTTGAACCGCTGCAGTCCGTGTGGTGAAGGTACTCCCACAGTGCTGTTAGGGAGGGAGTTCCAGGATTTTGACCCAGCGGCGATGAAGGAATGGTGATATATTTCCAAGTCAGGATGGTGTGTGGCTTGGAGGGGAACTTGGAGGGGTATGTGTGTGTGGGTGTATGTGTGCACACGTATGTGCATTTTTGTGTGCTTGGGTGTATGTGCATTGTGTGTGTTTGTTTGTGTGTGTGTGTATGTGTGTGCATGTTTGTTTGTGTGTGTGTGTACTTGCCCTTTTTGATATATATATATATATATAAGTGATCTGGGCTTTGGTATACAAAGCATAATTTCAAAGTTTGCAGAAGACACAAAATTCAGAAATGTAGTAAACAATGAGGAGGATAGTAACAGACTTCAGGAGGACATAGACAGACTGGAGAAATGGGCAGACACATGGCAGATGACATTTAATGCAGAGAAGTGTGAAGTGATCCATTTGGTAGGAATATTAAGGAGAGGCAATATGAACTAAATTATACAATTTTAAAGGGGGTTCAGGAACAGAGAGACCTGGGAGTGTATGTGCACAAATCTTTGAAGGTGACAGGACAAGTAGAGAAGGCTGTTAAAAAAGTGTATGGGATCCTTGGCTTTATTAATAGAGGCACAGAGTTCAAAAGCAAGGAAGTTGTGCTAAACCTTGAGAAACACTGGTTAGGCCTCAGCTGGAGTATTGTGTTCAATTCTGGGCACCACACTTTAGGAAGGATGTCAAGGCCTTGGAGAGGGTGTGGAAGTGATTCAATAGAATGGTACTATGGGATGAGGGACTTCAGTTATGTGGAGAGACTGGAGAAGCTGGGGTTGTTCTCCTTAGAGCAGAGAAGATTTGATAGAGGTGTTCAAAATCACGAAGGGTTTTGATAGAGTAAATAAGGAGAAACTCTTTCCATTGGCAGAAGGGTCAGTAACCGGAGGACACAGATTTAAGAACCAGATGCAACATGAGGAAGCATTTTTTTACACAGCGAGTTGTTGTGATCTGGAATGCACGGCCTGAAAGGATGGTGGAAGCAAATTCAATCGTAACTTTCAAAAGGGAATTGGATAAACACTTGAAGGAAAAACATTTGCAGGGATGTGGGGAAAGAGCAGGGGAGTGGGACGAGTTGGATAGCTCTTTCAAAGAGCTGGAGCAGACTCGATGGGCTGAATGGCTTCCTTCTGTGTCATATCATTCTATGATTCTATGAATCTATGAAGCTCAATATATTATTTTAGTTTCACTGTAAAATTTATGTTGCTCCCCCCCTTGCTTTCAACGGACTGTTCTGCAGATTGATGACACGGTTTGAATGCCTCCCTGGATTGTGTCTGCAACTCATGACCTCATCCAGTGGAATAGTTCATCTGAAAAGAGGGCAGGAACATCATTTTTTTGGCAATGCAATTTAAAGTGTAAACTCAAGATTTTGCATTTTTATGCCAGAATTTGACAGTTTTCTCTTTGGTCATAATATTGGAGCTATTGGATCAAAGGATCATTTTAATGCATTTTGAGAAATCGACTATGCAATTTATTACTATTACAGTGTGTTAGAAACTATTCTCATCACTTACCATTCAGATACGCTGCAAGTTACTATGTCTGCGCAAGCCTTTTTTTAGACCAAGGTAAACCTAGATTAATGGATGTCTATTTAGCTCACTGCAATACATTTACAGTCCCTGAGTCCAAGAGAAGTTTTATTTATGTCCTCATAAAATGACCTTGGAGCAATGTAACATTGAAAGCGTGTTTACACGGCTGAAAACGGTCAACTATAATTTAATATATTGAGCTATGAAAATAGTAATGTGCCCAAAACTGGGGCTCAATAATTTGAGGTTCTTATGTCGATTGCTGTATAACCAGGAAAATGCGGGAGGTTGAGTTGGAAGAATATCCCCAAAAGATGGATGTTATAAATGAGATTTTTTTCCAAAAGAAGTCCTGTTTCGCTGAAGGAACTTTAACTATTAAGAAGACGATAATTAAATGTGATTTAAAAACGTAAAGCGCTGCAGGCGAAATAGGCCAAAAAAGTCAACAAACGGCGTTTTTGGTCTTTTTGCCCTCGTTCACCGCAAGGCACTGAGGCCCCAGCATCTGCGCACTATGAAACAGGAGGAGGCCATTCAGCCACTTGAGCTTAACCTGCCATTCAATTAGATCATGGCTGATCTGTACCTCAACCCCATTTACCCACCTGTGTCCCATATCCCTTGACACTCTTACCTAACAAAATTCTATCCCTCTCAGTCTAAAAGATTTCATTTGACCCAGCACCCACAGCTTTTTGGGAGAGCGAGTGCTGGATTTCCACGACAGTTTGTGTGAAAAAATGCTTCCTGATTTCACTGTTAAATAGCCTAGCTCTAATTTTATGCTGTCTTGTTCTGGACTCCCCCACCAGAGGAAATAGTTTCTCTGTATCTGCCCTATCGAATTTAAAAAAATCATTTTAAACACCTTGATCCGATCACCCCTCTACCTTCTAAACTCAAGTGAATACAAGCCAAATTTATGCAACCCGTCCTCATAACTTAATCCTTTAAGCCCTGGTATCATTCTGGTGAATCTGCGCTGTACCCTTCCATTTTTGTTTCGCTTTCCTTGCTAATACTTAGCTTCAAATCGCACCATGCAAAACGCTGAGAATGGGGGTGTTCCTTTGGGGGTTCTGAATGTGCTGCACAATTGAGATGAGGACGAGTGTTGGAAGGGCCAACAAATGCAGGTACAATGACCCCTGAGGCTTTTTTGCCACTCTTGTAACTAACCCAGGACTTGGGTTAATAGACCCATCCACATGTACTTCACAGAATCACAGAATCCCCACAGTGCAGATAGAGGCCATTTCGGCCCATCGAGCCTGCACCGACACATATTCCACCCTATCCCTGTAACCTCACGCATTTAATCCCCCCTAACACTAAGGGTCAATTTATGATAGCCAAATCAACCTAACCCGCACATCTTTGGACTGTGGGAGGAAACCGGAGCACCTGGAGGAAACCCACGCAGACACGGGTAGAATGTACAAACTCCACACAGACAGTCACCCATGGCCGGATTCGAACCCGGGTCCCTGGCGCTGTGAGGTAGCAGTGCTAACCACTATGCCACCGTGTTGCCCAACTTGGACATGTTAGAGGAGACTTCCCGTCACTTCACAAGACAGGCTACCAAAGAGTAGTGCTGTCTGCGATACAGTGATCGGCAGACAACATTTAAATCAGAGACAGCTCTTCCTGTGCACGTGAAGCTTCCATGCTACCAGATCCTTGCCAGCCCTTGTGGAGACAACTGCCACACTAGGTACTCTGCTGTGCCCACATGTACCAAGAAAGTGACAAACACCACGTTTGCAAGGGACAACCCCTTCATTACTTTTCCAGTGGAAAGGAGGCATCTGCTGGACAGAACACACAGCTACACTGGGTGCCAAGGTTTCTCTGAGTGCAAGACATGATAGGTGGAACCCCATGTCGGCATCAGGGCTCTTTCTATCAGCCCAACGGCCTTCATGAACAGAAAGGGTTTACACTCAATCACTGTTCAGATAGGGAGCATTGTAATGAATGCCAGCGGCTGTAATCCAGGAAGCAGACACGATCACTTCATATTGTGGCATTCCACAGTGCCTGCTTTATTTGAAGGAGAAGAAACACAGGGTGGATGCTTCTTAGGAGGCTATCTTTTGAATCCACGGCTTTTGAGCCCGCTGAAAACCCTCCTAACAACAGGGGAGCCCCTTGGCCAGGAAGCCTCTGCATCTGTTTGCTGTTCCATGAGTGCCACCTCCACGTTCACACAAAGTGTGCCATGCGGGGGTTCTACAATGGGCAGGCGATCCACTCCGCCAGGTTATTGCCCAGGTGGCAAAGACAAAAATTTATACCAACGTGCCTTGGTCCCAACCTCAAAAACGAGCACCTTCTACTGAACCACCGCCATGCTTTCCCACTTCCCACACAAGCCATCTCTGATTGTTAATTTAGTCCCAATTAATGTTGAATTAGGTGCAATTCTTTTTGCTGTAGGTCCATGCCCACTAGGACCTAGATTGAGACTGGCTATACTGACAAAAGACCTTTATGTGCTCAGCTAAACAGAATAACCACACTGAATCTAATTGACTGACCCCTTTCTAGGGTTTATAAGAACATAAGAAACAGGAGCAGGAGTAGGCCAATCGGCCCTTCGGGCCGGCTCCGCCATTCAATAAGATCATGGCTGATCCAATCTTGTCCTCAACACCACTTTCCCGCTCTCTCCCCATACCCCTTGACTCCCTTGTAGTTCAAATGTCTGGCAATCTCCGCCTTGAATATATTCAATGACTCCGCCTCCACAGCTCTCCGGAGCAGAGAATTCCAAAGGTTCACGACCCTCTGAGAGAAGAAATTCCTTCTCATCTCCGTCTTAAATGGGCGACCCCTTATTCTGAAACTATGCCCCCTAGTTCTAGATACCCCCACGAGGGGAAACATCCTTTCAGCATCCACCCTGTCAATCCCCCTCAGAATCTTATGTGTTTCAGTAAGATCACCTCTCATTCTTCTAAACTCCAATGAGTATAGGCCCAACCTGCTCAACCTTTCGTCATACGTCAACCCCTTCATCCCAGGAATCAACCTAGTGAACCTTCTCTGCACTGCCTCCAATGCAAGTATATCCTTCCTTAAATATGGAGACCAAAACTGTACGCAGTACTCCAGGTGCGGTCTCACCAGCGCCCTGTTTATTAGAGCACTTGTGTGCAATGTCCCCTCTAAGCTGTGTGGCGGTGCAGCTGTCTGCCGGTCCCGCGCGGCCCGGGACCAGCTTTAACAATGTGAAATGTCGCGCATGTCAGAAACTTTGAATGGGCGGCGCAGCCCGTTAAAGGGACCACACACCCAAATTTAAAATTAGGGGGAGCATTGCTTGTGTGTTATTAGAAGGAACCAGGCAATGCCTTCATACACATACTTACTCTCTGTTACAGCAGGACCTGCTGTACATTGTGACCCCTCGTTGTAGAGGCTCTAACATTGCAAGCAGTAATGACATAGTTACATACAGAGTGTTCGTAACTCCAATGAACAGATGTTCCCAATGAGAATTTTAATGGGATTTTTGTCAGTGTCTTCTCCATGCACCTCCGGCAACTAATCATAATTTATCATATTATAGCTGCAGTATTAGCTAATAAAAGCTGAAAGATCACAGATTGGAATGCCCTTTAATATGCTGTGTGATTCATTAAAATCTTATGTCTTATCTTCTTCCATATCTCTAATGAGGGTCCAAAAGTACACAGTGCTGTGTGGCAAAGGCTTTTTTTGTTAAACATCACCTTTCTACTTAATTGGTTCGTTGACGTAGCCAAGACTTTTAGACTGAGCCATTAATTTAATATTTTACCATCTTGTCAAATTATACATTCAAAGCATTGTCAAATTAAAGTGATATCCTCCCCGGTAGGCCATCTAGGCCACACATGAATAGGATCCCAAGTTTAACCAATATCATTCTGTTCAGTATATTCTATCTATGCAGTTTTGGCATGGATCATGTCTGTAATTAATTCATCCTCAGGAGCTTTCTTTAAGCCAATATTGAAAATTACAGGATATTAAAGGTTCATTAGCTGCTGTATCATTTTGTGAATTTACCTCTCTGCTCAGTTATTTTATTTGGACACTTTATTTTCAATTGTTCACAGTAATCTATTTGCAGACATATAAGCTAAATAAATCAGCTGGAGTACACAGTCAGCATTCGACAGATTGATCTTAATTTACAAAATTGCAATGAGAGAACTGTGTTTCTAAGTGTTGCTGTTGGAGCTGGTTACTCCAATCTACACAAAGCATATTATTAGAAACAATATCCGACTTAATAAGATCTTTGTGAAATTGAATAGATTTATGTTTGACAATTTGCTCGTGTTGGATATGGAAATTGCAAGGGGCCTACTTCATGCACAAAGCAAATATACAATATGAATTTTGTGGGATTTGGGATATTATGCAAATCAGACTGTTTCTGTTTTGGCTATTCCCAATTTTCAGCCTTCCTCTCCTGGAGGCATTGGCTCATGCTGGGCTGTCAACAGGTTCAGGTGGCCAGCGTTCCTGTTTCAGCTTGGACAGCGAGTGTCAGCAGGTTATTTCATTGTAGCCAACATCACAGCCAAACATGATCTTTTTTTTTTACAGTTCTGATCATCGATTGCCTGGAAAACAGGACTTTGGATCTCATTTTCATCCAATCGGAGCCAATCTTAAATGACAGGTATCCCAATTTCAGAAGGAACATCGAGAATGCCCCACCCCCCCACTGGCTCAGTGAGTTTATCTAGTAAGTAGTCAAGCCATACAGACCAGCAGAATTCCAGGTTCGGTCTCCTCATTGTGCTAAGTTAACTAATCTTAAACAAGGCAGTGTTTGTGGCGTTGTAATTGGGTTCAGCACCCTGTGTTTTGGATGAAAAAATCAGGTGGAAATCCTCCTTCTGATCACTATTCAGAGACCCCTGCTGGAATTGCACCTGTCTGAATGTGGGATGAAAATTAAAACAGGATTGGGCTCAGCTGTGATGGCTCCCATAGTCGAATACCCCACTGGCACTCCCTGTTGAGGCTCACATGAGTAATTGCCGCCTGGAAGGGGCCCTCAGTAAAAAACTTCAAAAGAGCAGAGTAAAAAAATTGGAAAGAAAAGAAAAAAAACTGATGATGCGACAGAGGAGGGACTGTGGAAAAGGTAAGTAATGTATTTAAAAATATTAAAGAATGTTCCAAAGGATGCAAACATGTAGAATAGGGAATTACAGAAAGACAAAAGTTATTGGAAAAATAAGAAGTAGAGAGACATAATTGGAAGGAAAAGAGAATAAGGGAAAAAGAGAAGACAGAGCAAGCTGAAGAATTTTTGGTTTACTTTAGTAGTTTAGGGTTTCCTGACTTTTAAGGTTTTTTAATCTTAGCAATATAATGGCCCGGATTTTGCGGTCAGTGGGGTAATTAAGTGTTACGCTGCAGGCATCCGAACCGAATGCGCACTTACCTGTTGCAATGCCCCAAACGAGAAGTTGCTGTCAGGCACTGCGGAGTTGAGTCTAGCGCAGTGGCCCACGGATCCCAGGGGCGCACCGTGTGCGTAAGCCTACTTGGGATCATGTGGGGCGGTGCTCCAATCAGGAAACAGAAGGGGGAAAAAATTCGGTTGCTTTGCACCTCCCATTAGCACCTAGCGCCCGGGCGCGGCGCCGCTAACGCCTCCCGTGAAATTCAGCGGGAGGTTAGCGGCGGCGGTAGCCAGTAGTGTCCCGCAGTGCTGTGCCTCCGGCGATGACATCATCGCCGTGCGCAGCATCCCGCTCGCGCCCCCTGACCTACCGCCGGACGCTATGTCCGACAGGGTCAGGGTGGCGTTTCTGCGGCCGGGGTGGCGTAAATTAAAGGGCAGGTGCGTACACAGCGCGTACACACCCGTAGGCATTGGAAAATATGGGCCAATAGCTGATCCAGAGCCTAGAATTCACAGTGGTATAAGTGTTATGCTAATCCTAGATGATGGCCTTCTGGTGCTGATAGGTAGGAGGAGGGGGTTTGGTGTATTATAATAATAATAACGATGATTAAGGAAATGTTAATACCAGACAAGATTGAAGCTAAAAGGTAAACCTCATACCTGCGCAGTCTGTGGTGATTTTGCTGCTTGCTTTCTTTGGCCTTGCTGCATCCATTTGTACCCGAGGCCTGCACCATCGTACCTGCACTCGACGTCTCAATCCTCCTTTCATCGTTCCTGTATGACTGGTAGCTCGATGTACCACTGTGGTGAAAATACAAGAAGTGGAGAATTTCAGTCACTTTGACCAATCCAAGTCCAACCCATTTGTTGTTTGACACAAAATGCGAGGGAACAGGTGCGTCTCGGAGCAGTGGGGGTATCTTTCACCTTCCCCGCCCCCGGCAGTAAGATGGCAGAGGAGATCGGACTCCTGTTGTCGAACCCGTCCGATTTTCATCCCGTTGATTACTGCCCAGGCGGAGAAGGTGAAAATGATCTATTTTGACTCCATTATAATAGTTCATTGTGACTGTATGAAAATGAGGGGGACCAAAAATGGTTGCTTCAATGGCATTTCAATTACTCGCCCCATTTCTAAGCAATTGTTCAATACTGCTGTCATAACACTGAGTCCTATATGGGCAGAAATTGTCCCACGCAATTCTTATTGCCTGGTGATGAATGACATATACAGTCTTTATCTGTTCAAAGCAATTCAGCAAAGGTGTTAAAAGCTGTTCGTCATCTCAATAGATTGCGAGATATTGCACTAAAACATTGTTCACTCAAACAATGCATACAATGTGAAAGGGTCACAGTGAGGTGCCTATAGTCATGACAGGATTGAAATCTATTAGAAATTGAAAGCTTGAGTTGGAAACGTGGCTGTGGAATGATGTGGACACAGAAGATTAAGAGCATAAAGCATCAGACTGCAGAAAGAAAGAACTTTAATCGACAATGACAGCGGTTTTCACCTGGTAATCAACGGTAGATTATCGCTTGATAAACTTGCTATGACTGTGTCACAATTGGCAATGCTTCAAAGACATGAATCAGAATCGATATCCACCTCTTGCTGACAAAAGAGCCCCAAAAATGGAATAAAATCATCTCCTTAAATCCTACTGTAAATTTTATAAAACAACGATCCTGGAAGTGATTTCAAGACTGAAATCCTTTCCCGGGATTACTGCAAACCCCTCCATGATATAGGTGTCTTGCATTCATTTGTGGGCGTCCACTTTTCCATGTGTAAATAATGAGATCATAGCTACATGTGAGTCCTGCAGAATTACGTCGTGGGAAATGGGGGATTTGGAGGCTGGAGGACAGTCGTTATGTGTGAGGTTCACATTAGCGTGTAGGGCATTGTAGTGAGGTGTGAAGGTTGTAATAAAACTGTGAATGGGGCAATGGAGACCAAGGAAGTAATGTTAGGTGTGATGACTGAAATACTATAGAAAGGGAAAAGACCGCACAAAGTAGAGGAGAAGCATCCGGGAAGGCGCCGAACACCTCGAGTCTCTTCGCCGGGAGCAAGCGGAAGCCAAGCGCAGGCAGCGCAAGGAGCGCACGTCAACCCAAGCACCCCACCCACCCGCCCCTTCAACCACCGTCTGCCCCACCTGTGACAGAGACTGTAGGTCCCGCATTGGACTCATCAGTCACCTGAGAACTCATTTTTAATGTGGAAGCAAGTCATCCTCGGTTCCGAGGGACTGCCTAAGAAGAAGAGAAGAAAGGGAAAGCTACAAGAGTGTTTCAAATTATCACAGGAAAATTATGGTTACTTTATTACATATCCAAATATTGAAACTGTACAAAAATCAATTTAATTCCTTGTGCAGGTGCCTCATTTTCTTGTTTGGATTTGATTAAGAAGTCTGGTCAGTTAGAGGTAGCAAACAGAATGTAACTAAAGGATCAGTAATAATGATCAAGCGAGCAGAGTAACAGCCTTGGCCAAGAATGGGAACATATATCTTGGGACCAGTATGAATTGCTTGTTATCTATACCTGTAACAAGCACATACTGAAGCGTTAGATACTGGGGTAATTCTTCCAATTACACACTGGTGGTGAGAAACGTCGCCTACAGCCAGTGGTGCACATCGGAAAGTTACTGGCCATAGACGCAAACTTTCATCACCTGAGGTTATTGTCTCAGACCTCCCTGTAATGGTTTGGGCCTTCTGCCAACACTTCTGTCTTGTGTTTATGGTAAAACAGCTTCCATTAACATACAAAGTCTCCTTTGATATGAAGCACATTCCTTATGAAGTGCTATTAAGTAGGGCACCAGTTGGTCACTAATTATGGTATACAGCACACCAGCGGTCATGTGGACTGGCCATCACATTCTCCCATAGCCTTTGAAAGGCAAAAAACACCACAGCAGTGAACCACTGCGTATAGGCTAGAACTATTGGTATTTTTGACACTGTGAGCACCATGTAGTCATGAGGCAATGCAGGAATTTGAAAGACAATAAAAACAATAAGCATGGAGGGTTAGAATTTCTGTTTGGGGATGGGCGATTTCCCACCGTTTGTCATAACTTCATCAGAAATCCCAGAAAAACGATGTAAAAACCATTTCTCCAGAGGTTCTGTCCCAGTGAAGGATTGGGGAGTTACGGTGAAGGATCGGGGAGTTACGGTGTTGATCGGGGAGTTACGGTGTTGATCGGGGAGTTACGGTGTTGATCGGGGAGTTACGGTGTTTGAGCGGGAAGTTACGGTGTTGATCGGGGAGTTACGGTGAATGATCGGGGAGTTACGGTGTTGATAGGGGAGTTACGGTGATGATCGGGGAGTTACGGTGAATGATCGGGGAGTTACGGTGTTGATCGGGGAGTTATGGTGAAGGATCGGGGAGTTACGGTGTTGATCGGGGAGTTACCGTGTTGATCGGGGAGTTACGGTGATGAACGGGGAGTTACGGTGTTGATCGGGGAGTTACGGTGAATGATAGGGAGTTACGGTGTTGACCGGGGAGTTATGGTGAAGGATCGGGGAGTTACGGTGAAGGAGCAGGGAGTTACGGTGTTGATCGGGGAGTTACAGTAAATGATCGGGGAGTTATTGTGAATGATAGGGGAGTTACGGTGAAGGATCGGGGAGTTACGGTGAATGATCGGGGAGTTATTGTGAATGATGGGGGAGTTACGGTGTTGATCGGGGAGTTACGGTGTTGATCGGGGAGTTACGGTGTTGATCGGGGAGTTACGGTGTTGATCGGGGAGTTACAGTGTTGATTGGGGAGTTACGGTGTTGATCGGGGAGTTATGGTGAAGGATCGGGGAGTTACGGTGTTGATCGGGGAGTTACGGTGTTGATCGTGGCGTTATGGTGAAGGATCGGGGCGTTACGGTGTTGATCGGGGAGTTACGGTGTTGATCGGGGAGTTACAGTGTTGATCGGGGAGTTATGGTGTTGATCGGGGAGTTACGGTGTTGATCGGGGAGTTACGCTAAAGGATCGGGGAGTTTCGGTGAAGGATCGGGGAGTTACGGGGAAGGATCGGGGAGTTACAGTGTTGATCGGGGAGTTACGGTGAAGGATCAGGGAGTTACGGTGAAGGATCGGGGAGTTACGGTGTTGATCGGGGAGTTACAGTGTTGATCGGGGAGTTACGGTGTTGATCGGGGAGTTACGGTAAAGGATTGGGAAGTTACGGTGTTGATCGGGGAGTTACGGTGTTGATCGGGGAGTTACGGTGTTGATTGGGGAGTTACGGTGAACGATCGGGGAGTTACGGTGAAGGATCGGGGAGTTACGGCGAAGGATCGGGGAGTTACGGCGAAGGATCGGGGAGTTACGGTGAATGATTGGTGAGTTACGGTGTTGATTCGGGCGTTACGGTGTTGATCGGGAAGTTACAGTGTTGATCGGGGAGTTACGGTGTTGATCGGGGAGTTACGGTGAAGGATCGGGGAGTTACGGTGAAGGATCGGGGAGTTACGGCGAAGGATCGGGAAGTTACGGCGTTGATTGGGGAGTTACGGTGAAGGATCGGGGAGTTACGGTGAAGGATCGGGGCGTTACGGTGTTGATCGGGGAGTTACGGTGTTGATTGGGGAGTTACGGTGAAGGATCGGGGAGTTACGGTGAAGGATCGGGGAGTTACGGTGTTGATCGGGGTGTTACGGTGTTGATCGGGGAGTTACGGTGAAGGATCGGGGAGTTACGGTGAAGGATCGGGGAGTTACGGCGAAGGATCGGGGAGTTCCGGTGTTGATTGGGGAGTTACGGTGAAGGATCGGGGAGTTACAGTGAAGGATCGGGGAGTTACAGTGAAGGATCGGGGAGTTACGGTGAAGGATCAGGGAGTTACGGTGTTGATCGGGGAGTTACGGTGTTGATCGGGGAGTTACGCTGAAGGATCGGGGAGTTACGGTGTTGTTCGGGGAGTTACGGTGTTGATCGGGGAGTTACGGTGAACGATCGGGGCGTTACGGTGTTGATCGGGGAGTTACGGTGTTGATCGGGGAGTTACGGTGTTGATCGTGGAGTTACGGTGAACGATCGGGGAGTTACGGTGTTGATCGGGGAGTTACGGCGAAGGATCGGGGAGTTACGGTGTTGATCGTGGAGTTATGGTGAAGGATCGAGGCGTTACGGTGTTGATCGGGGAGTTACGGTGTTGATCGGGGAGTTACGGTGTTGATCGGGGAGTTACGGTGTTGATCGGGGAGTTATGGTGAAGGATCGGGGAGTTACGGTGTTGATCGGGGAGCTACGGTGTTGATCAGGGAGTTATGGTGAAGGATCGGGGAGTTACGGTGTTTATCGGGGAGTTACAGTGAAGGATCGGGGAGTTACGGTGAATGATCGTGGAGTTATGGTGAAGGATCGGGGCGTTACGGTGTTGATCGGGGAGTTACGGTGTTGATCGGGGAGTTATGGTGAAGGATCGGGGAGTTACGGTGTTCATCGGGGAGTTACTGTGTTGATCGGGGAGTTATGGTGAAGGATCGGGGAGTTACGGTGTTGATCGGGGAGTTACGGTGTTGATCGGGGAGTTACAGTGTTGATCGGGGAGTTACGGTGAAGGATCGGGGAGTTACGGTGAATGATCGTGGAGTTATGGTGATGGATCGGGGCGTTACGGTGTTGATCGGGGAGTTACGGTGTTGATCGGGGAGTTACGGTGAAGGATCGGGGAGTTACGGTGTTGATTGGGGAGTTACGGTGTTGATCGGGGAGTTACGGTGTTGATCGGGGAGTTACGGTGTTGATCGGGGAGTTACGGTGTTGATCGGGGAGTTACGGTGAAGGATCGGGGAGTTACGGCGAAGGATCGGGGAGTTACGGTGTTGATCGGGGAGTTACGGTGTTGATCGGGGAGTTATGGTGAAGGATCGGGGAGTTACGGTGTTGATCGGGGAGCTACGGTGTTGATCGGGGAGTTATGGTGAAGGATCGGGGAGTTACGGTGTTGATCGGGGAGTTACGGTGTTGATCGGGGAGTTACAGTGTTGATCGGGGAGTTACGGTGTTGATCGTGGAGTTATGGTGAAGGAGCGGGGCGTTACGGTGTTGATCGGGGAGTTACGGTGTTGATCGGGGAGTTACGGTGTTGATCGGGGAGTTATGGTGAAGGATCGGGGAGTTACGGTGTTGATCGGGGAGCTACGGTGTTGATCGGGGAGTTATGGTGAAGGATCGGGGAGTTACGGTGTTCATCGGGGAGTTACAGTGTTGATCGGCGAGTTACAGTGAAGGATCGGGGAGTTACGGTGAATGATCGTGGAGTTATGGTGAAGGATCGGGGCGTTACGGTGTTGATCGGGGAGTTACGGTGAAGGATCGGGGAGTTACGGTGAAGGATCGGGGAGTTACGGTGTTGACCGGGGAGTTACGGTGAAGGATCGGGGAGTTACGGTGAAGGATCGGGGCGTTACGGTGAAGGATCGGGGAGTTACGGTGAAGGATCAGGGAGTTACGGTGAAGGATTGGGGAGTTACGGTGAAGGATCAGGGAGTTACGGTGTTGACCGGGGAGTTACGGTGTTGATCGGGGAGTTACGGTGTTGATCGGGGAGTTACGGTGAAGGATCGGGGAGTTACGGTGGACGATCAAGAGAGCCCCACAGAAATTCCAGGCGAGAATCTGTCCACAAAGGATTGAAATAACGTTCTTACAATGTATTTCTTACACGGCTTGATAAGGGATAGGACTTTGGATGAAACAATCTTTTGTCGACCTTCATCTTTGCAGATCTTCAGTAAGCATCCTTTGCTATGATTTATGCTTTAGGAATTCTTTCACATTACAGCCATTTTTTCGACAACAGCTGTCACACTTTGTGAATAAGGAGTAAATTTCCATCTTACATGTTCCTGATGCAGAGCTTCACATGGCAGGAGCACTGAAGCACGAATAAGGACCTCAGTTTTTTCTTGGGCCGGATTTTCCGATCTGAGGCTTCCTACGGGCGGATGCCTCCGATCGGAAAAAATCTAAGCACTTACCAGCTGGTTCCGTAGGCCCCGAGACTTGCAATCCTGGGCCTCTGCTCTCCGAAATGAGCAGAGGCCCAAGTATCCCAGGGGCGCATGTGGTTCGCAAGCGCCCCTGGGATCACGTGGGCCATCGGGACCCAATCATCCTAGGGCTGTGGAGAGGGCTTTAAACTAATTAGTGGGGGGGAGGTTTCAAGAGAGCAAAAAATAAAAATGACAACAGAGAGGGTCATAGACATAGGTAGCAGTAGGGGAATCACAAATCAGAGCGTGGCAGGAAGGGACAGAGTGTGTGGAGTAAAAGGTAAACTGGTAAAAAGTGAAAAAGCAGGAACTAAGTGCCACAAAGCATATTTGAAAGTTCTCTATCTGAATGCACGTAGCATTCGTAACAAAATAGACGAGTTAATGGCACAAATAACTACATATGGTTATGATATTGTGGCCATTACAGAAACATGGCTGCAGGGTGACAATGCCTGGGAATTAAACATACCAGGTTATTTAACGATCAGGAAGGACAGGCAGGAAGGAAGGGGAGGTGGGGTGGCTATGTTAATAAAGGAAGGAATCACTGTAATACAGAGTAATGATATTGGGTCAAAAAATCATGATAATGAAACAGTTTGGGTGGAGATAAGGAATAATAAGGGGAAAAAAACATTAGTGGGCGTAGTCTATAGGCCTCCGAACAGTTGCAACTCTATTGGACGGAGTATCAATCAGGAAATAGTTGAGGCATGTAATAAGGGAACATCTATAATTATGGGGGATTTTAACTATCATATTAATTGGACAAATCAAATGGGGCAGGGCTGCCTTGAGGATGAGTTCATTGAGTGTATTAGGGATGGGTTTCTTGAGCAGTATGTAACTGAACCGACCAGGGGGCAAGCAACCTTAGATCTGGTCCTGTGTAACGAGACAGGATTAATTAAAAATGTCCTAGTAAAGGATCCCCTTGGAATGAGTGACCATAACATGGTTGAATTCCATATTCAATTAGAGGGTGAGAAGGTTGGATCTCAAACAAGCGTGCTAAGCTTGAACAAAGGAGACTATGAAGGTATGCGAGCGGAATTGAGTAGAGTGGATTGGGAAAATAGATTAAAGGGTAAGACGACACATGATCAGTGGTGTACATTCAAGGAGTTATTTTACAACTTCCAAAAAAAATATATTCCACTGAAAAGAAAAGGGTGTAAAAGAAAGGACAGTCATCCGTGGCTAAGTAAAGAAATTAAGGATAGTATTCGACTAAAAACAAGGGCATATAAGGTAGCGAAATCTAGTGGGAGGACAGAGGATTGGGAAAACTTTAAAAGGCAGCAAAAAATAACAAAAAGATTGATTAAGAAAGGGAAGATAGATTATGAAAGTAAATTAGCAAAAATATAAAAACAGATAGTAAAAGTTTTTATAGTTATATAAAAAGAAAAAGGGTGGCTAAAGTAAATGTTGGTCCCTTAGAGGATGAGACCGGGAAATTAATGGTGGGAAATATGGAGATGGCAAAAACACTGAATGAATATTTTGTATCAGTCTTTACAGTAGAGGACACTAAGAATATCCCAACACTGGACAAACAGGGGGCTATAGGGGGAGAGGAGCTAAACACGATCAAAATCACTAAGGAAGTGGTACTCGGTAAAATAATGGGACTCAAGGCGGATAAATCACCTGGACCTGATGGCTTACATCCTAGAGTCTTGAAGGAAGTGGCGGTAGGGATTGTAGATGCATTGGTAATAATTTTTCAAAACTCCCTGGATTCCGCTAAGGTCCCGGCAGACTGGAAAACTGCTAATGTAACACCCTTATTTAAAAAGGGCAGTAGACAGAAGGCTGGTAACTATAGACCGGTTAGCCTAACATCTGTGGTAGGTAAAATTTTGGAGTCCATTATTAAGGAAACAGTAACAGGACATTTGGATAATCATAATTTAATAGGACAAAGTCAGCATGGTTTTACGAAGGGGAAGTCATGTTTGACAAATTTGCTGGAGTTCTTTGAGGAAGTAACATATAGAGTGGATAAAGGGGAACCAGTGGACGTAGTGTATTTAGACTTCCAAAAGGCATTTGACAAGGTGCCACACAAAAGATTATTGCTTAAGGTAAAAAATCACGGGATTGGGGGTAATATTCTGGCATGGATAGAGGATTGGCTATCTAACAGAAAGCAAAGAGTTGGGATAAATGGTTCATTCTCAGACTGGCAATCAGTAACTAGTGGTGTTCCACAGGGGTCAGTGCTGGGTCCCCAACTCTTCACAATCTATATTAACGATTTGGAGGAAGGGACCAAGTGTAACATATCAAAATTTGCAGATGATACAAAGATGGGAGGGAAAGTAGTGAGTGAGGAGGACATAAAAAACCTGCAAGGGGACATAGACAGGCTAAGTAAGTGGGCAGAGATTTGGCAGATGGAATACAACACTGGAAAGTGTGAGGTGATGCACTTTGGCAGGAAAAATCCTAAAGCAATTTATTATCTTAATGGCAAGAAACTGGAGAGTACTGAAGTGCAAAGGGATCTGGGGGTCCTGGTGCACGAAACTCAAAAGGTTAGTATGCAGGTGTAGCAAGTGATTAAGAAGGCAAATGGAATGTTGGCTTTCATTGCTAGGGGGATAGAATATAAAAATAGGGAGGTATTGCTTCAGTTGTACAAGGTATTGGTGAGACCGCACCTGGAATACTGCATACAGTTTTGGTGTCCTTACTTAAGGAAAGACATCCTTGCTCTCGAGGCAGTGCAAAAAAGGTTCACTCGGTTAATCCCGGGGATGAGGGGGTGGTCATATGAGGAGAGGTTGGGTAGATTGGGACTCTACTCATTGGAGTTCAGAAGAATGAGAGGCGATCTTATTGAAACATATAAGATTGTGAAGGGGTTGGATCGGGTGGATGCGGGGAGGATGTTCCCGATGACGGGTGAGACGAGAACTAGGGGACATAGTCTTAGAATAAGGGGCTGCTCTTTCAAAACTGAGATGAGGAGGAACTACTTCACTCAGAGGGTGGTAGGTCCATGGAATATGCTGCCACAAAAAGCTGTAGAAGCTACAACATTAATTAAATTTAAAACAGAAATAGACAGTTTCCTAGAAGTAAAGGGCATTAAGGGTTACGGGGAGCGGGCAGGAATTTGGACATGAGTCTAGGTTCGGATCGGTCATGGCCCTGTGGGTAGTGGAGCGGGCCCAGGGACTGTGTAGCCTGATTCTGCTCCTATTTCGTGTGTGCAATTCTGTTAGATGCAGGAGATGGTTCTGTGATAGATAGTAGATTGGCGGTTAGGATCAGATCAGCCATGATCTTATTGAATGGCGGAGCAGGCTCGAGGGGCCGATTGGCCTACTCCTGCTCCTATTTCTTATGTTCTTATGTTCACACTTTTGACAGGTCTCTACTCACAGATTTGTCAAAAGTATGAATGGGGATCACCTAAAAAAGTTAAACATTAAATAATTTTTTTTTTAATCACGTATTTAAAATGAGTTAAAATTACATTAAATTAAATATTTTAAATAAAAATAACATTTTTTGAAAAAAATTATTCAAGTTTTTTACGGGGCTAAAAATAAACTTTTTTAAAAGTATTTTTAAATTACAAATGAGTGAAAAAAAAATTCTTTTTTTCTTTTGTTAAACTCTTATGCTGGTAAAAGCAGGCCTTACGCTTTTACCAGGCGTAAGATTTTGAAAGGCTTTCTGCGGGCGGAGGTTCTGCAGAAGCGGAACTCTCCACCTGCAGAGGCCCTTCTCCTGGGCAGGAGGCTACTCCATCAAGAGGATTCTTGACAGATCGCAAGTGCCGGGTTTTAGCACATGCGCTTTGCATGCCTAAACCCAGCACTTGCGCGGCCCCTATGGGTGCGTACACACCTCTTACGCACCTGTGGGCGTCAGAAAATTCGGCCCAGTGTCTCTTCTTCTCTTAGGCAGTCCCTCGGAGTCGAGGAAGACTTGCTTCCACTCCAATATTGTGTGTTCAAAGGTGACTATTGAGTCCTATACGGGATGTACAGACTCTGCCACAGGTGGGGCAGGTGGTGGTTGAAGGGACGAGTGGGTGGAGTGCTTGGTTTGTCATACGCTCCTTCCGCTGTTTGTACTTGGCCTCCGCGTGCTCCCGATGAAGAAACTCAAAGTGTTCGGCGCCTTCTCGAAGGCATCTCCTCCAATTTGAGCGGTCTTGGGCCAGAGATTCCCAAGAGTCGATGAGGATGCTACATTTGTTCAAGGAAGCTTTGAGGACGTCCTTGAAACGTTTTCTCTGCCCTCCTGGAAATCGCTTGCCATGACGGAGCTCGGAGTAGAGTGCTTGTTTCGGGAGTCTTATATCAGGCATGAGGACAATGTGGCCCGTCCATCGGAGCTGATTGAGCGTGATCAATGCCTCAATGCTGGGGATGTTGGCCTGAGAGAGAACATTGGTACACCTGTCCTGCCAATGGATTTGCAGGATTTTGCAGTGGCAGTGTTGGTGATACTTCTCCAGTGCTTTGAGGTGCCTACTGTACGTTGTCCATGTCTCTGAAGCATACAGGAGGGCAGATATCACTGCTGCTCTGTAGACCATGAGCTTGGTGCCGGGTTTGAGGTCTTGGTCTTCAAACACTGTTTTCCTCAGGCGGCCAAAGGCTGTACTGGCACACTGAAGGCGGTGTTGGATTTCGTCATCGTTGACTGCCCTCGCTGACAGAAGGCTCCCAAGGTATGGAAAGTGAGCCACACTGTTCAAGGTCTCGTCATGGATTATGATAGTCGGGGGGCAGTGTTGTGTGGTGGGGGCAGGTTGGTAAAGAACCTTTGTCTTTCAGATGTTTAATGTAAGGCCCAGTCTCTCGTTTACTTCAATGAAGGAGTCAACGATGGTTTGGAGTTCGGCCTCCGAGTGTACACAAACACAAGCATCGTCTGTATACTGTAATTCAATAACAGAGGTTGAGACAATCTTGCTTCTGGACTGAAGGCGACGGAGATTGAACAATTTCCCGCTTGTCCTGTAGGTTAACTTCACTCCGGTGGGAAGCTTGTTAGAGGTGAGATGAAGTATTGCAGCGAGAAAGATTGAGAAGAGCGTTGTGCAATGACACAGCCTGGCTTGACCCTGGTCTTCACTTGCATTGGGTCTGTGATGGATCCATTAGTAAGGATCACGGCTCGCATGTCATCATGGAGCAGATGGAGGATGGTAACGAATTTTTGAGGACAGCCAAATTTTAGAAGGACACTCCATAATCCCTCTCGATTGACAGAGTCGAAGACCTTTGTGAGGTCAAAAAAGGCCATGTACAGAGATTGATGCTGTTCCATACATTTTTCTTGGATTTGTCATACAGTGAAAATCATGTCCATTGTGCCTCTTAGTGGGCGGAATCCGCATTGTGACTCTGGGAGGAGCTCTTCAGCCACTGGGAGGAGACGATTGAGGAGGATTCTTGGAATGACTTTCCCTGTAGCAGACAACAGGGAAACTCCTCTGTAATTACCGCAATCAGACTTGTCTCCTTTCTTGAAGATGGTCACGATTATGGCATCTCTGAAACCCCAGGCATGCTGCCCTCCTTCCAGATAAGGGAGATAAGGTCATGGATTCGCACCAAGAGTACTTCTCTGCCATGCTTTAGTACTTTGGCGGGGATTTCATCTGCTCTGGAAGCCTTGTTGTTTTTCAGCTGTCGGATGGCCTTTTCAACCTCATGCCAGGCTGGGATTGTGCCGAGATAGTGGTGGATAGCATGCTGTGGGATGGAGTTAAGGACACTCACGTCGAAGACGAAGTCTTGGTTGAGGAGATCTTCGAAGTGCTCCTTCCAGCGGGCACTGACTGCCTCTCTGTCCTTGATGAACACCTCACCATTCTTGGCTCTCAGCGGGATAGGTCCTTGGGTGCTTGGGCCGTAGATGGTTTTGACTGCGCTAAAGAATCCACGCACGTCATGGTTGTCGGCTAGTTGCTGGATCGCCTGCACTCTTTCCACCCACCATCTGTTCTTTATGTCACGAGTTTTTTGTTGGACCTCAGCCTTCAGTTGTCTGTAAACCTGTCGTCTTTCCCTTAAGTTGTGATGATGTTTCCAATTCAAGAACACCTTACGTTTACGATTTATTAGTTCCTGGATCTCCTGGTCATTCTCATCAAACCAGTCTTGATGTTTTCTGGTAGAGTAACCAAGAGTCTCTTCGCAGGTGCCAATTATGGTGGACTTAAGGGCAGACCAGGCACTATAGACACTGCAGCTCCGATTCATTGGGAGCCGTCAGGTTAGCTGTGAGGCATTGACTGAATAGGGCTTTTTTTGCAGGGTCTTTGAGTCCTTCAGCGTTGATTTTTCTGCGGCAGTGTTTCTGTTGCCGCTGCCATTGAGGCTAGGTTGATGGAGATAACGGAACGGATTAGGCGGTGGTCAGTCCAGCAGTCGTCAGCTCCTGTCATGGCGCAGGTGATGCGGACTTCCTTGCGGTCCCTCGCTCGGACAATGACGTAGTCCAACAGATGCCAATGCCTGGAGCGAGGGTGTTGCCATGAGGCCTTGTACTTATCTCTCTGATGAAACAAGGTGTTGGTTATGACAAGACCATGTTCGAAGCATTTCATCAGGAGAAGGATTCCGTTGGAGCTGGTTTTCCCTACTCCTTCCCTGCTAATCACACCTCTCCAGAGGTTTGTGTCCTTTCCAACTCTGGCAACTAGGACTTTGGATGAAACAATCTTTTGTCGACCTTCATGTTTGCCGATCTTCAGTAAACATCCTTTGCTATGATTTATGCCCTCGGAATTCTTTCACATTACAGGCATTTTTTCGACAACAGCTGTCACACTTTGTGACTAGGGAGTAAATTTCCATCTTACATGTTCCTGACGCAGAGTTTCACATAGCAGGAGCACTGAAGCACGAATAAGGACCTCAGTGTTTTAATGTCAGATGTGTATCTTCCTGCAAACATTTCCTTTTAATGCTTCAGCAATCAGAAAAATTACATTTGTCCAGTCTACAGTCTATCAGTCTGCATGCATTAGCATTTCAAAAATGCTGCGTTTGATATCAGGCAGTAATTGAAACCACAAGTTCATCTGATTGGCAGGAGCTGGGGTTGACATATCTAAATTGCCTTTGTCCTTCAAAGGACCAATAATTTGACTAGCTTGGCTTCAAAATCTATCGGGGCTGCAGTTCCGCTTGTTTGATTTTGGTAAGGGAAGACAACTGCCATTTTGACTCTAGCTATTTTGAAAACCATGTAAAATAATTCATACAGCCCACCATTTGTCGCAGGACAAAAGCTCTGCTGTCATCACACTCCCCCGAACACATAATACTGCCAGCCTGAAAGGATCCTGCTCATAGACATCTGCCAATGCTCCTCTAACCTGGGAGTTGGGCGAGAGTGCGCCTGTGTGGTCTACCACCACCTTCCTCTCTCCTTGCAGTGGTGCTTGGATTCTGCCCAGTGCTTCATCCAGCAATCAGCTTCTTTACTAAGACAAGTCCAACATAGAACAGGGGCGCTAATGGCTCAGGGCAGGGGTGAGGACCATGGCTTGAGTTCTGAGTTTTGCATTGCTGCTGATAAAGGTTTATTGCAAACTTATATCTTAGCATAATGTACAAGAATCTTATGTCTGTGTGCACTTCCTGTTTGCACAACTTGACTTCCTGTTGTCATGTTTTTGTCATACGTTTTGTGTCAACTTTCTCCCATTATAAAGTCCAATGTCCACATTTATGATGGGTTTTGGTGAGGTAAACTTGTTACTCTGATTGCACAATCTGGCCACTGGGTTCCCACAATACTCTCAAAATGCTTTCTGAAAACACATAGAAAGAACTTGTATTTATATTGCCGGCACAGGCACGATGGGGCGAATGGCCTCCTTCTGTGCTGTATGATTCCATGATTCTATGATATAGCGCCTTTCACGATCCCAGGACAGGGACGTCTCAAAGCGGTTTACAGCCAATGAAATACTTTTGAGGTGCAGTCGCTGTTGTAGCAAGTAACTAGCAGCACAATGCATGACTTACATAAGACTGCACTTAAACAATTCCCGAAACAATAAAGCATCAAAAATCATTGCAATTCTTTCTAAAATATTTAAATCAAGTCTCTGACGAATTGCTACATGACAAAGATCTTCACAGAGCCCCTTCAACTAGCTTCCACTGGATACATGCAGTTAAAACAGGGAACTGAGATCCACGGGGGAAAACACTGAACCCTTCCACAATTGATGGGATTTCAAAGGGAAGGCTTCTCCTGAAGGTTCCTCACAATAGCCAGCCAGTTGTTAAAATGGAGACATGTCTTCCTTTGAAATGTCCTCCATTGCAAACTCACATGTGTTAACACATCAAGACATGAGGTAATGTCTGATGCAATCAACTTATGAAAATAGGGCACTGACATCGCTGTGCCGAACTGGCTAGACAAAATGGGTCCCGGGAAATGCCGCTAAATAGTTTTTCATATTGTTTTCCATCTCCACAAATACAAAAGAACTCTTTTAAGAATACAGCTACCCAAAGTTAGTCTTTAAATCACACTGATGTATATGCCTACAAATTTTTATTATTATACATAACTGTTCCTGTTTGAGACGTGATGGAGTGTCTTCTGTCACATCCCTATTTACAGCCTATCTGTTTACATTGAGAATAAAGGTTGCCCATCAGCAAGGCAGTAAACTCATTGAGGGGTAAGAATCCAAATGTGTGGGTTGGATAGCAATGCAATGAATATTGATTTGGTAATGCAAGCAACCTGAATATTGACAAAGCGCTGACTACATTGATGTTGTTGCATGCAAAAAGCAAAACACTAAATTCCCCACTGGTGAAAATCAAGATGTCTCTAAAGGAAGCTAAAAACTAGCCTTGAAGTAACACACCTTTTACAAGGTTTAGTTCCAATATTTTAGGGAGTGTTTATGCCTCACGTACCGTCTTGTCAGGTCATCTTTGAGTTGAATTTTTAATGAGTCCTGAATGTCTTGTTCAAATCAATTAAATTCCTGGATCCTGACCTATAGTAGTGTGTTGCAATGGTAATATAAAGGACATTTTTCTTATGCTTTCTCAACATGAACATCCCTCTGTATTATTAAAGGCAACTGCATTTTACGATAGAAAACACAGTTGGAAAGACACTGCGGGATGGACTGAGAGAGACTCCACGGGGCATAGATTGCGACAGATAGATCACTTTGATAAATGTTGCTCTGTTTCAGTGTTTAAATGGACTCCAATCAGTTCAAGGTCAGGAAAGGCTCTCCAGCGCACATGTTATCTAATTCCTTGCTCTAGCAATTTTCCACCTAATCCATTTTGATTACACCCTATTACTTGTCTGTTATTAATCAAGGCGTACAGCAAACCAACATAAAAGCACAGATAAGCCTTAATTAATCAGTCTTTTATGTAATGACAATTCCAATCTTCCCTGTGTGTTTTTGTGACTGTTTTCAACCTGACAGCTAATACTGTTCAGCCCAACACAAAGATCTACAACAATAGTGCCTCCTTTTTCTCCTCACAGTGTTCTTTTTCCAATCTCAAGACCATTCAAGAGACACAAAACATTCATTGCTGAGCTTTATTGGACACTGCAATTGACTGTCAGCAGATAGCAGCTCGAAAAGCTCTGTTGATGAGCCTTCTAAATGAAATCGATTCTTCCATCAGCAACACACTTTTCTCTGATCAAACTAAGAATTTATGGGCAGCTTTGAAGGCAATAACTAACTTCATTCGAGGCTGGTACAGTTCATACCTGTCAGTGTTGTGTAATGTCCCCCGACATGCAATTGCTCTGGAGTCTAAAATAATGGTAAACTTTACAAAACAATGTCTGGCTCATACAGACTTTGTGTTTCTATTCTTGTTGCTTGACTAGTTAGGAAGGAAACTCAATGAAAGAGCAGCATTGATGTGATTGCATCTTGAAGCCTTGCATGCTGTTTAGCAACCTTATTCAAAATGAAGTCACTCGATGCAGCTCACCAAATAACATTTGCACTATTACATAATAAAGGTTAGCAATTGGCTCTTGCAAATCTCAGTTGTGGAAGCGGTCCATAAACACCAAGAAGGTCCCAGGTTTCATCAGCCTGAGTTAGCTGATCTGATCGAGGTGGCAATTGTTGAGCCGCAATGAAACACTATGGCCCTACCTCGGCGGGTCCGGTGCGGCCGGGGTCGGTGGCGGGTTGCGACCCCGCTGCTGGCTCCAGCCTGCTCTTCAAAGTGTTCTTATGCTGATTGGGCTTGTTAAGCCCGCCCAGCGCGTTTCCCGGCCAATTGAAGGAAGCGGGTCTGATGACGCTACTTGATGACGCGTCATCAGCCGGTTTCCTTAAAGGGACCATGCGCAAATTGATTTTGACGTTTGGGCTGTCAGTGTTCTACAGCATTGAGGTGCTGCAAACACTGACAAGTGCTGCACAGAGGTGCACGGCTGCACCCAGGCTCTCCCATGTCTCCCTCCATATGCTTATGGAGGGAGTCACAGCACGTAAGAAGGTTCTCTTCCCTTCCAATGGGCGGAAGAGACCTCCCCAGGAGACCAATGCAGCCTGGTTGCACATTGCACAGGAGGGCACAAGCAGGGATGTCGTCAGGAGGACCAGGCTGCAGTGGCGCAAACCTTTCAATGATCTCAGCAGATCACAAAATGTTACTGCAAAGCCACACTCGACCTCATCCTGCTGTGCTACTCATCACATCCCCATCACTCTGCCTTCCCTACCCTACACCTGCACATCCTTACTCACACCAACTTACCTTGCACTTCCACCCATCCCTCTCTATCTACATTATCACTTCCCCATCTCACTAGTCACCCCTCACACTCACCCTCATCCTAGTCCAATCATACCAACTAACAACACACAAGGGTAGGCTCATGTTCATGTGAATTTTCTGTTAATGTGCTGTCAAACGTTGAAACCTTTATTTTCAACACTTTGCGTTCTTGGACAGATTTGTGTGCACCTTTGGAAGTGTCTTAGTGAGTTGCAGTGAATGGTGAGACAGAACGGTACCCCCCACAATGGTGATGAGTGTGAAAGGAATGGCTTGGGCATTGTAGGTGTTGGTGTGGGGTGGTGCCAACCTGGCGCATCATGTGGCAGCCAGGGTGTACAACATCAAGTGAATAAATCTGGCCATGGTGAGGCCATCCCTGGCCTCCCGGGCAGCAATGTGGTCGGGTGCTGATGCCCTGTGTCCTGTGCAGCATCAGTTGATTGCGGAGAAGGTTGGTGGTGTTGTTGTTGGTGCTGCTGGTGTGCCTGGTGCTGCTGGTGTTGGGGCTGATCGTGGTGGGATTCTAAGGACCAAGGTGAGATAGTTTCAAGGACACCGATGCAGAGGGAATAGATGGCAGGTGAGGTTGAGATGACAGAAGCGATCTGTCAAAGGTGAGAGAGGTTGTTCCAATGAGGTGACACTGGATACAGAGTTTACTCCAAACACTTGCAAGCTGCATAAAGCTCAATCTGTCTTCCAAGTGCAGTAAGCAACAGCTTCTAACCTTGGAAAGTGAACAGCAAGAAATGGGAGCATTTCCAGAACATTTACAAATGTCAAGTTAAGAAATCATCCCACCTGACCCACCACCAAATGCACCTGCTGGCCCCCCCAAAAATTCCCGCCAATGTCCTTGGGCTAGAGAGAAGAAATCAGCGGTGGTTTCCACGCCCACAGGGGCCATTTTAACCTTAAATTGTCGGACGAGAAACAGACGATAACAAATTGGCCACCCATTTTACTCCCCACTTGATTTTCTTATCCGTTGCCTTCAGCCATGCTTGCACTTATCTAATACAGCAGCATATTCTCTTTGCCAGGTATCAAACAGGGGGTCAGGTGCAGGGCTGGTCTGGTCACATTCTCAGACTTAATTTCATACTTCCTTATTGGATTTCCTTTCACTTTACTTTTGCTTATCTTTCTGACTCCCTCCTCCCTCCCAGCCACTTGCCTTTAACTGGGCTTTAAAGTTGAGCTGCTAGCCAGATTTTTCCACATCCCTATTAGGCTAGTGGCTGACACAAGCTGAAAACTTATGAGAGAAAGCAAGAGCATGTATTTTTATAGCACAACTTTAATGTCCTGAGAATGTGCCAAAGTGCTTCACAGCCAGTGCAGTTACTGCTTTTATGTGGACAAACACAGCAGCCAATATGCGCTCAGCAAGATCCCACAAACAACAAATGAGATTAATCTGTTTTTCTGTTTTTTGGTGGCATTAGTTTGGGGAGGAATTTTCACCGGGCCACTGTAAGAACCCCCTGCTATTCCCTGAATAGTGCAATGGGATTTTTTTACATCCACCTGAACGAGCAGATAGTTTAACATCTCATCCAAAAGATGGAGCACTCCCTCAGTACTGCACTGATGTGGCAGCCTAGATTGGGGCTTGAACCCACAACCTATTTATTCAGATGACCAGCTAAGTATCCAAATCATCTGACCCTGTAAAATGAGGTGCAGTGAACTGAGTGCACTTTTGGCACTGATTTAATGGGACAGCAAAATCAACACCTTCCTCTCAAGGCTCTTGGATGAGATTCTGGAGGATTGCCAGCAGCTGTAGCACTGTGCACCAGCAGAAGTAAATGACTTCAGGAAAGGAGGGGAGTTAATTGGTGGAGGAAACTCTCCGACAGGATCAGAATGCAGATTGCTTCGGATTTTCCAAATTTTGAGCAAGAACGGGACCCAATCAATAAGCTTTTCTGCAAAAGCAAAATACTGCGGATGCTGGAAATCTGAAATAAAAACAGAAAATGCTGGAAATACTCAGCAGGTCAGGCAGCGTCTATAGAGAGAGAAATAGAGTTAACGTTTCAGGTCGATGACCTTTCATTAGAACTTTTCTGATTCATTTACCAAACATACATAACATCGTGTCATTTACTGTGCATAAATATTCCACACAAATAACAGTTAATCTTATTGAATGATAATATCAGCTTACATAAATGTAAGAAAAAGTATTGGTAATATTTATTGTCCCCTTGCATCTGTGTTCCATAAATTTGAACAGAAATTAACATTTCAAAACTAAACTGGTTGTCTTTAAGTAAAAAGGTTCACAAATAATCCTCTGTTAAATGTCATAACATCTACATTTACATATTCATAGATGATTCATCCAAATAATAAGCAATAGAGTCATGAACCCATCATGAGGAGAAGAGAAAGAAGATTCAGTGTGCATTCACACTATAACTGTAGCATCAGCGTGAAGTGGTTTTGTTTTGCACTGACACTACAGTTATGGAAGAAATAAATAAATAAGGCGGCTTTAATATATCCTCAGGACATCCAAAATGCTTTATAACTCAATGGATTACATTTGGGATCTTCAGGCTGCATTTCCACTCTAATCCGACCAATGGATTATTGTGTGATTGCAGCCTAAATCTGGAGCCCGACCTGACAATGGAACGAAGGAGGTAATCTCACTCTGCTTCATTTTTGGATTCTGTTCGGGTCTGAACATCCAACTTGTATTGCACAAGTTTAGTGTCAGTGTGAAGCTGAAATCACTTCGCTCCGACTCTAAACCTCTAGAGTAAATGTACTGTTAGATGACTCTGAGAGAAGGGGATAGATTTGGAAAGTTCACCCAAGATAAAATTGAAGGAGCACAGATGAAACACAAATAGGAAGACATTGCAAAAGAAAGAAAGAATTACATTTATACAGCGCCTTTTACAACCTCAAGATGTCCCAAAGCGCTTTACAGCCAATGAAGTACTGTCACTGTTGTAATATAGGAAATGCGGCAACCGATTTGTGCACAGCAAGGTCCCACAAACAGCAATGAGATAATGACCAGATAATCTGTTTCAATAGTGTTGGTTGAGGGATAAATATTGGTCAGGGCACCAGGGAGAACCCACCCCTCTTCTTCAAAATAGTGCCATGGGATCTTTTACCAAAGGCACTCTGGCTGGTTTATGCAATACTAAGCCCGACTCCCACCAAAATTATTGCACAGAATCAAGTTTCCATTTTATTTTTATCGAAATACATGCCAAAAAATTGCATTTCACTTCCGTTCCCTCCAGTTCTACTTTCCAAGATGCAGCTGAGCATATCATACCTCACGTAAAGAAATCCTCCCACTCCCTCCAGCATCTCCCTTTCTGGAATGCTCTAGCACTTCCTGCACTCTTTTATCCTCTGTGCTTGATTTTTCTTAATGTATACATGTGGAAGATGATTTGTCTGGCGCTAATTAATTTGCTCGAAAATGTCGCATTGTGTGAAAGTGAAATTATGGTAGTGTTATAAGTCCTATTACACCAATTATATGGTATGTATTATGATTAAAACTGCTATTTTTTCAAATGTTGCCCATTAAAATGTTTCAAGCATAGTATTAAAGTGAAGGGCAATGAGGGTTTGTAGTTGTATGATTCACAACAGATTTGTATTTAAGCAGAAATATGTGAACAAGTATTAGCCTAAGACAGCAGGAGGTATTAAATATTATTTCCAATTTGACTTAGATAATACATTTTTCTATTCCAAAAATAAACCCCAGGAAAATGCCAGTCCTACTTATTCAAATGAGATATGCCCTTTAATATTTGTCTTAATTGGTCTTTTAGTCAACTTGTGCTGTTCTGAATCAAAGCTATCTTTAATAGTGTGCAGAGAAATTGTAATAGCAGTAATTGCCCTGTAAGTGTTGTACTGGCATGAATGGTAACATACCAGAATCAGTGTTAGGCTGCCTTTACTTAGTTTAGCATTAGTGCAAAGCGATTTTGGCTTTGTACTGACAGTAATCTTGAAGTGAAAATATGGAGTCAGGGCCTGGTCTGACGTTGGAGTAAAGCAGGACTACCTGGAGGGGGTAGTCTCAGTTTGGTACCACTTGAAGTGTAAATCCAGTGAAGAACAGCCATTTCCCCAAACATATCTACAGTTCAACCCTGGTTTATGATGTGCTCCAGTGGACTCCCCATCTGGGAATTTTGTGAATCCACCTAAGCTCAACTTAATTGTTCAGAGCACACTGATTTTCCCCTCAGTTAACTCTGCCCATATCTGTACCCAAGCATGCACACAGCTCTCTCATGGGCAATACTGCCATAGCTCTAGCCAGACAATGGATGTGTTCGTTTGGAACCCAGACTGCAGCTACAGGTCTGAAACTGGTAGTTGCAGTGATAATGCACTCTAAGATGTTGATATCACTTAAGAGATCATTTTGCCAGATTCCGGTGCCAGTGTGTCAAAGATGGAGTATTATACTACAGGGCTGAATCATTATAGGAAGATAAGGCTATAACACTATAGGGACATAGGGCTATAACACTATAGGAAGATAGGGCTATAACACTATAGGAAGATAGGGCTATAACACTATAGGGACATAGGACTATAACACTATAGGGACATAGGGCTATAACACTATAGGGACATAGGGCTATAACACTATAGGGACATAGGACTATAACACTATAGGGACATAGGGCTATAACACTATAGGGACATAGGACTATAACACTATAGGAAGATAGGGCTATAACACTATAGGAAGATAGGGCTATAACACTATAGGGACATAGGGCTATAACACTATAGGAAGATAGGGCTATAACACTATAGGGACATAGGGCTATAACACTATAGGAAGATAGGGCTATAACACTATAGGAAGATAGGGCTATAACACTATAGGAAGATAGGGCTATAACACTATAGGAAGATAGGGCTATAACACTATAGGAAGATAGGGCTATAACACTATAGGAAGATAGGGCTATAACACTATAGGAAGATAGGGCTATAACACTATAGGAAGATAGGGCTATAACACTATAGGAAGATAGGGCTATAACACTATAGGAAGATAGGGCTATAACACTATAGGAAGATAGGGCTATAACACTATAGGGACATAGGGCTATAACACTATAGGAAGATAGGGCTATAACACTATAGGAAGATAGGGCTATAACACTATAGGAAGATAGGGCTATAACACTATAGGGACATAGGGCTATAACACTATAGGAAGATAGGGCTATAACACTATAGGAAGATAGGACTATAACACTATAGGGACATAGGGCTATAACACTATAGGGACATAGGGCTATAACACTATAGGGACATAGGACTATAACACTATAGGAAGATAGGGCTATAACACTATAGGAAGATAGGGCTATAACACTATAGGAAGATAGGGCTATAACACGGTAGGGCTATAAGGGCTGCGACATTATAGGGCTAAAACACTATAGGGACTTAGGCTATAACACTATCACCTTGATTCTCCAGGCGCAGAGTCTTGCAATATTGCCCCTTTAAGGAATATTTCCCATCTGCTAGGGATGATGGCGCAGGAGTGGAATCGGCACTGTGGGATGAGAAAATCTGGCTTCTATCCACACAGTCGGATCTGCACCACTTTAGTGCCAAGCATGATCGCTCAGTAGAGCTTTCAGACGGGCCTAGAGCAGTTGCGACAAAAATTAGTCTTACCTTTGTTTAAATATTACAATGCATTTAAAAAGAAAGAAAGAAAGACTTGCATTTATACAGTGCCTTTCCCGACCACCGGATGTCTCAAGACGCTTTACAGCCAATGAAGTACTTTTTTTGAAGTGTAATGTGGGAAACGCGGCAGCCAATTTGCGCACAGCAAGCTCCCACAAACAGCAATGTGATCATGACCAGATAATCTGTTTTTGTTATGTTGATTGAGGGCAGGGCACCGGGGAGAACTCCCCTGCTCTTCTTCGAAATAGTGCCACGGGATCTTTTACGTCCACCTGAGAGGGCAGACGGGGCCTCGGTTTAATGTCTCATCTGAAAGACGGCACCTCCGACAGTGCAGCACTCCCTCAGCACTGCACTGGAGTGAAATGAAGCCTACCATGATTTTTACCCACTTAAAATGAGACTGGGTGCTCTCTCCTCCCCTCTGAGTGGGTTTAAAGCTCCATGGGTGATGGAGCTCCGAAAGTGCAGCGATTATTTTCCAGTGTATTTTTAGCAATGGATTGAATTATTAATTTTTGTTGGTGTTTTTCTCCAAAAAAGATTTTCATCTGTTTCTATTTTCTTCTCTCCTTCCCCCCCCCTCCCAACCAGAATAGTTAAAAGGAACCTAAAACAGCCAAAAGTTCCTGCTAATTGACTAGAAAGCTGACTGCCATTGAATTATTTACAAGACTTCAGCAGAACAGGAAAAGTTGGTAGGAATGCAAGACCTGAGGAAGGAGCTCTTATATTGTAAACTATCACAGGAGCTCAGGGAGTGATGGGGCCTTTAAGTGAGGAGACCCGTGGCATTTGGCAATCAATTGAAAATGACTGAATGGCGCTCAGCCTTGATGCCCCAGAAATACCAATATTTTAAGGTTTTAAGTGGCATAGGATGAAAGAAAGCATGCCAAGGAGATTAGCGGGCACCACAGGCAGACTTCCCACACCCACCATTATGCCACCATCTATAGCTGTAGGCTCCGGCACAACCTACCTAGCAATGGCTATGGGAAACTGGTTCCACAGGCTCCACATCAGCAGGAAGCTAATTGAAGATCTATGGCATCAGTGGCCAGGGCACCTACTGCTGACCTGCACTGTAGGAGGCAGCACTGGGAGTGGCAGTCGAGGTTACCTCCTCCCTTGATTTTGCGGCCTTCGCCTCCTGTCACGCTACCATAGGGAGCACCTGCAGCAGGAGCCAACGTGTTGCCCACAGATGTATCGAACAGGTGACTGCTGCAGTGGTCAGCGTGGCCAGCACTTTCCTTTACTCTCCGCTCAATAGCAGCAGTAGCACATCACTGCCCAATGTGACCGCGCTGCCACATTTCTTAAAGCACAAGGGTCACTTACAGCAATTGTGTAGCCCATCCTGCGTGGCAGTAAGTGACAATGCAACATGCAAGCGGGCAGGTTACAATCATTTTATGTATGAAGCCCTTTGAAGATGTGAGTGTACCAAAGGTGTCTGGTGGAGTATGGCACAGATAAGCAATGAAATAGCTAGAAGGTTACTTGAAGGTTTAGCATAGGCAGGCAGCAAATTTGAAACAAGTTGACAGGCAACATAGTGTGGGATGCATACCTGCTAAATGGCTCTGTTGGGCATTTTTATCATGGAAGTTTCCTTAAGGTACACCATCTTCTTCCATCTCTGTACCCGAGTCCGACAGCTTCTGTGCAAGTGTTAACTCTGGCTACTACTTCTTCATGCATGATAAAATTCTGTCCTTTAGAGAGTGTGCTCAGGGGTCTCAAACAAGGGCAACCCCCCCTCACACCTGCCTCCACAACACCAGCCATCAAGCAGGGAGTTTGGGCCCTGCACTACCTCATCACTCTTGTCTCCTGCCTCCACATTTATTTAACGCACCTTCTCGTAGGTCTTTCCAGCCACTTCTTCCACCCGCCACCCTCCCCATCCCCGTACTGAAAAGACTGAAAAATTAATCTAACACAATTTCTTTCCCCGCCCCCCTCCCCATGCAGCCATTTACCTTTAAGTGGGCACATCCCTTTAAGTTTTGACTATAGCCATTTAAGGGCTCACTGATCCCTGTCTCCCGCCCCGTTGGCAAGCTCCCACTGCCAGGCCCAACATGGGCCAAGAGCACGCCATGCATAAGTAACGCGAGCCAACCTCGGGAAATCCCACGTTACCGACTCAGTGCCACTTATACACCTTATTATCCCCACAAAGGATGAGCCAAGCATCTGACTTTAGATCTAGTAAAGATATACCGAGGTGTTAACTCACTTATTTTAAGCAGGTTAAAGTCACTGCTAAAATAGCAGAGAGAAGAATATCAGACAAACACATCAAACGTTTATATGCTTAGTATCCCACGGTGTAATATAAGGATCCTGATACTTAAGGATAGTACAACCGGAAATAGCCAACTTCCATCTGTGTTTACTTCCCCTCTGCACTCTGAGATCACTTGTAATAAGGTCTGCTGTCACATATTATTGAGAGGCAAATAATTGCAATACCCAGCCAGTCACAATCACTGGGATCCAGTTGGGGGAGAGGTGGTTTGGACAATTGGAGTACCATTTTATTTGTGTCACTGCAGATGTTATTCAGAGGGGTTTCCGCACTGATGGTCTTGATAAAGGAAGAAATGGGAGACTACCTTCTTACATTCTCAACAAATGGAGAAAAAAATTGTTTTTCAATTTATAAAATAGGGTTTATGGAGTACAGCTAATGGAAACATAAATACAGCAATGCCCATGCTATTGCATAATGCACATTTAAGCTTGCCAAAACATATCAAAACATGTTCCTTAATTAGCCAGGGAGCCAGAGTGCTTGTGCTAAATGCTTACCTTTGGGGAGATGCTATGAGTAAAAGCTCCAGTTCTGAGCATCTTGAAGCTGGCTTCTGGTACTCAACCTGTATTAAGGCTTGTTCCCATCATGCTTAATTTCACTTCTGTCAAAACATTGACTGAGGGACACTTGTCACAGGATAAGAAAAAGCAAGCAATAAAAGGAAATGGAAGGCTTGCGTTATAAAATGCAATAAAAGCATCAATAATGTTTGCCTGAAGTGAAAGTTCCTTTTATCAAGCTGACATTATAATGTCCCAGGAAGAAAGAAATGGGACTTATGTTTTGGACCGAGTCCAGAATGGGTCATATTTGTACATGAGGTAACAGATTGCAAATTAACAGGCTTTTGTTAATAGCTTCATATATTGCTACGACTTTGTTTTAAGATTGGCAGATATTCACTGAAGCGTGCAAAGGGAATATATTCCCTGCGGGTTAGCCTTTGTTGACATTTGACTAGATATCTGTTGCCAAACATGAACAATGGGTCAAATGGTGCTTTCCATTAGTAGCATGTACTATAATTTCAGTCACAGTAGGGCAAGCTCGGGGCAATAATGGAGTGTCATTAATGTTAAGAAAAGGTTCACAATAAACACTAGCTTCATCACCCCCACAATGTCATAGTGTTAAAGCCATTTCAGACTTAATTGTATACTTAAAAGTCTAGGATAAATCTTTGATAGGAAAGCGCCCTTCTGAATGTTTTAGCCTTGTTCCCAAGCTGCAAGTATTGCATGATGCACGTTCTTTCACCTCCTTGCATTCTTACCGTGCTGAAATAAAATTTTAACTTGGGGCGGGGGGTTGTACGGGCTGGGGGAGGGGGTGGCGGGGGCGGGGGGTGCGAGGCAAACCGTTCTGACCTCAGCACCGTGAGGCCAGGGAGATTTTAACTCTCATACTTCATCTGCTCAGGCTTTCACCCGAAACCAGCGGGAAGGGGCAGCTGGCCAGCAGGCGGGTGGGAGCACAATGTCGGGTGGCAAGAGGCCACCACTGGGGACCGAAGGAACGGTCCCCGGCACCCAGGTAAGTCAATCGGGAAGGGGGTAGCCCAGGGCAGGGGAGGCCTAAACTTCCTCGTGGGGCCCGGAGGTGCAGTCTTGCTTCTCCTGGCCCAACAAGGAAATTAAAAAAAAGAGTTCCCCTTTCTTTCTGCGATCTATGAACTTTAAAACCCAATATTGGCCTCACCTCGTCACTACTTACATCAACTTGGATCAGTTGGTAGCAGTCTTGCCTCAGATTGTGGGTTCAAGCCCCACTCCAAAATTTGAGCATGTAATCGATGCTGAAGTTCAGTGCAGCACTGAGGGAGTGCTGCATCGTCAGAGGTGCTGCATTTTGGACGAGTTGTTAAACCAAGGCCCTGTCTACCTGTTCACGTTGATGTAAAAGATATCATGGCCCTATTCTGGTGAAAAGTCAGGAGTTCTCTAGCTGTCCTGGCCAACATACACCTCTCAACCACCAGCACCGAAACAGATTAACTGGTCATTCATCTCATTGCTGTTTGCTGGATCTTGCTGTATGCAAATTAACTGCTGTGTTTGGTGCTAAAGCAGCATTGATTACACCTCAAAATAATTCATTGGCTGTGAAGCGCTTTGGGGCATCCCAAGGATGTAAAAGGTGCTATAAAAATGCAACCATTTTCTGTACATCTTGATTTATCTCCTGCTCTTTTCGCCCTTGGTGGTGTCCTCAATGTTGGCCCTGGCCCTTCAGGTCTGTTAGTTGAAAAAAATGGCACATAGCTAGGAAAATCAGGAGCAGGAACTTTATTATATTTTCAAATTACCAGTAAATTGCCCATGGCATAGTTGATAAATATAACATTTTTTCTGTATACTAGGTGGCAGTGGAATTGGGAGAGAGAGACTTCAGAAACTTGTCTCCAACTTGTGGCTGGAGGCTGCAACTACATCATTACGGTTGACATAGTAAAATCCAATAGGAAATGTTGACAGAAATTTACAATGGTAAATGTTCACAGAAAAGAGTGATCAAAAACAGTACCAACAGGAAGTAGTGTTAGTGAATAAAAAGTCAATGCCCTACGAATATTTAAAATGTTGTGTCGATATGCCATAGTTTTTCAAATTGAGGTCCTTGGAAGGGGCCTGATATCATCAGACCCTTGAATTTTTTCTTTATTTAATCACTTACTGACACATTGGCCGGAATTTTGCCGGGACTCAGGGGGCGGGTTTGGAGGCAGGACATTCGGCAAAATCACAAAGATTGACAGTGGGTCGGAAACCCACTGTCAACCCGCCTCCAATCAATCTTCCCAGGTGTCGGGTCCCCGATTTGCGCATGGACCCGACACCTAGCGGTGGGAAGCGGATTATAGCCACTTAACTGCTTGTTAACAGGTTGTTAACAGGCAGTTAACAGGCTTTTTCCAATTTTGTCACTTCTACTGCGGGTTCCCCGACGTCCGGACACCACACCAGATAAGTGTGGTGTGTTGTGAGTCTGCTGTAATGTTTCTGCATTGATGACAGCTGCAGAAGTGGTGTGAAGGATCCAATGGTGCACTGGTGAGTTTCAGAGGTAAGATAATGTTGGGAAATTCATTTTTAATGCTTTTAGACTTTTCTGTAGGTAACAAGTTTTGAATTGTATGTGTAGTCCCACTTCATTGGGAGAACCTCTCTCACCAGTGACAGATCGCTTCTGTAACCTCACCTGCAGCTGCCATCTGTTCTAGCCTAAGGAGGGAGTCACTGGAGAGCCTGGGTGCAAGAGCTCACCTGTGAACAGTCATTGTCAGTTTTTGCAGCAACTCAATGCTGTCAAACACGGAAAAATCAACTGTCAAAAAAAATTGTGCGAGTTCCCTTTAAGAAAACCAGCAGATGACGCATCATCAAATGATGTCATCTGACACCGGCTTACTCTTAATTGGCTGGCAAGTCCGCAGGGGTAGTTGGGGGCAGGACTGGAACCCAGAAGACAGCTGACCCGCTCCCAAGCCGCCTCAAAGCATAAAATCGCAGCCTTTACTTCTGTTGCTGTCTACTGATGAAAAGTGTTTTCTCAATAATCGTACGGTTTTATTTCAACACTGACGCTGTCTTATTGAAGGTAGAACAAGGATCCTGGCTCGCTACCAATGTTTGCAGTAGGTCACCTGCATGGAGAAGTTTGAAAGCCATTGCGACATAGTGAGGATGATAACTTACCCTGTCTTCAGATGATCCACTAAAACCGAATCTAAATCCGAATTATGTCATGTTGGCTCACCTGAAAATTACGGTCTTTGTTCAGAGAAAGAACAACAACAATTTGCATTTATCTAGCACCTTACTTTCTAACTTTCTTGGCATGATTCACCCACAACTTCGTAATTCTGTTTCCTCCCTGTCTGTTTTTATCTCGCTTTAATTACCAATCAAATGAGAGTTCAAAGACTGCAGCATGAAATACCTAATTAATTGGACATCAGTCAAGGTCTGAATTATAAGCAACCTCAACCGAATAAAACTGGCAATTAAGAAAAACCACAGGGCTAATAGCACCTCATTTACTGATCCCTACGTCCAGTTCCATCTTCAACTGAAAGGATATTACCATAAAATTCAATACCCTACTCATCCTGAATTTTATCTTAGTCTTCTCTTCCACAACTGAGGAGTCCTTAAGGTATTACAGCCAAATAATTGAAATCCCACAGGACTGATTTACTATGCACAACATCAAAAGAGATCACTGTATATATTATGAATGCCTTACCGTTGGACATGGGGACAGAACATCAAATTGCTTAGGTCTGTGGGATGAGAACCTGCATGAAATCTTGTCGAAGGAGCCTTATCTGCCTGTGAACCACATTTATGTGTTTGTTAAATCAGGAGGAAATAAAATATTTCTCTCATCTCCATGCTGACAAATGTAAAGAATGGCAGTTCTGGAGAATAGAACATTTCCCACTTTGTACTTGGATACAGTATCAAGTACTTCCAGGTCAAACAAGCCCAGGGTCCAACTAAATCTTTGGTACAAAAAAGGGAGATTTTCCCCGTGCACATGCTGAAAACGCATATCAGTTAATTCTGCAGTCTTGGCCTGTGATTTTCCATGCATTAATTTTAATGGGCAGGAAAACACATCAAAGCAGAGAATCTCCAGGGTGCCTCTCTTTCAAACTGACAGTGCATGCTTACCCTGTCTTCAGATGATCCACTGAAACCGAATCTAAACCGGAATTATGTCCATGTTGGCTCACCTGAAAATTACGGTCTTTGTTCAGAGAAAGAACAACAATAACTTGTATTTATCTAGCACCTTTAATATAAAAAAAAAATCCCAAGGCACTTTAGATAGAAACTGATAAAGGAATGGACGCTGAGCTATGGGTGGAGAGATTAGGAGTGTTGGTTGAATAAAACGTATTTTGAGAAAAATTTTAAAGCTGAGGGCGGTTGGGGGAAAAGAGAAGCAGAGCGGCTTAGGGAAGGAGGTCCAGAGAATTGGGCTGAGCCAGCTAAAGGCTTTGCCATGAATGGTGGGGTGAATGGAGGGCCAGATGCACAATAATCCAGAGTCAGAGGACCAAATGCTGTAGAAAGGAATATAAGGTTGGGGAGAGATTTTAAGTCAAACATGAGGATCTTAAATTTAATACTTTGGGGGCCCGGGAGGATTTGTAAGTCAGTGACCATCGGGAGTGATGATCAGCAGGATTTCGTGCAGGGCAGGATACAGGCAGCTGAGTTTCAGACAAGTTTGAGTTTACGGATGGTGGTGTATAGAAGGCCAGCAAGAGGGCATTGGAATAATTGAGTTTAGCATTGACTAAAACATGAATAAGGGTTATATGGAGTTTCATAGGGCGAGAAATTCGGTGCAATTGCACCTCCCGTTAGTGCCTCTGGGGGGCAGTAACGGGGCGCAAACGACTTTTCACCCGGGCGTGGCGCCGCTAACGACTCCTGCTAAATTCAGCGGGGGTTTAGCGGTGGCGGTAACCGGTAGCGCCACGCTCCACTGCGCAGGCGATGACGATGCCCCATTTTCGCCCCGCCTGTAAAATCGGCCCGTGCCTCCTGAATCTGCGGCAGGCGATGACAGCGACCTATTCAGGGGGCGTGAACGGAGCGGCAGGAGGCTCGCGGGGCGGTAAGTAAAGGGGAGGTGGCGGGCGGGGGGGATAAAACATCGTCCGACTTACTTGTCGCGGCCCGTTGCGTCTTTCAACGCGGGGTCCGTGCCGCGATCTAGCAGCCCGGCACTCCTCTTGTGTGCCGGGCTGCTGGCACGGCACCCCGGGAGGTCCAGGTAGGGCCCCGCAGAGTTGTGACATTGGGCCCTCCCCTTTAATGAGAGGAAGAGCCCTTCCATGCGGCAGCGCTACGTGGCCCAGTGTGTAGCGCCTCAGAACACACCACCCCGATATTTGGGGTTAGCGCTCTAAGAAGGAAGTGGAGCACTTGAATTAGCGCTCCACCTCCCTGTCAGGGTGCTAAAACTGAATTTAGTGATCGCTGACGCTATTTTTCGCTGGGCGCTAAATTTAAAGGTCGCACAACACCAGGTTATAGTCCAACAGTTTTATTTTAAATCACAAGCTTTCGGAGTTACAACTCCTTCATCGGGTGAAGTGAGGAGATACAGAATCGTCAAAGCATATATAGATACAGAACAATGCATGTGTAACTTACAATTGCAGACAACTAAATTCAATCATCCTGACTGTTTATCTGCCGAGGTGTGATAAAGTTAATCAGGTCAGCCAGGAAGGTACCACATCAAAGACATAGCAAGATACAACTGAGACAATGAAGTGGAGTCGCATGGGGTCTAACGTGTCAAAAGCTGCCATGACCGCTAAATTTAACCCAGGCGATGTTAGTGACCCAAAATGGTCGCTACAGAATTTTTCCCCCATAGAGTCCACAGCACAGAAACAGGCCATTCGGCCCGACTGGTCTATGCTGGTGTTTATGCTCTACATGAGCCTCCTCCCACCCCTCTTCATCCTATCTGTATATCCTTCTATTCCTTTTTCCCTCATGTGTCTATGTAACTTCCCCTTAAATGCATCTATGCTGTTCGCCTCAACCACTCCTTGTGGTAGCAAGTTCCACATTCTTACCACTCTTTGGGTAAAGAAGTTTCTCCTAAATTCTCTATTTGATTTATTATTGAGGGCAACACGGTGGCACAGTGGTTAGCACTGTTGCCTCACAGCGCCAGGGACCCGGGTTCGAATCCGGCCTCGGGTGACTGTCTGTGTGGAGTTTGCACATTCTCCCCGTGTCTGCGTGGGTTTCCTCCCACAGTCCAAAGATGTGTGGGTTAGGTTGATTTGGCTATGATAAATTGACCCTTAGTGTTAGGGGGATTAAATACGTGGGGTTACGGGGATAGGGTGGGATATGTGTCGGTGCAGGCTCGATGGGCCGAAATGGCCTCTATCTGCACTGTGGGGATTCTGTGATTCTGTGATTACTGACTATAACAAGAACATAGAAGCACTGGAGAAAATGCAAAAAAGATTTACAAGTATGCACCAAAACTGAGAGATTACAGCTATTGGGAATGATTAAACAGGTTGGGGTTTTTTCTTTAGAAAAGAGAAGACTTAGAGGAGACCTGATAAAGGTCTTTAAAATTATGAATAAGTTTGACAGGGTAGATGTGGAAAGAAATGTTTCTACTTACGGGAGAATCCAAAACTAGGGGCCATAAATACAAGATAGTTACGAATTAATCCAATTGGGAAATAAGGAGACATTTCTTTACTCAGAGAATGGTTAAAATATGGAACTCGCTACCACAGGAAGTAGTTGAGGCAAATAGATTAGATGCTTTCAAAAGGAAACCAGATGGGTACATGAGATAAAAGGGAATAGATATGCTGAAAGGCTGAGATGAGGTATTTGGAATGGGAGGAGACTTGTGTGGAGCATGAACACCAGCACAGACTAGTTAGACCAAATGGCGTGTTTCTGTGCAGTATAATCTATGTAATAAAAACTATCTTATATTTATGACCTCTAGTTTTGGACTCCCCCACAAATGGAATTTTTTTTTCTATGTCTACCCTATCAAACCCTTTCATTATCTTAAAGACCTCTATCAGGTCACCCCTCAGCCTTCTCTTTTCTAGAGAAAAGTGTCCCAGCCTGTACAGCCTTTCCTGATAAGTATCTGCTCTCAGTTCTGGTATCATCCTTACAGGAGTGGAGGGCTTGAGCTAGGAACTGAAAAAAACCTGAAGAATGTTGTAGAATTTTACGACCGAAAGAAAACTAGCTGGCAATATAAATTTGCCGCAGCAATGTCATGCCAGTGGAAGTATAACTCTTACCTCCACTGATGTATCTCCAAAGAAATAGTATCTGAAATAATAACTTTTATAATCAAAGAATGAAACAGCAGGATGATATAGCACTGGTACCTCACTAACCTATGCAGTTCCCATTTCACATTGTAACATGGATAGGATTTCAATCACCAATTTTGCCTTGTTCCTCTATTGTTAATTTTAAACCTGAGATCGATAGATTTTGGCTAGCCAAGGGTATTAAGGGATAATGGAGCCAAGGCAGGTGGATGGAGTTCGGATACAGATCCGTCATGATCTCATTGAATGGTGGTACAGGCTCGAGGGGCTGAATGGCCAGCTCCTGTTCCTATATTAGGTCACAAAAGTTGCCAATCTGTGACTGAAAACTGAAAGGGAAGAGCTCTGATATCAGGGCATTACTCCGAATGAAAATAGGCAGCATCTCTCCAGTCACCTATTATTCGGAAATGCTGAACTGATGGCCAACTTAGTCCATTGAAAACTCTCGCTAAAACTGCTGTCACCCTCATATTTTGTAGGGCCTCACCTTCTTGCTTCTACTCTCATCTTGATAATGGTTCAAAGGACAGCAGAACATTGACAATATTTTAATGTACTGTGCTGACTTGTTCACCCAAATAAAACTTAGTTTTTTCAGCGTTGCAAGTAACAGGGGCCGTAAAAACGAGTTTTTGCATGTTCTAGTGCGTTTCAAATTGGTCACTTTGCACACTCTCTCTATATGCAGCGCTAGTACTAAATGATGTGCTCAAGTTGTATCTGCAGCGAGAATAATTTTCAAAGGGAATACTCAGACTGCATTAATCATGGGGTCATGCAGTAAATCACATTGATTGCTTAGACAGAGAGAAGAATCATTTGCAATGTCAGCGAGCACAACTTTAATTGAGGAGTTTATTTTTTGCTTTTCAGAATGTTTCTACTTATCTCTGTCTGCAGATGGTGAAGAAGACAGGCATTGGCATTCACATCATGGGTGCCAGCCCAGAACACCCGAGAACAAATGCCACCTTCAAGCAAAGATAATTCAGTTAAGAGAACCTGCACTAGATCTGATCCATTTAAACACACCATCAGACATTAACTTTAATTATGAAAGGCTGGCTTTTAGGCATATTTAAAAATTGATTTTATTTCTCTCGCTCTAGAACTACAGGGAAACTTTGTGACTTGTCAGCGTATGGATTTATCTATTAATATATAAAATATTTCTAATCTATTCATTTCACCTTGTCAAAGCACCTCGTTCTTAAGGTATTATTTGTCCCTGAAGGCAAATTTTTAGGAGATATAACACTTTGAGCTCCCAGCTCACGAGCGCCATTACCATAACATGCTAATCTTCAAACCTAATCCATATAGCTTGTCACAGCAGGCAAAGAACGCACACAGAAAATAGTGTTTTAACTTTATATTGCTTCAGTAATCTGGAAAAGGAACTAGCCATTAATAACCAAACTATAACTTTTGTGGCAGTAGAAAAATGGAGCTTATCCTCAGCACACTGCTGCTGTAGTTTTCTGAATAGTTCATCCTTCACAATTAGCAAGTTATGTTTCATTGTTCAATGATGTAAAGAAAGAACTTGCATTTATAGAGTGCCATTCATATCCTCAGGACACCCCAAAGTGCTTCATAGCCAAGAAATGACTTGCGAAGTGTAGTCTCTGTTGTTCTGTAGTGTAGTTGTGTTGCTGCTGGCCTTTCCACAGCAATACAATTCTAACAGGTATACTGATCGCAAGCTGTGCTCTCAAGTCGGGCACAGTCAGTGAAATTTAAAAGAGTCAACATTCCCATCAGATCTTTGCCAACATGAGAAGCTTAAACACAGTCCAACAGACCACTGGGGCTATTTTAAATTTTAATATAACTGCAACTGCTGCTAAGTTGCCGTGTAAGACTTCTCCTTTAAAGTGAAGCCACATCCAGTGCCAAGAGTCAAACTGATGCTGGTGGGGCTATAGTTATACTTCAGCTAAAGTTCGTATTTAGCTACACATAACAGGCTGGTTGGAGCAAAACCTACAATGCTGGTGGGAAAATCTCTCTATCTATTCCTGTAGAGCATCCAATAAAATTGATGTATGGCATATGTCATGGGAACGTCAATTAACCTTTGGAAAGCCTTTTCCAATTGCAGGGTATTTAATCATCAGGCCAAATTATTTTCTGAGTCTACATTTATTTTAAAGCAAAGCTCTGAGTGATTCTATTTTATATTGTTTACACTCTTTGTGTTTCAATTTTTTTTAATGGATTTTACATGAAGGCCCAGTCTAGGGTATCTTAAGATCTTTGCTATCGCTACCGTCACCTGCTGCGATTCCACTGGATTCACTCAGAAAAGGAAGAAACCAGACAGTAATGATAGGCTGCTTTGAAAACTGCTTCCCTTGGCAAATTAGCCTCGCCTCCAAGTTCCGTTTCTCTCTCAAAAGAACGTTCATTTTCCTGCAAAGCTGGAATGGCAGCTGTTACAAGTAAACCAACAGCCCTCTGTTAATCGGACTGCATTTGCCTTTTCCCAACAGTGCCGCACAGCACAAATGAGAGACTTTAAAAAAAAAAGGACCCAGCTGTTTCCTCATGACTGTCACAGCTGGACCTTAGAAGTCATGAACTTGCCAGTTGGCAAAAGTCAACAGCAATGCTCCACTGTGCCTATTACAAATACAACTGTATAGCCTACGCATTTACAACATATTTGAAAATAAACACCTTAATAACTCTCCCAGATGGTCGTGAATTTTAATTTTGAGGCAATTGAATTAAAATCGTTAATATAAATTCCAGTTTTAACAGAGATGACACTAAAGTTCTACCTGCAGTCTCATTAATGCTTCAATATTTGTTTCAAATTTGGTTGTTGTCAGCCTCTGGCTGGCTTCCAATCACTTAATGCACAATAAGACTCAAGATTAGAATCTAGGAAAATCAAAGAACTTTTAAAGAATTTGATTCTATCTCAACGGTGTTTATAATTTAGTTAAGGTATTAAACTAATCTCCCCCCAACTATGGGAAATTCTGTGTTAAATACGGTAATTCTGCATTTATTTTAACGCAGTCTGTAATTCGTTCTATTCTGCAATGTGGCTCGGCCACTTTATGTACAAAATCCTACCCTCTGCTGTAAAGTGAAGTCCTTGATAATTCAGTTTGCTAACAAGCCTTCTAAAGCTTTATTTTTTGTGTGGGGTGGGGGTCGGGGGGGGCGGGTAGTGGAAATAATGCATGACTTTTAAACCCATCTATGAATGTAATCGTGGACATGGGCTGGCTATGACAGATGCATTGCTCCATATGATAGGATTTAGTAATGCTTTCGGGATAAATAAATAATCACGTCACACTATTAAAAACTAAAGCTGGATGTTGTATATTGAGACCTACATTCAGCACTTTACTTGGAAGCTGACAGATTCCGCAGGAGCAATGGTGTCTTTGTTTCCTATGGGAGAGTCACTACATGTGTATTATCCAAGCAAACTAATATAGCTTAATCTGATTAAACATTTAGAAGAAAGTGTCTTCAGGATGCAACATTACATATTTAAAGGGCACACAGTAGAGAAAGAAGAAAGAAGATAGAAAGTGCGTTTCACGACCTCAGGACGTCCCAAAGTGCTTTACAGCCAATGAAGTACTTTTGAAGTCTAGTCACTGTTGTAATGTAGGAAACGCAGCAGCCAATTTGCACACAGCAAGCTCCCACAAACAGCAATGAGCTAATGATCAGATAACCTGTTTTAAGCAGTTTGCAAGGCTTGGTGTATGAGATTGTATGTGGAAGAGGACTCAGGCCACAGAGACAGTTGTGAGAAGCTGAAGGCCAGCAAAGAGAGCTTTCAAGAAATCAACCCGCGAGGTTATGAAGGTGTGGGCGAGAGTTTCAACAGTGGAAGAGGTGAGGGCACAAGAAGGTGATGTTATTGACATGGAAGAACACCAGTGACACCTGCCAGAATGTGCAGGTGGATGGAATGTGCAGGTGGATGGAATGTGCAGGTGGATGGAATGTGCAGGATGGAATGTGCAGGTGGATGGAATGTGCAGGATGGAATGTGCAGGTGGATGGAATGTGCAGGATGGAATGTGCAGGATGGAATGTGCAGGTGGATGCAATGTGCAGGATGGAATGTGCAGGTGGATGGAATGTGCAGGATGGAATGTGCAGGTGGATGGAATGTGCAGGATGGAATGTGCAGGTGGATGGATCTGAACCGGATCAGCTGTGATGGCTCCTGTAGTCGAATGGCCTGTCAACATTCATTAGCGACCTCACTTAGAAGAGTGGTCAATTAAACACCTTCAAGAGAGGAAGGGGCAAAAATTATAGAAAAATATGAATCTGTCTCTCTTATTTGTTACCAAGGGTGATTTTGTGACTGGGGGCGAGTTGGAGGCGGGACTGCTGCTTGTCGGGTCGATGTCCCGCCTCCATCGATTTGTGGCCAACCCACGCTATTTTCCCTTGATTGACCTTGTTAAGCCTGCCCAGCGGGTTTAGCAAGCCAATTAAGGGAAAGCCGGTTGCAGACCACGTCAACGTATGACGTTTCATCTGTCAAAAATTTTTGACAGATGAATTGTCATCGTTTGACAGCTTTCGGGAAGCCCGCACTTGAGGGCAAAAAGGGGATAATCCTATTTTCTGCCTGTTAACTACCTGTAACAGGCTGTAATAGGCTTTAATCCCTTTCCGCCTCCAAGGAGACGGGACCCGGCGCGGGACGGCTACCCGCCTCCTGGCAAGATGGCATGGAGGCGGGTTGGGGGCGGGTTTGCCACCCGCCCCCAAATTCTGCCATTTTCCTGGCAGTCCCGCCTCCGTACCCGCCTCCCCAGGGCTGGCAAAATCGCCCCCTCAGTCCCTAACCCAATTTTCTCCTCAATTTCATGTAGATGAGAGGTTAACATAAAGCATTAATGAGTTCATGTAGCATTTCTCAGTTAGACGGGGCCGCCTCATACTATCAATTTGCACATCAGTACATATTTCAGAAAAGTAGAAGTGAATTGTCCCGTAGAACAAAAACTAATTTATTTGGAAACTGCTGCGTTATATATTTGTACAGTAAGATTGGTTCTGAAGCACAAAGAGGTAATGACACTTACATTAGTTAGACAAGTAATTATCACATTACCAGTTACAATGGGAAGAGATGGCAGCTGTAACTGTCAACTGTATCTTAATAGAAAATGACCCTTATTATAAGTGTGCGATAGAAGCAATCTTTCGTGGAAGTGAATGGGGTAAAATTGTGGCTTTATAAACTATTCACTTAGCAAGAGTGCAGACTTCTTAGCCAGGGTGGCTTAGAAGCTGGAGAAAATGACAGACGAAGAAAACTACAAAGGTTTACACTGTACAAGCAAGTCAATGTCTCACTAATTTGTGGCCCTTCTGACCATATAATGTCTTCATATTGTCACAGTTGAAGGCTAAATAATTGATTCATAAGAATGTAGAAACAAAAGAAATATCATTCAGCACAGGCCATCATCCAGGGCCCATGGGCTCAGTTTTAGCATTTCCCTGTTCCAATCTCATATCCCTGTACACTTTGATGAATCAGGAGTTGATTTAAATCACGTCTTAATGGATGGAACTGAGCCATCCTGTGCTGGGTAGGCATCTAGTCCATAAATCAACTCTGAGTACAAGAAGGTTTTTCCGTCTCCCTGTATCTAAAGCCTTGAAACAAATGTCTTAATAATCCAGCATTCCAGCTCCACTAATGGCCCAATGAGTAAACACACTGCTTGTTGTGAAACTGCACCGTATAAACTAGGCAGGTCCCCGGTTCAGGTGCCACTCTGTGCTGAGTGATTTCCTCTGGGGTATTGGTGCAGCACTACAGCTGGCCTCACTGCCCCTGAGTTAGAGAGGAAAGAAATCAGCCAGGGTTTCTTCTCCTGACTGATATTTAGGGATCCCGACTGGAAAGTGTGCATGTGGACATTGGCTGAGGACAGGACCAGGCTCGCTTGTGTTGAACAAGGTGCTGAAGAAAGAAAGACAGAGAGAGAAAGAGAGAGAGAAAGAAAAGAAAGAACTTGCATTTATATAGCGCCTTTCACCACCCCAAGACGTCATGAAACACTTTACAGCCAATTAAGTGCTTTTTGAAGCAAAGGGCTGGATTTTCCCAGCCCTGGGGAGGCGGGTTTGGAGGCGGGACTGCCGGGAAAATGGCAGAATCTGGGGGCGGGTACCCATCCCGCCCCCAACCCGCCTCCGTGCCATCTTCCCAGGAGGCGGGTAGCCGACCCGCGCTGGGTCCCGTCTCCTGGAGGCGGGAAGGGGATTACAGCCACTTAACTGCCTGTTAACAGGTAGTTAACAGGCAGTTAAGAGGATTATCCCCATTTTTCCAGCAGAGGCGCGGGCTTCCCGACGTCAGGAAACCCCGCCAGGGTCACCGAGGCGAGCAGTGGGTCTGCGGGGGTCGGAGGGGTGCAAAAGTGTGCTGTGGAGGTGAGTGATGGGTGCAAGTATGGAGAGGTGAGTATGTGAGGTGAGTGGAAAGTGACAGAAAATGTTTACTTACCTTTGTTTCTTCCTGCAGGCTTCAACAGTTGGGGATGCGGAGAGTCTCGCATCTCACCGGCAGAGATGACAGAATGGCTGCTGCATTCTCCGATGCAACAACCATCTGATTTCTGCTCACAAAAGAGGTTTGATAGGTCTTGACAGAGCTGTCAAACGATGACAATTCATCTGTCAAAAGTTTTTGACAGATGAAACGTCATACACTGGGCGGGCTTAACAAGGTCAATCAAGGGAAAATAGCGTGGGTTGGCCACAAGTCGATGGTGGCGGGACTAAAACCCGACAAGCAACAGTCCCGCCTCCAACATGCCCCCATTGGCAAAATCACCCCCATCGTCGCTGTACTAATGTAGGAAATGCGGAAGCTAATTTGCGCACAGTAAGGTTCAACAGACAGCAATGAGATAATACCGGATAATCTGTTTTAGTGGTGTTGGTTGAGGGATAAATATTGGCCAGAATACCAGGGAGAACACACCCCTCTACTTCAAATTAGTGCCGTGGGATCTTTTACATTCACCTGAGTGGGCGGACAGGGCCTCAGTTTAACATCTCATCTGGAAAATGGCACCTCTGACAGTGCTGCACTCCCTCAGTACTGCACTGGAGTGTCAGCCTCCATTTTGCTCTCAAGTCTCTGGAGTAGGACTTGAACTCCCAACCTCCTGGAGTCAGAAGGTGAGCGTGCTACCCACTGAGCCAAGGCTGACACAATGGCCCAAAAATTCGTGAGGGAGCCTTCGTGCGAGGGTAAGGCTTCCCCGCGATCTCTCACTGCGCGCTGGCTTTTTCAGTCCGAGCTCGCACGAACTTGATGTTCTGGACAGCAGCTGTGCAGGGCTTCCGTATCCCACAGGCGTAGTTAATTTGTGCGAGCTGTGGGATCACGTGACTCAGTTAGAGCCAATGGCAGCACACCATCTTTCATTCATAGCTTTCACATAAGTGCTGTGAAAGCTATGAATCTATACCCCCCAAAAGAACAGCTAAACCTCAATTAAATTTAAAAAAAACCATCACATTAATAAAATAAGTATAGTTAAATAAATTAACCATTTTAAACAAAAATAAACTTACCTGTCTTTAAAGTCTCTAAAAAAGATATACCTGTTAAAAAAAATTCAACATAATACTTAATTAACTACTTACCTTGTTAAAAGAGGGTCTTACGCCTCCTTTCTTTATGTCTAAAATGTTCCATGCTTACCTGCGCGTTCAAAGCACTAAGTGCACTGCGTGCGCGCAGCCTGTAGCGCGCACGCGTTTCACCTAGGAACCGCCCCCTTTTGAATTCACCAAGTGCCGGTTTTCAGCGCATGCGCAGTGCATGCAGAAAACCGGCAATTGGAGACAGAATACGCAAGAGTACACAGTGCGTACTCTCGCGTAGCGGCACTAATTTTTGGGCCATTAGCTCGAGACCCATTAGGTAGACTCAGATTCACACAGGAAGAATAGCCAGTTGGTATGGGAGGGAAGATGAGACTATGGTGGTGTACACTGCCAGAATTCAGCATCTTCAGAGCAGGATAGGAGAAAGTAGCAAGGGAAAAAATAGCAACGCATTTCTCAGTAATGTTGGCTACTTTGTAACTATTCTCGCCTTGCTTAATGAGCTGGGAGCTCAAACCCCACTCTGACTAATATTTCATTGAACCACCTACTTAACTTGGAATCATATCTAGGTTTTAAACATCAATTACTTAGAACATACAGCACGCATAGAGAGAGAACCCAGGTCAGAAAACATCTTACACAAAATAAACCATTTATGACTTGACAAATTAAACAGCCTGTAATATTCACCACTTCCCACCATCCAGACTCTTGTTCAACAAGGATTATTCTTAAGGTGAATGCACTACATGTAAAGCAGGGAAATAAATCTGCTCTATATTTAAAATAAGGGGCAGAGGAGGACAATTTTTCATTGGGTTGTTAAATTAAACTATTCTAACGGGTAATTTATTCTTTCACATTTGCAAAGGTGACAATGGGTGCCATAAATCTGCGTCTTAAACTTACATTTTAAGCCCCCCAGGGTGGGTGGGGGGTTAAAAAAAACCCAGGAAGCCCAAACCCAACCTGCCCACTTCCGGTTTTAATGGAGTTGGGTCGGAGGGCGGGTGACCAATCCGCTCTCAGGAGGTGGGTTGGTCACTAAAATCTTTCATGGAGGCTGCGCGCCTCGATTTTAACTAATGTTTAATTTTAACACCTGCAAGACTCAGGAATCACAGCAGATGAAAGGAGATGAGAAGGGCCGGATCCATGAGATAAGAGCCTTTATGGCACTGCTTGTGGGTCAGGATGAACAGGAGTGCTCCCCCGCCACCCCCCAGCCCAACAAGCTTACCTTTTAAACACCCCATGATGCGACCCCCTTCTAAGAGAATCTCACCGTCTCTTCACTGCTCTCAGTCCTACATTTCGGTAACGGTCGTTTCAATCCCAACTTCAGACATTTCCTGTTCTCATTCTCTGTCAGTGTCTCTAAAAAGCGACACTTTGTCCAATGCTAATCGCATTAACACCAGCGCGTCTGTAATACAGGACCATTCAGACCAGCAAGGGCTCCTGTAGCTGATCTCAGACAGAGAGGTGGTAGGAAGTCTACAATTGCTTTCAGTGTCCCTGAGTTGTGGAGGGAAAGAAAAATCAGCCAAGGTTTTCTCCACTGTTTGCTACTTAGTGACCCTCAGTTATGTAAGGTACGGAGGGCAGCTGGCCCCCTTCAAATCATATCCTAGTCTTCAATGCATAAGGAAAAACATTGGTGAAATAAGCTTTTATACACACCAAAACATGGCAATATAATGGGGGTGGGTGACATTTTTTCTTTAAAACTTGCATGGGGACATCGGAACAGAAGTAGGCCTTTCAGCCCCTTGAGCCGGCTCCATCATTCATGGCTGATCTGTACCTCAACTCCATTTACCCGCCTTAGCTCCATATCGCTTGATACCCTTACCGAACAAAAATTTATTGAATCTTTTTAACATTTTAAACACCTCGATCAGATTGCCCCTCAATCTTCTATACTCAAAGTCAAGCCAATTTTATGCAACCTTCCCTCATAAGCCCCAGTATCATTCTGGTGAATCTGCGCTGCTCCCCCACCAAGCCCAATATATCCTTCATGAGGTGCGATGCCCAAAACTAAACGCAGCACTCCAAGTGGGGTCTGACCAAGGCTCTATACAACTTAAAAGATGTGCACTAAAGTTGAGCAAACCGTACCCATTAAAAAGTACTGTCTTTGTAGTTACTGTCCTGGGGCTCTCAACTATACAGGACAAAGGTCTGACATACCTGTTTTACATAGAATTACATATTATATAGAATATACAGCAGGCCATTTGGTCCAACCAGTCCATGCTAGCGTTTATGCTTCACTCGAGCCTCCTCCCATCCTTCCTCATCTAACTCTCTCAGCATAACCCTTTATTCCCTTCTCCCTCATATGCTTATCTAGCTCCCCCTTAAATGCATCTATACATGTCGTCTCAACTACTCCTTGTGGTAGCGAGTTCTGTCAACTAGATTTGATCTGTGCTAATCACAACAGAAAGAATATCTTGAAAAGCCGGGAGTCTATGTCGCTTGAGAGTCAATTGTATGTTGTAGCTGAAGACAGACACTGGCACGTTCATCGTACTGTACTCTGCGAAGTGGTAACCAATGGATTTTGATTAAGTTGCTGATTTGGCAAAAGTTCCTGGAGCAGTGATTGTATCTGTTAGATTAAAGGGCGATCATTACACTAAAATTCCAGGAAGGCTGGATTTTTTTTTAGTTCAATTAAATAGCTTTTTTGAAATAATAACCTTTTTCCCCTTAGCCTGAGGGCAGACTGACCTTTAATTGGATAGAACAGAGAAAGTTAAGAGATTTAATAGAGGTGTTCAAAATTATGAAGGGTTTTGATAGAGTAAATAAGGAGAAACTGTTTCCACTGGCAGATAATTGGCAAAAGAACCAGAGGGGAGAGGAGGAAAATTGTTTTTGCGCAGCGAGTTATGATCTGGAATGCACTAACTGAAAGGGTGGTCGAAGCAGATTCAATAGTAACTTTCAAAAGGGAATTGGATAGATACTTGAAAAGGAAAAATTTGCAGGGCTAAAGGGAAAGAGCAGAGGAATGGGACTAATTGGAGAGCTCTTTCAAAGAGCCGGCACAGACAGGATGTGCTGAATGGCCTCCTTCTGTGCTATAAGATTCTATGCTACTCCATCCAGTACATCAGCAGGTTTATTATTAATAAGCACTTTCCCATTGTGAGCTTCGGGTTGGCTGCTTCTGACCTGAGTATGGAATATGGATTTGTTGGGCTCAGGCATGGCGCATTTTATATCAAGCATTTTAGTAACAATTTATTAGCTATTTCACTGGCCTATTTTTCCACATCCATGATACCCATTTGACTGTTTTCCCACTGCGAGTAATGGGTAAAACTTGGGGGCTAAATTCGTTTGATTTGTGCCTCCCATTAGCGCCCTCTCTAACCAACTAGTGCCTGGGCGCGGCGCCGCTAACACCTCCCGCGGAATTCAGCGGGAGGTTAGTGGCGCCGCGCAGCGCTGCGCCACCGGCAGTAACATCATCGGCGTGCGCAGCGCCCCGCTCGCGCCCCGCTCGCGCCCCGGCTGTAATATTGGGTGGCACACCCCAACTTACCGTCGGACCCTATGTCCGTCGGGGTCAGGGGGGCCTACCTGCGGCCAGTGCGGCACTAGTTAAAGGGGAGGGGGCGGGTGGCCATTTTTGTTGCTGGCCACCTGCCAGCACCTGCCCCCGTTGCCGTCCCCGGCCCCCGTGAAGTCCCCCCGTGGAGTGCTGGCTGCTCTCCGTGAGCCCGGCACTCCTCTTGAGTGACGGGCTCGTTTGCCGGCACTCCCGATCCCTGGTGGCCCAGCTGGGCGCCGGGACGCGCTGCGCCAGGCCCCGCCCCTTTAATAAGGGGAGGAAGGCCTGCAGTACCGCGGCGCGACGTGCCGCGATATTGACTCGCAGCGCCCCAAGAGGGATGCGGGGCGCTTACAGTAGTGCTCCTCCTCCCTCTCGGGGCGCTACATGGGAAAATCGGCCGCGGGGGCGATAACTTTTTAGGGGCGCTAAAATTAGTGCTACCCAATTTTTACCCCTACACCTTGTACATTATAAAGAACAGCCGAAGCATTCAATAAGGGTGAAAATAGTGCATTAAATGAGAAGCAAAATTCATAACAGGGAGAACTTGCAGCCTGACTTACAACTTCTTTTTAAACAAATTCAGACCCCCTTTTGGAGGCACCCAACCTCCAACTCCACAGTACAGCCCTGTAGAGGTAACAACTTCATACCTTACTGGGTTCTGATGAAAGGTTATCGACCTGAAACGTTAATTCTCTTTCTCGTTCCACAGATGCTGCCTGACAGTGTTCCCTGCATTTTCTGTTTTTATTTCAGATTTCCAGCATCCACAGTATTTTGCCTTTGTTCAAGAATAGCGACCCACCCAAAGATATGTTCAGACTAGGTTAGCGATGCTTCTGCATACCAAAGCTTTCTTCCCTCCTACATCCCAGCCACTGTCAACAAAAGGCTCTGGATCATGAAGTGCACAGCAAATATTATACCAGGATGTACAACTATGCTAACTACGTATCGTTGTATGCTACTGTATATTCCATAGTGTCAGAGTGTGAGCACGTATAATACATTGTACAATTCTGAAACGAATGGAGGTAAAAGAAAATAAATAAATTAGTTTGAAAGCAGTAAAGCTTTTTCAATCTGGAATGTCAAAGTGCAGAGCTGTGCTCATCACTGTCACCTTGCCATCTAATTAATCAAACGTCACACATGATTAGCATTCTGAGCATAAAGCACACACATGAAACAAATCAGATTCAATTGAATGTTGCAGAATTCTATCGCTGTGAGTACAGTAATAGACAAAAGCAGTCTTGAATTGAACAGCAATGTGTGTGCGCAGTGCAGTTTTTAACTGCAGCACTGATTTATTTTGGCACAAAGCAAGTAAACACAGATCCTCCCATATCTTTTTGCTGATTATTGTCATTTCAGCCAGAACCTTGCATTGTAAATTTATTGAGTTAATGGTTAATTAACCTGTAATAATCTGACCACAGAATGGATTGAAATCTATTGACCATAACCACAGGGTGAATGAAACTGGCTTCAATTCTGCAATGTTACGCGGTTGAACCAGTATGGGCAGAATATTTCTACAGAGGTGTACTGAGAAGATTAGAAACTTAAAATCAAGCTCCCTAATGTTTCAATAGATGAATGCATCACACTGTGTGGTAGTCAGCCATATTATACAAAGTCCCTTGTCTGTGCAGATTTATTTGATCTCACCTGGGGCCGCAGTAGGGGAGTTATAATTGGCATCAGTGTCCTCAGTCTAGATCGGCCAGGGCTTCTGTCCAATGATCCCCGATGGAAAGTGCGTATGTGTGGACATCAGGGCCATTTAGGATTTTTGCTCCACCAAGTGGAGAGGGTAAATCTTCCCCCATGAGGAGGGTAGGATCAGACTAGGCTCTCCATTATCAAACAACCTGCAGACACTCACTGTGTAACCTCACACAGGAACAATGACCTTTTGAGCAACTTAGCCGAGGGCATGCTGTACTCCAGCCTGAGCCAGCACCTATGGGAGAGGAGGGGAAGAAAATGAATAAGGTACAAAATTAAAATCAATGTTCTGAAGTTACATTGCGATAGTGAATTGCCGGCAATAACTCAGTGACGAAAAGACAAAACATGAGTTATTATGAGCGCTTCTGCAGATGTTTAATTGGACGTTGAAAGGGAGAGAGAGGAGAAGGGTTTCACCTAGTGAGCTTTCCATCTATAAGACCCTGCTTCTATAGAACCTTCAACTTTGCCATAAGCTCTATCCTCAGTGCTCAATAAAAAGGACCACTCTGTAGATGCGGAGAAATGTCTGTGTACAAGAAAATCATCCAAAGAAGTGCTTCCTTCTGCGAGATACCATGAAGCAACTAAAGACAGTATAATGGGTAAATTATAGCAGAGGGAATGCAATCTGTGTTTCTCTGGCAATTTCCCAAAATAGTTTGAATGTTTTTATTGATCAGTAAAGATCCTGTGCTGCTGCTTTAAAACTAATTGCCCAAAAAGGCTGATAACTTATTTATTTTACAGGGCTGCTTCCAATGGCAAGAGGGGCTCTGTAATATAGAAATGGATTTGCATCTAAGAAAGAGAAGAATGCGTGGAATGTTCTTATCTAAAAATATGGTCCATCCATCTGGATCCAACTTTTAAAAAATTCATTCTCGGCATATAGGCGTCACGAGCAAGACCAGCATTTATTGACCATCCCTAATTGCACTTGAGAAGGTGGTGGTGAGCCTTCTACTTGAACCGTTGCAGTCCATGAAATTCTGCCTTTTCAGTTCCACTGGGGAACTCCCTGTCCAGCTCTATTACTGACTCAAGTATAGATTCTCAACATTTGGACCTGCAGTTTGCTCAATCACCTCCTAATCACCTTTTCTCTTTCCAAATCCATGGATCGGCATTGACTCCTTGAAGTTACTGTAAAAAGACTTGGCATTCATTGCAGTAATTGTCTGTATTTAATCCCATTTATAAACTGTATAGGTTGTACACTCCAGTTAATTAACGTTATTTATCATTGGTCATTGTATTTCAATTGTGGTTGACTATGTTACTAAGCAGCCGTTCTGTCATTGGTTTTGGGCTCAGATGCAGTCAATGTTGGCTTGTTCCGTATTGGAAACGGATGGATAAGCAAAACAAAGAAATGTTGTTCATTATAAGACAAGGTGTGTGGCTGATGGAGCTGCTTATGTTAACGATGAAATGATTGTATAATCAGGGAGCTCATTATATCACCCCTTACTATGTCAGACTCGTGCTCTGCCAAAAATATTGCTGGAACGGATTTGCTGCCATGTCATTTGCTTCATTCTAGCACCATGCTCACCCGGCGACAGTGTAGCAGTGAGAACAAATGAGCATTTTTTGCAGTCACATCTCCCCAGTGCCACTACTAAATCCTGCGAATCTGGACACAGTGTCCACTGCCCTCTGGAGCAGGGGCAAGACAGGGCAGCTCAGAAGCCAGTAGTGCCGCATGAGGAGGAGGAAGAGGTTCAGGACCAACTCACCGTCCTGGCAGTGATGCCCGTTGAGACAAATTTTAAATCTGATCTCACAAATTTCAAGGGTTTGATCAGAATCCAAACCATTGGCAGTTCGCTTTGGATTTTTGAAATATGAGAAAAGATCCGTTTTAAAATTATAATCATGCTTTCACGAATCGTAGATAATCCACTTTAACAATCAGAATAAATGTTCCCATCGATAAAACCATCGTATAATTGTGCATTTTTTATTCTCTGTCAAATGCAGCTAGACTGAAGCATATTAGTATGAGTTCTGGTTTAGGTGCACTTGAGGTGCTCAGTTGAGCTGAACATTGGTCAGTTCACTTGCTCCCCCCCCCCCCCCCCCCCCCCCCCCGCCGTTGTATGGTTCCATAGATGTTTGCTGCCTTCTACATTTTCACTCAAGTGGTTATTTTTTATGTATGAGCTTTGTTGCTGATTGTGCATAATCTTGGGGTGGGAGGGGCATGGGATTCAGAAGAGAAATGCTAAGTCAAAGAGTATAAGTAGCTCGTCTATTAAAACTTAGAAAGTAAGTATTAACCAATTTCAACTAGTGCAGGCTTTTTCCTGACGAGGCAGTGCATTGAGATGTGTGATTCTACAGTTGTCTGGTAATCCAGCAGGAGCGGATCTGTTGAATATGCTGTGCCAATCATGGGTATTGACCAGCTTTCCACCAAGTGCTGCTGTAGGGACTGATAACACGAAAGAAAACCAGTCACTTATCATTCCTGATGGGTGATGTCTTTATCAGGTATCACAGGAACACAGCAGCCTCCAGGTAATAATGGCTGCATCCTGATCCTTTTCTACCAGGAGAGGGGGAGGGTGGAAAGGACCCGACTTTATGCTTTCAATCTAGCTTATCTTTTTTTTGTTGACCCTGATAATTCATTCCGCGGCAACCTTTCCTTTGCTGTAGTTTCATCACTGAGTTAACTTACTATTGCAACATGGTAGCAGTTTTAAAACGGTTTTGCTTATCTAAACTACTTGAAATGATCATTCATTCATGGAAAATGCTGCATATTTAAGAGATCAGTTCTTTACCTATCTTTATTGAACTCTCAAAAATTGAATTGCCTCTAGTTTGAATTTCTGCACTCTAATCATGTATTCTTTGAACAAAATATTGCCATAATCTATATATTGACAATTTACCCTGGGAGTAGGGAAATCACTGGTCGCACAGTTCTGAATTTATGAATGTGAGAAGTCGCACAACACCAGGTTATAGTCCATCAGGTTTATTTGAAATCACAAGCTTTCGGAGCGCTGCTCCTTCGTCAGGTGAAGTGAAGAGACACATATAGGCACAGCATATATAGTCAGAGAACACAGCCAGATGATTACAGTTAATCTTTCCAACTGCCCTTTATCACACCTCGGCAGAGAGATAATCACGGTAATCAAAGGTGTGGATGGTGTCCAAACCTGTTGGACTATAACCTGGTGTTGTGCGACTTCTCACATTTGTCCACCCCAGTCCAACACCGGCATCTCCACATCCTGAATTTATGAGGCTGACTAGCAAATATTTGGAAGAGTGTAGTCTTGATATTACAATGTTATTTCTGCATCTGAGAGGGAGGGAGGGAGGAAGGAATTACATTTATATAGTATAGCACCTTTCATGACTTTAGGACATCCCCAAGTGCTTCACAGCTGATGAAGTACTTTTGAGGTGTAGTTACTATTGTAATGTAGGGAGATGTGGCAGCCAAGTTACACACAACAAGCTCCCGCAAAGAGCAATGAGATTTCGAACCAGATAATCTGCTCCAGTGACGCTGGTTGCGGGATTAATATTGGCAAGGGCACTGGGAGAACTCCCCTGCTCTTCTTCGAAGAGTGCCATTGGATATTTTCCATCCACCTGAGAGGGCAGACTACATTATGTGCTCAAGTCTCTGGAGTGGGGCTTGAACCTGCTCTCAGAGGTGAGCCTGCCACCACTGAGGCTGATACCGAAAATGCAACATTCAAGTGGATACCAGGTTCTTACTGTATTGTAGCTAATAATAAATGAATATTTGACCGTAGTTAAATATAAGATCAAAAAGAAGTTCGTTCTAAACCTGAAATAAAAAAAAATTAAGGGAGAGGTTTAGAGATTTTTTTTTTACAAAGAGGGTTGTTAGGAAATGGAATTCCTTATCAGTAGCAGTGTAGATCAAAATTCATAAAGCATTTAAAAAAGGAATTTAATAAATATTTGAAAAATGAAATATTTGGATTGCTCTTTAAGAGATGGGCCAAATGGCTTTCTCCGAGGCTGTAAAATATTATCATGCTATGAGTCTATTCCTTGAAATGACACTACCTGAAGATTAACGCTCTAAATTATTTTGTCCATTATTTTAACGGGTATTTAATTATTTTATTTTAATAAAGGAGAAGGAAATTCTAACACAAATGTGCTGAGTGTTTATATGCAAATCTTTGCACAGCATAATTTCAAGGTTAAAGTGTCAAAACAGCATTGAACTACATATTCCACTGAACATCTGTCCCTCTCCTCTCTCTCTATTGGCCATGCACCGATAGAAACATTTCTGCAATTCCTTACAGCCCTTTGAGTTTGAAACAGTAAACAGTCAGGTGATACTGCAAGGTCACCCCTTGCCTCAAGTGTCATATTAACTTAAGGGAAAGGCAATTTCGTCCTGTTTGCTCCATCATGCTGTTTCAGAAAATTGATTCTGCCTTTCTTATTTTAATTCTGTTTTCGGATTTAGTTTTTGTTGTTATATTTCATTTTTGTTTATTTAAAAAAAAGCTTAGTAAGAAAATACAATTCTTCCCTTGGCAAAGCATCACAAATTTAGCATCCGGATTGAAAAAGACAATTAATCCTACTGCTACCCAGATTTATTGCTCATTTGATGCATAAGCTCTTGCCACAAGCTTTTTTGCAAGAACACACAGTTTAGAACAACAGCAAAAACAATTATGTTTGATTTAATAATTCAGTCTAACTTTGGGCCATTGCATCACTCACGAATACATGCGGAGTCACGCGCTTAATCCTGCTCCTTCTGTCGCTCATGTCACAACTCAGGGTGCGGTCACACCCCCTACAAAAAGCAGTAGTGTAACTCAGGAGTCAGGTCCATTTGGATCCCTTAGCTTTGGCCTCAGAACATCCGGGTGTTCCATTAGGGCTACCAACCCCAGAGTAATGACAGACTGGTTTATCTATTCTAACCCATGGCCCAACCAGTTGAAATGCTCCCCAAAGCGACCTCAACGTTCTCAGCTAACATCTGTGCACCCAGAAAATTAGGATGCAGGCCGTCCCTCCTAAAAAGCTTACCTTGGTGTTGAAAAGTTCCCCAATCTAACACTTCAGTGCACTGAAGCCAAGTGGCATGAAGACTCCCCTCTCGGGCTGCTTCACATTCACGCCTGGTTGAGGTGTAACATTCCACTCCAGTGTAGGCCTGCATTTTGAAACTGCCTAGGTCCTTCACTGGCGTGCCTGGGAAAATTAAACATTTCATACAGAACCTTTTTAATGTTAGGACCAAATGGACCCTTTCAGATGTCAGCCGTGGCTCAGTGGGCGGCACTCTTGCCACTGAGTCAAGAAGGTTGTGGGTTCAAGCCCCACTCCAGAGACTTGAGCACATAATCTTGGCTGACACTCCAGTGCAGTACTGAGGGAGTGCTGCACTGTTGGAGGTGCCGTTTTATCAGTTGAGGCATTAAACCGAGGCCCTGTCTGCCCTCTCAGGTGAAAGTAAAAGATCCTGCGGCACTATTTCAAAGAAAAGCAGGGGAGTTCTCCCCGGTATACTGGCCAATATTTATCCCTCAACCAACACCTAAAAAAACCAGATTATCTGGTCATTACCATATTGCTGCTTGTGGGAGCTTGCTGCGAGCATATTGGCTGCTGCGTTTCCGACATGTGACTACACTTCAAAAGTCTTTCATTGGCCGTGAAGCACGTTGGGACATCCTGAGGCCGTGAAAGACGCTATATAAATGCAAGCATTCCTTTCTTTCGTTCCTTACATTAAGATGAGCTGCCGGAGGAGTGGAGCTCTGTGCATGTGTTGAAGCCACCTGTACTCAGAGCTTGTTTTTGTTGCACCTCCGTGGTGGTTAGACTGTGGTCTAGTGACTGCGCATCTCAACCAGCAGTGTCCATAACTGTTTTATATTGTTACATGGCTGCAGTCAGCCAGTCCTATTTAGTCCGATATAGCAGAGTTTAACTGCATTCTTAAGAACAGAGGAGATTAAGGGAGGATTTGATCGGGATGTTTAAAATAATGAAGGGATGGGACAGAGTAGATACAAACAGACTGTTTTTAGTGATTAGGGGTCTAGAACATGGGGACATAGATATAAGAATAAGTGTAATTCTAGGGGAATAGAATTCAAAGCAAAGAAGTTATGTTAAATTTATATAGAACCTTGGTTGGACACACACTTAGGGCTGGATTTTACCAACATTGGCGGGTCCGGGGTGGCGACGTCCTTGGCGAGTCCCAACCCGGCAGCTGTGTCGATCCGGGCCTCCGACATGATTTTACAATGATTGGGCTTGTTAAGCCCACCCTGCGAGGTTCCCGGCCAATTAAAAGGAAGCGGGTCTGATGACGTCATCTGATGAAGCGTCATCAGCTGCTTTCCTTAAAGGGGCCATGTCCGCCTTCATTTTGACAGTTGTGCTGTCAGTGTCCTACAGCATTGAGGTGCTACAAACACTGACAAGCACTGCACAAAGGTGGACGGCTGCACCCAGGCTCTCCCATGACTCCCTCCACATGCTTATGGAGGGAGTCCCAGCACGCAGGGAGGTTCTCTTCCCTTCCCATGGGCGGAAGACACCTCCCCAGGAGATCAACGCAGCCTGGTTGCACATTGCACAGGAGGACACAAGCAGGGATGTCGTTAGGAGGACCAGGCTGCAGTGGCGCAAGCCTTTCAATGATCTCAGTAGATCACGAAACGTTACTGCAAAGCCACACTCAACCTCATCCTGCTGTGCCACTCATCAGATCCCCATCACTCTGCCTTCCCTACCCTACTCCTGCACATCCTTACTCACACCAACTTACCTTGCACCTCCACCCATCCCTCTCTATCTACATTATCACTTCCCCATCTCACTAGCCACCCCTCACACTCGCCCTCATCTTTGTTCAATCATTCAAACTAACAACACACAAGGGTAGGCAGTTGGGTGTTACCGCCAATGTTCATGTGAAGTTTCTGTTAATGTGCTGTCAAACATTGAAATCTTTATTTTTCAACACTTTGCGTTCTTGGACAGATCTGAGCACCTTTAGAAGTGGCTTAGTGAGTTGCAGTGAATGGTGAGACACAACAGTACCCCCCACAATGGTAATGAGTGTGAAAGGAATGGCTTGGGCATTGTAGGGATGCTTTATGGTGTTGGTGTGGGGTGGTGCCAACCTGCCGCATCATGTGGCAGCCAGGGTGTGCAGCATCAAGTGAAGTAAATCTGGCCATGGCGAGGCCATCCCTGGCGTCCCAGGCAGCAATGTGGTCGGGTGCTGATGCCCTGTGTCCTGTGCAGCATTGGGTGATTGCAGAGAAGGTTGGTGCTGTTATTGGTGCTGCTGGTGTGCCTGGTGATGCTGGTGTGCCTGGTGATGTTGTTGCTGGGGCTGATCGTGGTGGGATTCAGAGGACCAAGGTGAGATTTATTCAAGGGTACCGATGCTGCTGGAATAGATGACAGCTGAAGTTGAGATGACAGAAACGATCTGTCAATAGTGAGAGAGGTTGTTCCAATGAGGTGACACTGGATAGAGAGTTTGCTCCAAACACTTCAAATCTCCATAAAGCTGAAAAATGTATTCCAAATCCTGAAGGCTTCAGCTTCTAAGACTGGAAATTGAACAGCTGTGAAATGGTAGCTTTTATACCACTTTTGCAGCTGTCAACTATTCACAGCAATGGAAAGTCATTGAGAACCCGACACACTTACCTGACGTGATCCCCGAGCACCGGGAACCTCGTAGAAAACATCAAAAAATCATTAGGACCTGGTAAAATTCTTAAGTATCTCAATTGACTGACCCGTCACTTAGTGCTGGGTCTGCAAACCCCAGGCATGGAGGCGGGTTCAGAGCGGACTTCTGCCCCGCTGTCAATCACTGCCATTTTGACAGCGGACCCACCTCCAAACTCACACTCGCAGCACCGGTAAGATTCCGGCCTTAAAGTGCTGTGTACAGTTCTGGTCTGCACAATACTGGAGAAATCAAAAGTTTAATAGGCAGCTTTCAAATCGTTTTTAAATAGTCAATTACTATTACAGTCAAAGTGGAAAATGCAGTGACGTGAGAAAGCAAAGCTGAAATGGGCCACAACGTCATTCGTAGGGTTTAACGTTTGCTATTGAGCTATGTAAGGGATTTGAAATGCAATACATTTTGGAGACGTGTTCATTCTGGATAATAAGCCCGAGATCCCTGAAGCACAAACAATCTGCTTCGTTAACTCCCGGCTTTGCGTCTGTCCAGAAGCAGTGGTGCAGAGTGAATGTGTGTGGGTTTTGTGGGTGTCAGAAATCTCAATCTACTGACTGAAAATGAAGATCCCTCTGGGGTTCATTTCGACCACAGTTTTGAGTTAGTAAGTGCGGTGTGCTATGTGCAAAGTGGTGTACTTTCCAGCCTCGGCCTGAAAGGAAACCTCATGTTGCTTTGGGCTGAGTCACAGGATGTGCCTGTGAATCACCGCCCTGTTCCATGCTCTTAACCTCTCCTGCATCCAACATTTTCTCCTCAAGGAAGAAATATCTGCAGATGCGATTCTTTTTAAATTCCTTAATTTACTTTGAAATGTTGGTATTTTTTTTTTAATGATTGAGGCGAGGGAATGAAGCATTTTCTGCTTTAGGCAGCCAGTGTCACCATCCAGAACTTCCCTATAAGGTGCAACACATGTTTTCTACGATGCTAACTTTGCTGACACGAGTTCGATTACAGTTGCTCACTCCCACTGGGCAGAAAGACCCCTTGAATACAGCAGAGCTCCAGTTTTCTCCAAATAACCAGCCTCCAGGTTAAAACTGGAGCTCTGCTGTGTTCAAGGGGTCTTTCTGCCCAGTGGGAGTGAGCAACTGTCATTGACTATTTGACATTCAGCTGCCCTGATGACTCACTTGGCAAAAGCACCACCAAGTGCAGATAGGGGCCATAAAGATCAGGAAGGTCCCAGGTTCAATCAGAATTAACTCACCTCAACCAGGATAGCACTAGGACCACTATGATTGGTCTCAACATGCCTGAGTTAGGGAGGGGAGGAAAAAATCACTCGTCAGTGAACCCCAACCCCCTTACTGGAAAGTACATGAATAGGCATCAGTTGGCTGCAGGATTGGGGCTAGTAGACTGCTCAGTAATTACAGGGCGATTTCAATGTCTGTCATAATGGCATAACGCACATTGAGGTTTGGGATATTGTTTCAGTTCCAGCTCTCTACGCAACTGAGACAACATTACACCACCCAATCACCTCTTGAGTGACACCGCAACTGGAGTGAGACTCAACTGTTCTATATTCCAATTTTCACACCGAGTTTATGCTGTAATAGGCATGAATTTAACACAAAAATAATATTAACAAGGGCATCAGATGCACAGCAAAGCTTTTAATTACAGCAAAGCTTGCTGTGTTCCATTCGAAGTAGATGCCTCACCCCAACCTTGGAGAAAGTGCTCCCTACCGTACCAGTGTGTGACATTCTGTTCCTTACCTATCCTTCTGGCTCCTTTGAATGAAATTGTCAATTAGTACCAAGTCTTGTCAATTAGCATCAAGTCATGTGGCGTTTTATGTTCTGGATTCACACCCACTAGGAGCTGGGATCGGGGCTGAACAAATTAGTTTGACTTCGAACCATTACAGCCAGCAGAGAGAGGACTTTAATCTGGTCTGATCTGTCAAGGCGGGATTTGAACATATGGTGAAAGGCAGCAGTCTCCTGCCCAGTAAGTACATTCAATATTGTCTCTTAATAATTAACAAATATGTTAAGATTGTGCTTCAAAGCAGTAATTCCATCCTGGGATTCAAGTGAATTATCAAATCATTTTAGCCTTCCAACTGTTTCTAACATCACTCAGTTACTGAGTTGAACATGGATTCCTGTAATCAAATACATTGTCCCTCCAACTTCCTCTCTCCTCTACTGAAGGCAATGACTCACACCAGGGTACGGTGCCATGAGTGCTGCATGTCCTGTGGTGCCTCATCCAGTCTGTTCCTTAGAGTGAATATTGGCAGGTTATTTCAACCTTGGAGACACCACAGCTGAGCCCAATCCTGTACCCAATTGATGCCCATTCATGTACTTTCAAGCAAAGGGTGGGGAGGGGAGAGGGGGGGTTGCGGTAGTGGGGGTGTCACTGGATAGCGATTCCCCCTCCCTAACTCAGGCATGCTGAGACCAATCGTAGTGCCCCTGGTGCTGTCCCGGCTGTGATCAGCTAATTCTGATTGAACCTTGGACCTTCCTCATCTGTATGACTCAGTATCTTCACTGGGTGAGTCATCAGGGAGGCTCAATATCCAATATCTAAATACATATTTGAACTAACCAAAATATTTGAGAGGCAGTGCAAGTTTTACGTGTAGATGTGTTTCTAAATATTGAAACCTGACTGCTGCACACATAAGTCCTCAAAGCTGACACATAGGGGGTGATTTTGCTAATGGGGGCGCGTTGGAGGCGGGACTCCCACTTGTTGGGTTTCAGTCCTGCCTCCATCGGCTTGTGGCCAACCCACGCTATTTTCCCTTGATTTACCTTGTTAAGCCCACCCAGCGGGCTTAGCAGGCCAATTAAGGGGAAGCCGGTTACAGAGAACGTCAGCGTATGACGTTTCATCTGTCAAAAATTTTTGACAGATGAATTGTCATCGTTTGACAGCTCTGTGAAGCTGTCAAACACTGACATTCTCTGTTGTTTGGTGAGTTCTTGTAATCAAGGCTCATCAAACCTCTTTTGTGAGCAGAAAGCAGATGGCTGTTGCATCGGAGAATACAGCAGCCATTCTGTCATCTCTGCCGTGGAGATGCCGGAGCCTCCGGATCCCCAACGGTTGAAGCCTGCAAGGTAAGGAAACTTTTTCTATCACTTTTCACTCACCTCACATAATTACCTCTCCACATTTGCACCCATCACTCACCTCCACAGCGCACTTCTGGACCCCTCCGACCCCCGCAGACCCACTGCTCGCCTCGCTGACCCTGGCGGGATTTTCCGACGTCGGGAAGCCCGCGCCTCTGGTGGAAAAATGGGGATAATCCTCTTAACTGCCGGTTAACTACCTGTTAACAGGCAGTTAAGTAGCTGTAATCCCCTTCCCGCCTCCAAACTCGCCTCCCCAGGGCTGGCAAAATCGCCCCCATATTTTTTTCTTTACTCCAATATATGTTCTAAGTTTCTTATTCAGCCGTAGCCTTAGCTTTGTCCTTTGGCCTTATTATTTCTGCTAACTCTGCTCATCAAGGCTTGATTCCTTGAACAGATTCTGTGCCCCCCACCCCACCCCACCCTCCCTCTTGTGCCTAGAGGTCAAAGCCCGAAACGTTGACTAAAATGTTCCACTGAAATATTAATAAGCAGACTCTCCAGACTGGGTGATGCTGATGGCATCTGGCAGCTGCAGCAGACACTGCTCTCAGTGTGCACAGCGGCATAGGATGAGGAGCCGTTGGCTGATAGAACAGGACAGCAACGATGAGCCCATGGTCTGCCTGCCTCATGCTACACGAGAGAGTAGAAGATTCTCCATCACCACACTTTGCTTTCTGATTTTCCTCTTTGCTAAGCCCTAAGGGCAGGTTTCAGAAAAGTAGATTTATATTCAATTGAGCAGGGTAAATTAGAAAGATGGATCTGGGACAGTGCAGTCTACATTTTTCATTAGATGAATTCTAGCTGGAGAGCATGATTCTCTTGGTCTGCACATTTCGCTCCCAAATTAGAAAACTAAAATGCTTTTTAAAACAGCACACGATACCTGAAAAACATCATAAAAATATGACAGTCGATTGATAGTCTGCTTTAGTCATGAGAGTTGTTGTCTAGAATACAAATCCATTAGCGAAAGCAGCACTCTACACCTGGTCCTAAACATCTCAACATTGGGGAACTGATCTCAGATGAGTGCCTGCAATATAAATATAGTTTGTAATGTAATAAATCTAAATAGGTTTTTGATTGTTCTGGTTGACCTTTTTGATGCTATTTGAATATATATCTGTTTTTACAATCAGTTGCACCACACACTATTCTCTTGAAGAAAGTCTGGGCTCCTGTGGCTCTCGCCATGATGCTGTACAAAGAGCTGTGAAAATAGGGAGCAGTAGAAACAGAGGTGACAGGAAAAAAAGGCTTTGCAAAAGGGTTAAGGCCCTGCAATTGGACAGCTAAGTGGCAAATTAAATCGAATACTAATAAACGTAAGTGTTGCACATCGATCGAAAAATATGTACAATGATTTCGATGAACTGGCAGAGGGAGACATAGAAAGGAACCTGGGAGTGATGGTTTAAGGCTAGAGTAGGAGAATGAGTGGACAACCTACCTTCCCGCTTCCCCCGCAATGGATCCAAGATGGTGAAGATAGTGAAAAAATGATGCTTTTTTTTTGTACTTAGCTGCTTTGTAGAAACATAGAAACATAGAAAAATAGGAGCAGGAGTAGGCCATTCGGCCCTTCGAGCCTGCTCCACCATTCAATATGATCATGGCTGATCCTCTATCTCAATACCATATTCCCACTCTCTCCCCATACTCCTTGATGCCTTTTGTGTCTAGAAAACTATCTATCTCCTTCTTAAATATATTCAGTGACTTGGCCTCCACAGCCTTCTGCGGTAGAGAATTCCACCGGTTCACCACCCTCTGGGAGAAGAAATTTCTCCTCATCTCAGTCCTAAATGTCCTACCCCGTATCCTGAGACTGTGACCCCTCGTTCTAGACCCCCCAGCCAGGGGAAACATCCCCCTGCATCCAGTCTGTCTAGCCCTGTCAGAATTTTATACGTTTCAATGAGATCCCCTCTCATTCTTCTAAACTCGAGTGAAGACAGGCCTAGTCGACCCAATGTGTTCTGCTCAGAGGTATTTGAGCTCCATTAGCTCAAACAGTTGCGTTCTTAACTTTCAACTGGAAGGTCCCAGGTCATGTGATGTTCAGACTCGCCTGCATCTGTTGGGTGGCCTTTGGTCGGCTCTATGATGGAGCCAAGGCACATGGGGTAAGGAGTGAAAGAAAACTCAATTTGTCTTGCATTTCCTGTGAGCTGCCACCGAGCTAATTGAAGAGTAACTAAATCATACAGACAAGGAAAGACCCACGTTCAATCCCTTGTTTGTTCTAGGTTATCCAGGGTGGTGATAAGGAAGCTAAATGGGCCTCAACACCGTGGTCTGTTGGGGAGAGGTTGAAAAAAGCTCAAGCGAGGTACCAGAGAGCAGTTACTGCCCATGAAACAGCACCTCAGCAGGCTCAGGAAGGCAACAAAAAAAATCAATTTTATAAATGCAATTAAAGAAAGTCACTTTTTAACTTGACAATAAATGCCCTTTTTTTTACTGATTATACAGTGTCTGGTAAATATCGCTCCATTAACTTGCTGATATGTGACTGGTTTGGGAGGAAGTAAAGAAAAACCTTTCCGCAAAAACTGAACTGATGTAAACAACCTTGAATTTAGATAAATACCACGAGGAGTGCTACCATTAGTGTTACCATTAGGTACGAAGGAGAGGTTAGAAACGGCAGAATTCCTGACTATATTCTTCGGTAGCTCAGGCTGGACTGCCCGGGAGAAGGTCGGCCAGTTAAATTAAATTACTACTATTTCATGAGAGAATGCCATTGTATAATGGCTTGATTTATCTCCCTATCACGTAATCCCCATACTGTAATTACAACAAAGTACATGGATCCTAAGTAGCCCATCAATCAAATTACAGCAAACTGCACCGTGAAATCAATCCGGAGCAAACAACATAAATTATACGTTTCACAGGCACTATGTGATCGTGGCATGTGTGGAATCTTCAGTGATGGAAAAATAAAATGTACCCTTTGTTACATTGCGCTGAGCACATCCTAGGCTCTAGTGCCTGCGGCTAAAGGATGATTCGGAGATGCGGTGATGGGGGGGGGGGGAAGAGATGGAGGTATCTGTGCTCTTGAGTTGGGATTGAGTTAGACTGTGCATAAATTGACTGGTTCTCTCATTTCCACACAGACCCTGCATCAAACGCAAGTTAACTGTCACCTCTTGAAATTATACTCAACAATATATTATCTTATAATTCTCTGCTGGCTCTCATAGCTAATTATGTGTCTTTGGAAGATTCTCTCCAAGCTTTGGAACCGCAAAACAACAATACCGTTGAATATTATAAATGTCCTTATAAATCACTCCAGAGAATATTGTGGAGCAATACTGCAGGTAGTGACACTCTTTGTTTACAGACTATGTTCTAGACACCTTTCCAATCATTGAAAAGGCTTTCAGCAGGCTAGAAAGGATTGACCAGGAGCACCATTATGTGTAGGATAACACATCGGCAGGGTTGAATTTCAAGGCACAGAGTCCGCCACACCCACTATCCCAGTCTTCTTTTTCCAGCTCTACTGGCTCCCGGCGAGTTAATTTCACCCCTATTTTCAAATCCCTCCACGGCCTCAATCGCTTGCAGAAGAGTTGTTGCTTTCAGGATGGGAGGGGTCCCGGAGAAAATTGGTACACAGAACTGGCAAGGAGAAAACCAAAGAAAAATAGCTTTGCACCTGTATGTGCTGCATAGTCCAATCCTGATAATTCAGTTTTGTTTGTTGTGCTAATTTGAATTTAAGTGATAGAAATAACATGGCAAAGTGAGAATTTCATTCCAAAAAATTGAATTATGAGATTGTTTGAATTAAGTAAGTTTGAGCTAAACGTAGACTGTGCCTAACTGGAGAGAGTTTGTCACTGACACTTAAGTGTTCAAAGTGTGGCTTCCATTCCCCAGCACTAATGCCCTTCACCCTGATGAGTCAAAAATTCACCCAATTTTTTTTAAGTATATTCCAATTGATACACATTCTACCTTCTAACAAATAAAGCAAGCTGGAATCATGACTCCATTATAAAAGCTCACAATATAGATGGAGCACTGTATCGAGAGCTGCTGCAGAACACCAAGTCGTCACTGAAAGGGTTAACCAACCCGATTATGCAGCCTGACACAAGTGATAAATCTTCACTTTTACTGCACACTTGACAAAATAAGCAGGGATCTCTTTTGTTCCTAAAATATTTCACAAGAGTTTTTTTTTAGGAAGCAGCACGAGATGATTCGAGTGTAACTGGTGCAATTGGCTCATTGTCAGGTCCAGGCTTAAAATCCTTTTCCGGTAAAACGGTGGAATTCAGCTTCTCTTGGCTAAAGGCTTGAGGTTGAATTTTTTTAATTTTAATTTTGCCACTGATGAAGGTTAAGTCTCTTGAGTTCGCTTAGCTTCATTGGAAAGCTCTTTGGGACATCCTGAGGTTGTGAACGGCTCTATATAAATCCAAGTCTTTCTTTGGCCAGTCTAGCTTGGGCTGAACCGAATGGGCCAATCTGGCAAATATTTTTTTAAAATCCTCATTAAAATAGGATTTAAAGAAACATTTCAATTAACCTATCACTCACCAAAAAAAGATTTAATAAAAGTATTAGTTATCTTAAAAAAGCTATTAAAATACACTTTTGGTATAGATGATAGAAACATAGAAACATAGAAAATAGGTGCAGGAGTAGACCATTCGGTCCTTCGAGCCTGCACCGCCATTCAATGCGTTCATGGCTGAACATGCTACCTCAGTACCCCATTCCTGCTTTCTCGCCATACCCCTTGATCCCCCTAGTTGTGAGTGTTATATCTAACTCTATTCCATCACACCAGACACTCCAGACAACCCACCCTCACTCTATAGCTTTGTGGGATCATTTCAACACTTATCCTCTGTTAATAGGTGATGGGCCAGTAAGTGGGGTAGAGAAGAACTCTAACTGGTTACAAAGGGGGCGATTTTGCCAGCCCTGGGGAGGCGGGTATGGAGGTGGGACTGCCGGGAAAATGGCAGAATCTGGGAGCGGGTACCCATCCCGCCCCCAACCCGCCTCCATGCCATCTTCCCAGGAGGCGGGTACCCGACCCGTGCTGGGAGCCGCCTCCTCGAGGCGGGAAGGAGATTAATGCCAATTAACTGCCTGTTAACAGGTAGTTAACAGGCAGTATTTTGGATAATCCCTATTTTGAGCCCTAAAGTGCAGGCTTTCCGACGGCTCCGAACCTCGCCAGGGTCAGCGAGGCGAGCCGTGGGTCTGCGGGGGTCGGAGGGGCCGAGATGTCTGGTGTGCAGGTGAGTGATGGGTGCATGTGTGCAGAGGTAAGTGTGTGAGGTGAGTCTTAAGTGTTTTAAAAGCTTTACTTACCTTTGCTTCTTCCTCCAGGCTTCAACCCTTCAGGTTTTGGGAGTCCCTCATCTCACCGGCAGAGAAAGCAGAATGGCCGCTGCATTCTCAAATGCATCAGTCTTCTGCATTCTGCTCAGGAGAGATCTCTAAGTGAGCCTGTGTCCTAGGACTCAACTTAGAAGGCAGATTGTCAGTGTTTGACAGCTTCACAGAGCTGTCAAACGATGACAATTCATTCGTCAAAAGGTCTTGACAGATGAAACATCACTCGCTGACGTCACCAGTAACCGGCTTTCCCTTAATTGGCCTGCTAAGCCCACTGGGCGGGCTTAACAAGGTCAATCAAGGGAAAATAGCGTGGGTTGGCCTGGGCGTCAATGGAGGCGGGACTAAAACCTGACAAGCAGCAGTCCCGCCTCCATCACGTCCCCATTGGCAAAATCACCCCCAAAGTGTCACAAAGGATCAGAGGCAAAGGGACAATTGTACTGATATTATTTATCTTTCATTTCACTGAAGCCCGGAAGTAGCTCGCCCCTGGCTTGTTGGAGAGCATCATTTCCCATTCCTCACCCAGGCCACAGTTTTTCCAGTGCTTCCTATGTTAAGGAATAATGGATGGCAGGTTTTAGTACGCTGGATAATCTCAAAGCTAGGTCTGCAGACTGTGTCCCTCAATTAATCAACAGTCCCCAGTTCCAATTATCATTGTTCAATTATTCAGTTGCCGTTTAAGCCATTAAGTTTAGTCCTTTGTAGTTTTTAAAAGTCGCTGCCAAGGCTCAAACAATAGTGGGAAACTCTCAAGTACTCTTGGAGGGGATATAAGATAAAACTTAAATAAAAACAGAAAAAGAGTTCTGACAAAGGGTCTGCACTAAAAATATTAACCTAACTTTACTCTTTACGGATACTGACAGATCTGCTGTATATTTCTAACATTTGCAGTTTTTTCTTTATATCTTTACAAATTTATTTCCCTCTCACATTTAACCTACAGCCTCTATCCATCAAAACTTTTCTCCCCTTTCTCTGTTTTATTGACACTACTATAGTCATTGCACCTTTGAACTTTTCTCTTGTGTCCACCCAAAATCCAAAGACACCATCTAATATATTCTTTTTCATACCTGCATGTCAAATAAAGACTGTCCTACTCTAACTCATTTTCCCCCTGATCTATAAACTGCAGAATTCCTTAACGCCCTTAAATTACCTCTACTTCTGCAACCTAAAGGCTTTTAAAAGCCAAGCTTGGCAACACTTAATCCCAACTTTTTGATTTGAGTCCCCCAAGGACCTATCCTTGATGCCCTCCTCTTCCTCATCTACCTGATGCCTCTTGCTAACATCATCCACAGACACGGGGTCAGCTTCCACAGATATGTTGGCAGCACCCAGCTCGCCATCATCTCCACCATTTCTCTCAACCCCACCACCTGCCTCTGTACTGTCCGGCTGCTTGGCCAACATCCACTCTAGGATGAGCCGCAATCTCCTCAGCTAAATAGTGGGAAGACCAAAGCCATCACCTTTGGCTCCTGCCACAAACTCTGTACTCACACCACCAGCTCCATTCCCTTCCCCGGCCACTGTCTCAGGCTAAAGCAGATTGTTTGCAATCTCGGTATTCTATTTGAGTCCAAGCTTAGTCTCCGACCCCATATCCTCGCCATCACAAAGACTACGTACTTTCCCCTCTGTAATATCACCCATCTTCTACCTCAGCTCATCGGCCACTGAAACCCTCATCCATGTCTTTGTTGCCCCCAGACATGATTATTCCTCCACCCACTGTAAACTTCAGCTCATCCAAAACTCTGCTTCTTGTCCTGTTCCATTTGCCCATGACCCCTGTCCTTACTAACCTACATTGCCTCCTGGTCCACCAATGCATCTATCTATGTTAAAGGTACTTTATAAATGCAAGTTGTTGTTGTTATCCTGTCTTGCCCAAGGTGTCCTGCACTACGACCCTTGGCCTTTCACCTAGATTTCTCAAGAAGAAAAAGTTACCCTTGAGATACAGAAGTGGACCAGTAGTTGACACCCCCTCGTGTGTTAGGATATCTCTAACCAGGCCTGATCATCATCAATTTATTTTGATTGTACAGCATTCAGTCAATCATAACACTATATCTAATTGTTTGGAGATATGAAATGTTTTCGTCCTCTTTTTCTATATTTGTTTCAATTTACTATGCCCATGCTATCAATTTAATTGGTACCTAACATCATTAGGATATAATATCTGTTCCTCAATCTCTGGACTTTCAAATGTGTTTCTGGAATAGACTCAAATTATTTCATAAAATGAGGTGTAAATTAACACAAAACAATCATTAGTATTCAAAAAACTATATATACAGAGCTGTTTGTTGGATAAATGCTGGCCTGTCACTGAAACAAATGCTGCAATGTGTTTAATTTGCCTTTCATTAATTGCTTTGTACTGAGTGATTACACTCAGATCATTTCACGTGAAAGTTTCACTGTGTCAATTAAGATAATCACATGTTGATGCTTGGAATCTAGTGTTTATGTCTGATTGCACTTTAACCCCATCAGCAGTGTGTACAATGGTTCTTTTGCAATTAATTTTTATTTGTTAGAGGATAAAAAGTTCATCTTAAGTATGGAAAATGCTGGAAGTACGTTTCAAGTCGATGACCTTTCATCAGAACTGGAATAAGTTAGAGATGTAACAGGTTTTAAACAAGTACAGGGGCAGGGAAAGGGGGGAGGGGAGGAAAGAACGAAAGGGAAGGTCTGTGATAGGGTGGAAGGCAGGAGAGAGTAAATGACAAAAGGGATGATGGTGCAAAGCAAAAGGAGATGGCAATGGGACAAGTAAAGTAACAAAAGATGGGTCTAGAAGAGGTGTAAATGGCAATAGCAGAATCATCATCAACAGCTGCTGTCCGAAAAAACGGGAGCGGTGGTTATGATCTGAAATTGTTGAACTCAGTGTTGAGTCCGGAAGGTTGTAAAGTTCCTAATTGAAGGATGAGGTGCTGTTCCTCGAGTTTCAGTAGAACAGAATGGCAGGACTCAGAAGCCGCAGGTGGCCCTATGGCTACATGTTGGACACTGTTGGTCTAGACCATTTAAAATGTTTTACATGCTTAAGACAGAACACTGGCAAACATAAGAGGGTGTAAATGATTCCTGCTTGCATTCCCTTTGGGGTGGGGCACTCCTATTGCAATATATAATTTGTTTGTACAAGATAGTACAACGGACACCAAATTAAAGAGGATTGAATATTCATAATTTCTTAATCCTTCTAATATTGAATTAGCAGCTGCTGTATATAACAGGCTGGAACATCTCCACTACTGGATCAACCAAGAACTGAGAAGCCTATTACATATCTGGTGGTCCTAGGTCACAATTAGGAGTTGCCTGTATACTGTGCCTTAGGGGGTAGGACATTTAGGACTGAGATGAGGAGAAATTTCTTCACTCAGAGGGTGGTGAACCTGTGGAATTCTCTACCACAGAAGGCTGTGGAGGCCAAGTCACTGAATATATTTAAGAAGGAAATAGATAGATTTCTAGACACAAAAGGCATCAAGGGGTATGGGGAGAGAGTGGGAATATGGTATTGAGATAGAGGATCAGCCATGATCATATTGAATGGCGGAGCAGGCTCGAAGGGCCGAATGGCCTACTCCTGCTCTTATTTTTCTATGTTTCCATGTTTCTATGTAATCCTGCTATCCTTCATTGTAGTTCCCAACGTTTTCTTATGTACATCCGTAAAAAAAACACACCAGAAAGAGCACAAAAATAATATTAAATAATAATGAAATACAATCCAGTCAGAATATTCCAAACATCGAATAAACCCATGATTTAACTGGCAACTATTTTGCTTTCAGGTAGAAAACAAGCCAATTGCAGTTTTAGGATTTTTCTTTCTCTGTCGCAATTCAGCATTGGCTTGGATTGGATTGATGACAATCAATGAAGCTGCATCCTGGGACTTGAATCCACAGTCGTTGCACTCGAGATGCAGCCACACCATTAGAAATGCCTTTACGTGCAGGGGTAAAGTTATAAATGATAGTTGTATGTGCTACAGGGTGCTATCCATCAGTAAAACAAAAGGAGCAGAATTTGGAAACCTGTACACAAACAGTATAGCTGCATTAAGTCAGATGATACGGTAAAGAACTGTATAGCTGCCAATTCTTCACTGCCAGACATCTCAAGGACGGTTTCTCAATGACGAGATGAGTTAAATGGTCTTCCGTCAATCAGATGGTGTTGTTTTGGCCAAAAGCTGATGAGAATTGCATTAGCAGATTGCTGGCTCCCATTATTCACATCTGATTGTCAAGAACTGGACTGGAGTCTGCAGTTGTTAACATGATTGCTACAGTGGACAAATTCTCAGAAAACATCATTGTGAAAATGATGAATAGAACCCTGCTGTATTCTGTTTTGTTTTTGTTTCCATATTTATGTGGGCAGATAATTAAATCTGAAGTGGCATTCCATGTTAAATAAAACAAAGTACCTGAATGATGCGTATTCTTCCTGCTTAATAAGCCGACTACCATTACACACTTTATGGAGGCCATGCAGTGGGGAACTGTGGATCTCCAATTTCACAAGAGAGATAAGACTCATACGTTAAAAGTAACACTTATGAATATCTTCCTCATAAAGGGAATAAAATGGACCGCAAGTGAAAATATAAACCTGGAAATGTAACTGCGCGATATTATTGTATGAAAGCTTCACACATTTGTATCAAATTCCTTTGCCTGCCGTTTTAACAGAGGTGATAACCTGTTTAAAATAAACCAAAGTCTCAATTAAACAAGCAGACAGGTATCTAAAATATTTGTAAATTTATTAAAAAATTTGAGTGTGTTGGAGCAATGATGTGCTCGCGATAAATAGGCTTCTTGATGGTGAAGAAGCATTCGTGATATCAGAGCAATTGAAAATGTAACACATATATGTACACTGTCATTATTCAAGTATATTGTAGGGTTCATGGGCAGTGGAACATAAGAACATAAGACGTAGGAGCAGGAGTAGGCCATTTGGCCCCTCGAGCCTGCTCCGCCATTCAATAAGATCATGGCTGATCTGATCTTGGCCTCAACTCCACTTCCCTGCCCGCTCCCCATAACCCTTGACTCCCCTATAGTTCAAAAATCTGTCTATCTCCAACCTAAATATATTCAATGACCCAGCCTCCACAGCTCTCTGGGGAAGAGAATTCCAAAGATTCACGACCCTCTGAGAGAAGAAATTCCTCCTCATCTCCGTTTTAAATGGGTGCCACCTTATTCTGAAATTATGCCCCCTGGTTCTAGATTCCCCCACGGGGGGGAACATCCTCTCTGCATCTACCCTGTCAAGCCCCCTCAGAATCTTATATGTTTCAATAAGATCCCCTCTCATTCTTCTAAACTCCAACGAGAAGAGTATCACACAGTTGTAGCAGGTTGATGCTGTTTATAAAACGGATGGATAGATTGTAATAGTTAAAAGAAATGTCATATTTTTAAACTCTGTAGTTGACAAGTGACTGTGAGGAATCTCAGAGAATGAGGTGTATAGTGCAAATATTTTATGCAACAACTGGTTATGTAATGACTCTTTCCCAGTGCTACCCCTAGAACTGAAACTTCCCTTTACCCAACAATTACAAAACAAGAAGAAAGAACTGTAACTAATACAGCGCAGGATGTCCTGAAGTGCTTCACAGCCGAAGAATGACTTTCTAAGTGTAGTACTGTTGTTATGAGGACACGTTAGTTACAGATGGAAGGATCTTCATTGGAAAGGCTGCCATGATGGGTTTTGATTGGCAGCCTGCAGGACAGGCCATCAGGTCATTATTTGTTTTAATTCCAAATCTCTTGCTCTTCAGACTGATATTTATCTGTCTTTCCACAATGCGGATGAGAACAAATTGAAATGGGACGGTGCCAAATTCAGAGGCTGGGTATTCTGTGGCGAGTGTCTCACCTCCTGACTCCCCAAAGCCTTTCCACCATCTACAAGGCACAAGTCAGGAGTGTGATTGAATACTCTCCACTTGCCTGGATGAGTGCAGCTCCAACAACACTCAAGAAGCTCGACACCATGCAGGACAAAGCAGCCCGCTTGATCAGCACCCCATCCACCACCTTAAACATTCACTCCCTCCACCACCGGCGCACCGTGGCTGCAGTGTGTACCATCTACAAGATGCACTGCAGCAATTCGCCAAGGCTTCTTCGGCAGCACCTCCCAAACCCGCGACCTCTACCACCTAGAAGGACAAGGGCAGCAGTGCATGGGAACACCACCACCTCCAAGTTCCACTCCAAGTTACACACCATCCTGACTTGGAAACATATTGCCGTTCCTTCATCGTCGCTGGGTCAAAACCCTGGAACTCCCTACCTAACAGCACTGTGGAAGTACCTTCACCACACGGACTGCAGCGATTCAAGAAGGCGGCTCACCACCACCTTCTCAAGGGCAACTAGGGATGGACAATAAATGCTGGTCTTGCCAGCGACACCCAGATCCCAGGAATGAAAAAAAAATCTCTTCTAAATCCTCTCCTGCTTGGACCACCTATGTTCTATGTGAAGCACCTTGGGATATTTCATTACATTAAAGAAGCCATATAAATGCAAATTATTGTTGTTTTTGAATATCACACAATCAGGCAAAGAATGATATTGAGATTTATTTTACTGGTTGTTATAGGGGAATACCATAGCTTGTACATTTTATTAAGTTGTACCATATAATGACCATAAATTTTCCAGCTAATCAACTGCAAATTATTTTTGATAATCATGTCATTAGAAAATGACCTTACTTCTCATCAGTTGAAGGTCGTTTCAGGTAGGCTGCTTTTAGGATACTGTTTGGAACCTAGACTTGCATTCACCACTTCTAAAGCATGCTACCTCATCAGACCTCACCCTAGCCTGAATTTTCCTATAACCTGCGTCACTGGCGAGTTTCACCACAGTATTGCCCCAAATAAAAGCTATTGAGGGGGAAATGAGGAGAATTTTTTGCATGCAGCGAGTTGTTATGACCTGGAATGCACTCCCTGAAAAGATGCTGGAAGCAGATTCAATAGTATCTTTCAAAAGAGAATTAAATATGTACTTGAAAAGGAGAAGTTTGCAGTGCTATGGGCAAAGAGCAGGTGGAGTGGGACTAATTTCAAAGAGTCGATATGATTGTATGATGATCAAAGCACTTCAAACCAGTTTCCATATTATTGACTTATTAAGCATTCTGACATTCGACAGGCCTATTCCATTCTATCTTTAACCAGTAGTAATGCTGCATTGCAATACACGATGGACTACAAATATCTTGTGTTATCTGCAGTAATCCTGACCATTCCCTCCGTCAGCCACAATTCCATTGAAAGCTATATCCTCCTTCTTTAAACAGGCTGGGTATGATTCCAGCCAGAGGAATCTAATTTCTTCTCCACAAAGCTCTCGGTCGTCTAGATTGAAAATGTGTGAAGGAAATGAGAATGACTAAATCACATTAGGGAATGGGGGTGGGTGGTGTTATTGTCTGTGCAACAATAAGGAACAATTTTACATCCTTTTGCAATATGATTAGGCTGTGGAAACAAGATGCTCACCCATCGCGGAGGTGATTTCATTTTTGCTTCTTGAGACACCCTAGAATAATAGTAGGTCTGCCAAGTATACCCATCAGTGAAGCAATCACAAAGGCAACAATTATTTCTCTGATAAGTATGCCCGCTGTATCAATAGTAAGAGAAGTCTTGCTGGAAAAACCTGAGAGATTGTGCTAAAACCTTGCCTCAAGATAGCTTGAGCTGAATTGTACCGATAATAAATTTTAGCCTAACTTTTCTTTGGTTTTCTCCTCTAATTTTGCAGCTGATTTTTTTTTTACACTTGATCAATCATCTTCTGAAGGTAGAGACATATGTGGGAGAGGGGTGAGGGTATGGTTTCATAGATACCGGTGGCTTTGTCACTCAATGGTTATTCTTTATGTGTGACTCTGGGTAGTGATTATCGGTGGGCTATTTGATTGTGACAAGCGGTGGAAGTGAATGACAGCATCCACACACATGAACTTCTAGAGGTAAGACCCCTTCCTGTGCTTGTTCTCCCTAGCCGGGGACGCTAAGGTCAATTATAGCAGCTCTCACCTTTGAATTGCCCTTCCAGCTCAGATTAAACAGTGCAGCAAAGATTAGGGGCTGAATCTGTGACCTTTCTGACCTCTAGGGTGCAGCAACATAACCATTTATCCAGTCAGTTATTGGTGGAGCTAGCAGGCTAATAATTTTTCATTAGATAAAGGCAATTGTCAACTGAGTAATGATGATAGATTTCATTAAACTTCCTACAGAATGTTCTAATGAAAAACCTGATAGGATGCTAAATGATGAACCACAGATGCAATGGTAATTGCATTGGATCAAACTGGACTAGATAAAATGTCAAATGATTTTTCTTTCTATATGTTGTATTTCTATCCATTTGGTGCTGGTGGTATTAACCACTACTGTGTTAGTAGTCATTTATATTCACTGATCAATGGGTTTTATGGGCCAGCGCAGGAATTGTGCTGGAGCATTATTGCACATCAATCCTATCCTCCCACTCACTCTGCAAGAGCTCTTATTCCTTGGGTGGATCCCTCGCTTTCCTTCTGCTTAGTTCACTAATCCTGACTATCTTCTCTCCCTGCTGCTTTTCACTACATTTTTCAGAAAGCTCCCTGATGCAAACAGCGAGACCATTAATCATAGAATGAGCTCCAATTGACATCAGCACAAGTGACGCCACCTCAGTAACTATCCTATCTTTGCCTACTGAACAACAGTCACTGCACTCCGAGTGTAATTCATTGTATGAAAAACTTTGAGATGTCTGACGATGTTGTCCACTTAGTGAGTCTGCCTTTGCTTGGTTCCACTCTTATTTATCTGAGCACACTTCTACCAATGGCTTCTCCTCCCATCCTCACACCATCACCTCGGGAATCCTCCATATTAGGACCCCTTCTCTTCCTCATCTACATACTGTTCTTGGCAACATCATCTGCACAGACATGGGGTCAGGTTCCATATGTTGTGCTGATGTCACTCAGCTCCATCTCTCCACCACCTCTCTTGATGCATCCACTCCCTCTCTACTGTTAAACAGCTTGTCCAACATCCAGTCTTGGATGAGTTGCCATTTCCTCCAGCTAAACATTGGGAAAACTGAAACCATCATTTTTAGCCCCCAACACAAACTCTATTCCCTTGACAACCATTCCACCTCCCTGGCCATTGACTCAGGCAGAACCAGACTTTTCAACCTCAGCATTCTATTTGACCTTGAGCTGAGATTCCAGACTCATATCCATCACCAAGACCACTTTATTCTATCTCTGTAACATTGCCTGCCTCTGCTCCTACCTCAGTCCATTTGCCACTGAAACCCTCATTCAGGTCTCTATCACTTCCAGACTTGACTCTACTGATGGTCTGCTGGCCAGCCTCCCATCCTCTGCCCCCTCATAAGCTTCAGATCATCCAAAACTCTACTGTCCCTATCCTATGCTGTACCAAGTCCTGCTCCTCCTCACCCCTGTCCTCGCTGACCTATGTTGGCTCCAAGTTTCACAATGCCTCAAATTTAAAATCCACATCTTTATGTTTTAATCCCTCCCCAGCTTCACCTCTCAATGGGCCAAAAATTCGGCACTTGTCGGGTGAGTACGCGCTGTGTACTCACCCGTAAGGCCTCCTGAAGTGCCGGTTTCCTGCATGCACTGCGCATGCGCAGGAAACCGGAACTTCCGGTCTCGTGAAGGGAGCAGTTCAGAGGTGAACCACGTGCGCGGTAGAGGCTGCGCGCACGCAGCGAACTTAGGTTTTTTTCAGGTTTCTCCGGGAGGGTAAGTATGGAAGAAGCTGCGCTTTTAAAAAGGAGGCGCAAGACCCGTTTTCAACAAGGTAAGTGATGAATTAATTACAATTTAAAATTTTTTTCAACAGGTTTATCTTTTTTAGATACTTTAAAGAAAGGTAAGTTTATTTTTAGCACTGTTAAAAAGTATTTTAATTTTTTCAAAAATTTAAATTTTTGTTTAAAGTAGTTAATTTATTTAACTTATAGTTATTTTAAAAATGTGATTTTAAAAAAAAAATTTATTTGAAGTTTAGGTGTTGTTTTGGGGCCAATTTCAATTCATAGATTTGACAGGTCTTCCTGTCAAATCTATGAATGAAAGATGGTCTGCTGCCATTGGCTCTCCATGGCCCACGTGATCCCAGGGGACGCATCGCACTAACTGCGCCCCTGGGACATGCAAGCACTGCGCGCCGGCAGTTGGGGGAGGCCCAGGAGCTGAAGTCCCCGTGGGCCCAGAGGTCAACGGCAGGCGCGGTAGGTAGGTGCGTGCGGGATCCTTGCACCCACGGGAAGCCAGGGAGCCGAATTTCTGGGCCCCTATCTCTGTAACCTCCTCCTGTGCTACAACCCTCACTGAACTCTTCGTTCCTCTGGCCTCTTGAGCATCTTCCCCACCCACCCCCCCCCCCCACCGCTTCACTGGTGGAAATATTCAAAAATTATTCGAAGAAATTAATATTCCTTCAAAGCAACTGTAACAAACACATGAGAACTTGACTCCAATTGCCAGTGTACAGAGACAAATTAACTCGTACAACTATAGTATTCTTCCACAACACTGCATTGAAATATAAAGCAGCTCTTTCATTTATTACAACATCTTAATTTATGTCAATGTTCTTGGAACTTGAACAACTTACTTTGCTATTGTATAAACAGCATAACCATATGATCCCTTTGGAATGTGACATGGACAACTCAAACCCTGAATGGACACAACACTCTCGTGACTTGTTTGTTTGCTACCTTGTCCATTCAGTGTTTAACTTGCATATCTCACTCACCTTGTCTCATGTGACATTCTCTAATTCGGCTGCTTAGCAGAGTCCTGCAGCATGTGCGCTCTCAAGCTACACGTACAGAACTGCCTAATGAACATATACTGCTCCGGCAGCGAGGCTATTCCATGGGACAGAGTTCCGCCTACATTTAAACATGACAGATCAAAACTAATGGAACATTTAGCTTATTGACATTTCAGTAAATGGTAAAGGTCACACGGTACAGAAAGCAGTATGTGTGAAATGATCAAGATAATAACACCATGAGCAAGCCAATAATTTCTTTAAATGCACCACAGAGATTGTGTACTTAGCATGATGTTCTCTTCCTCCGTGTCCAATTTAATGCATGGCAGGGGTTTGCATGGGGGAGTGGACAATTTCAGAACGGACAGGGTTATTGATCACAATAATGTCGCTAGCTAAGTTTCTCATAGGTCATTTAAAGGAGCTATTTCATCACAAAGGAAAACCTTGCAAGGGCAGATCATAGCTTGGAATTGGAAATGCGATATTACCATGCTGGCAATTATGCTTGTTAAGTTTTGAAAAAATAATTTTTGTTAAAACATCTCACAGTGCTCGACAGGTGTGAGTTTCAGTGGCAGCCCTTGTTTTTTGAAGTTATGAGAGGGTTAGACATGCAAGTGCTATGGAATGGAACACTTTGGCACATTGGATGCACACTCAGTTTATTTCGGTTGGGGAAGCAGTTAGGCTGGTGCAGTGGTCCTCAACGCTCCTGGGTTAAGGAGGTTTTAGCTAGGATTCCCTATCCTGATCACTATCTCATGACCAGTGCTGGAAGGTGCATTTGTGTAGGTGTTGGGTGGGATTAAGATCAGGCAGGCCAGACTGTGGCTCCCTCCAGGATCGATTAGCCCGACGACACTCACTCCCTTGGATCAGGCATGAAGAATGAAGAACAGGTGAAGTACTGGAAAGCTGCCATCACTCATGGAACCCTACTCCAGTAAGAGATGGCGGCCTACATATGAGAGAGGAGAATATTTGGTAAACAAAATTCCAAAACTATCCTTTTCGGAAAGTTTTGCTGTACAAGTTTCCTTGTGATGTTGTGTTGGAGTTCTGGCGCAGTCCTGGCTGTTTTCAGACCTCAACAAACTTACAATAAAACCAATTTAAAAGTCAAATGTTGAACATAGCATAAAAGAATCATTAATTAATTTTTATCATTACACCGTGGATTCTGGATAAGCCCATAATGCACTTGGGATCCAATTCTATAGATTTACTTGGCAAATCTGTTGTGTTTATCATAATCCAAATGATGTTCCTGTTGCTTAGATGCCAATTATTCTACAAAATACAAAGCAATTTTACAATAGACAGAAGTTCACTTCCAAGAATGTATTAAATATTGATATTAATATCAATAGCAGTCAACATGACTGTACAAATGTCAGCTCTGACCCAAGCCCCATTAAAAATGCACTGGGATGTGAAGAGACTACAGTTCTGTGCTATCATCTGGGAATACTGTACTCACACAATTAAATTAATTTTTAATAGCAAGGTGGTTTAATTAACCACAGGCCCATCCATTAAGATAAAGCATATTTCTGTATGCAGAACTAACTGTGACAGAGGTGGACGTCATGGCCTGCTGTGTGCTAGCTGAAGAGTATTTACATGACAGCTGGATTATTTCAGGAACCCTATTACTGCGCAAATTGTTCCATGCTTCTGCAATGATCCAAAATTGCTGCGCGGAAAGTGCAAACCCACTGAAATCTGGTATTAGTGTTTACAGTCGACGGCAATGTACCAATATGATATGCAATTTCTCATTGTAACTGAGTAGATGCAGTCCTGTTTGTCACTGCCATGTGATGGGAGATAAATACCATGCTTGGTCTGTGTGCACATTCACACAAAGCCTTTAGCGACCAGCTGAGTAGCTGTCCTCGCCTGGCTGCCTGTGTATCGCCAGAAAACTTACCTCAGTGTAAGCAACGCAAAATCAGATTGTGCTATTGGTTTTAATGGCTCTCTCTCATAGTTAAAATAAGAGATGATTTCAAATTCTTGCCAGTGCCATATACCTCTGGAAATCTGTGCTTGATCACTTTAAAAGTAAGTCATCTTTCATTGCCTTGGATATTTTGAAAGCCTTTGATAGGGTCTGGCAGTTCTAAATAAGGTACCATTATATGACCTCTCACCAAATCTATGTTCATGTCTATCTGTTTTCCTTTCAAATGATCCTGTCTGCGCTGTAGTTGATGGCTCATCATTTGACCCTTTTCGAGTAATTAAGAGGTTCCTCCAGGCTCATTGCTCTCCTTGACTCTGTGTATTCTTCAAATCAATTATCTTTTCTACTTGTCATCCAACTCTATCCACTGTTTTAAAAAAAAATTATTTCACACATATTCAATATTCTTCAGATCAGACACTTTCAGTGCACTCAACCTCCAGTGATGTAATGTAAATCACTGAATCACTGCATCTTCATCTCCTCCTCATTCTTCAGTAGAGGGGCCAATCAAAATCCAATTTATTTCAATTTTTAAAATACTCCATGGCCCCGATATTTACCGAGGTGCGTGTTCGGAGCGGGGCAAGATGGTATGGACGGGAAAGCCGGAAGTATGGGTTTCCCAAACGTTCTGTAGTTTTGAACTACAGGATGTGTTTCAAATTTTTCTCCAGGTTTCCCGCCCGATAGCCAGCCTGATTGACCGGCTAGCTGCCTGTCGAGCGGGAAAGGCTGCAGCAGAAGGTCGCAGAGGAAGAGCAGGTAGATCTAGTGGTGGGGTGGGGGGGGGAGAAGAGATCGCGGAGATAGAGTGTGGTCGGGGGTGGGGGGGGGGGGAGTGAAATGGTGGCCACGGGGGGTGAGATTGCTGGTGGGGGGGGGGTGGGGTCGGTGATTGCAGGGGTGGGGGGGTCAGAGATCGTGAAGGTGGGGGTCGGACAGATCACAGGGGGATTTACAGGGTAGCTTGTTGGGCCCGGGGGAAACATTCCAGCTCCTCTTGGCTCACAAGCAGTGCTGTAAAGGCACTTACCTTATGGATCCAGCCCTTCTCGTGACCTTTTACCCACCGGGTTTCCCAGCTGACATGAGTTACAAATAGAAAGCATGTTAAAATGAAGGCATGCAGCCTCTTTAAAAGCTTTCGTTGAGCGGCCCGCCTCCTGAGAGCTGATTGGTCGCCCGACCCCGTCCCACCTCCGTTAAAACCGGAAGTGGACAGGTTCGAGGTGGATTTGTTTTGAGTTTGGAATTTTTAAAATTTTAACTTCCCATCCAACTCAAACCCACCCGTTTTGGGGATTAGAATTACCCCCCATGTCTCTCTCAAGTCCTATTACCTCTTACCTTTCATAGCTTCGACCTTAGCCCTTCTTCATCAATTAATGTTCTTTGCCTCATTACCTCCTCTGATCTCAAATGGAACTTTCACATCTCTCTTGCTAAATCTGCCTACCAGAAGCTTAGTTTCCTCTTAAGTGTCTTGTTTCCTCTCTATAAAGACCAAGGGGGAGAGATTCAGTATCGCCCCACTTGGGGCGCAATTATCGGCCGGGCGCTAAGATTAGCGCCTGGCACTAATTATTGCCTCCGACTGCAAACTTGACTTTTATCGCCCCTGGAGGTGATTGGAGCGCTAAATCAGGCGCTTCACACCTGTCTTAAGGCGCAAAGGCTGAGGAGCGAGGCGCTACCTCAGAGCGCTGGCGAAGCCATGTGATGTCAGTCAGCAATGGAACACAGACACAATGGGGCCAGCCAGTTCTTAAAGGGGAGGGTTGATCTTGCATTCCATCCACATCCTGCTCATTGCAGCCTTGAATCTCGGCCGGGAGAGACCTGTACATCAAATCTGTTGGAAAGAACAATGGAGAGAACCAGGGAAAGAGCTCAGAGTGCAGTCCCCACAGTTTCTTCTAAATCGATACATGCAAGGGCAAATCAAAATGAACCTGCAAAGTGCTGCTCAGTTCCCAAAACTCCTTCACACAGCGTTGAATCTCTCCAGAGGTCTCTCTCTCTCTCTCTCAGAATGCGTGGTTCAAAAATGTCACCAACAATAAAAGGCAGGAAGCGGTCGTCTTTAAATAGTGCTCCCCAAGTCCCTTCCTGACTGCAAAACGCTCCCCTCAACCTGTTGTTGCTAGTGGCAGGCGGTAAGGCAGGGGGCGCCACTCAATATCCGCTCCGGGGCGCTACCAGGGCGTTGCGCACTCGACTGATGTCACGATCTGCCGGCGCAGGAGATCATGGCGGTAGTGTTTAGTGCCGCCGCAAAATGTCTAGTTAATTTCGCGAGCGGCGCAAACATCGCCGCGCCCGGGCGCTAGTTGCTTTGCGCCCCATTAGCGCCCTCTTAAGGCGCTAACAGGAGGCGCAAACCAACTGAATTTTCCCCCCCAAGTCTGTTCAAGGCGAATACTGCTTCCATATCTGGAGAGGCCCTTTTAACACCTCTCAAATATTCCTGGACGGGACGCAAGGAAAACCTTGATAGGCAATCGATTTCTCTCTCTCCATTCCAATCTTTCTTCTGTCCTCTCAAATTTATCCCTCCTACTTTCTTTTATTGTTCTTTCTAAATTGCAAATATGCCACCTTGCACATTCTTCCAACTTCCCACATTCTCACTGCATTGAAATTGCAACTCATTGCACAGTCTCGTATCTCATTCCTCCCAGGACCTGACAGCTGTGGGACTCCTTTCCTCCTTCTATCTTCTTCCTTTCCAATATTCTCCAGGCTTTTAAAACCCAAGATTGCACCACTTACTCACTATTTCTTTATTTGTCTTTTACTCAGATTAACTTTATTGGTAACATTAAATATGCAACCTGGCCTTTCTCCTTGGTCTCAATAAAATAACAACATGGGGAATCATTATATTACAGATTCCATTTGAGACTGCTATTTACTGAAAGCAATACAAGGGTGACAGCTTCAAGCTGTACCGCCAGCTGTAGACCATTCTCTGGTTGGGCAAAACAAAACTCTGTGCATGCAGAGTTCTGTTCACCAACATCCAAATGCACATTAAATCTGAATATTTGCAAAGAGTTGATTGCTAAGACTGAAACATGTCAAATGTATAAAGTCACAAGGAGATCCAATGGCTCAAGGAAATTGGCTAAATATGAGTTGGGAGATATCACACTCACATTACGCTACCATTCACAGTTTGCATTAATGTGTAACTAGAAGCATTTTGCCTCAATGCAAATTGCGTAGTATGACTGGCCTATTAAATAGTACAGCAACCACAGCTGTCACATACAAACATACAAGAAAGACAGACAGAAAAGGCCAGCTGGTTCATCGAGTCTGTCCCATTCAGCCATGTTACAACTAGGTAACGTGACCCCCAGCGCTCCCCACCCACCAGCAGCCATGTCATTTCCTGGAAGAGGCAAAAAAACACAGATTAAAATAAACCTGGGCCAACTCAGAGAAAACAAATCTGGGAAATCCCCCCCACCAACTAAAAAAAAATCAAAAAACAAGTTCCAGGAGGTAACAATGACCACAAGGTACATCACCCAACATCCCACCAACCTTCTGTACTCAGTGCTATCAGCAACTTGTGTGTTAGTGAACTGAATTATGCATGTGGTTGAGGACATGATAAACTGTGGCCCACTAAGGCAAGACATAGATTGGTCCTGCGTCAGAATATTCTTATCTATTAATGGACATTCTTATATATTCATCCATTGCTATTATTGCCTATAAAACAGAAACCGAAACAATTTTAGTAGTAGATGCAATAACCGGCACAAGGTCAAATAGTTTCCATTGAGCCACCATTCTACCTACTGTGCTGCAAGTTTGTTGGTTATTAGCCATAGGCATTTTCCATGGATATAGAAGAGTTAATTATATCCTATTACCAAAAATCCCAATGGATTTCATTCTGTCCTGCAGAATCTGACTGAATCTAGGTTTCATGTACAGAACATGAGCCCACAAAGTCAAAAAGAATAGTCTTCAAATGTATAAGAACATAAGAAATAGGAGCAGCAGGAGGCCATTTGGCTCTTTGAACCTGCTCCGCCATTCAATAAGATAATGGCTGATCTTCTATCTCATCTCCACTTTCCTGCACTATCCCCATATCCCTTGATTCCTTATTATTCAAAAAGCTATCGATCTCTGTCTTGAATATACTCAACAACTGAGCCTCCACAGCCCTCTGGGGTAAAGAATTCCAAAGATTCACCACCCTTTGAGTGAAGAAATTTCTCCTCATCCCAGTCCTAAATGGCCGACCCCTTATTCTGAGACTGTGACCCCTGGTTCTAGACTCCCCAGCCAGGGGAAACATCCTCCCTGCATCTACCCTGTAAGAATTTTGTATGTTTCAATGAGATCACCTCTCATTCTTCTAAACTCTAGAGAATATTGGCCGAGTCTACTCAATATCCCTTGCAAGCTTATTCATTGAAAGTGAAAAATCAAAAGCTAGAGGGACTAAATGAAGGAGGGGAGAAGGAAATTCAATGTGCAATGATCATGGAGTGCCCCATAATTTTTGTTTTAACATTATTGAATGGTTTCAATTGTGAGATCCAGACCAGCAGAAGCCTATGAAACATAGAGATGCACAATTCTTTGGTGTATAATTTCCAATCTGGTGTCATACATGCACAGAGCAGGAGAACAGTCTAAAATAGGTCATTATTTTATTAAAGGAGCATTTCCATCTGAATCCAAATTGCAGAAAAATATGAATTTATTAAAATAAATTCCAATTTGTCCAAATCAGACATAAAATTCAGTTCATAACCGTCACTACTGTGTTACAGAAACCCTTCAATGCACAGTTCATTTAAAATGAATTTACAAACTAAGAAGCTCTCCTGTGGCTTTTCCTAAATGAAGAAAAACCCAATGTGATAGCGCAGACACAGTTCAGTCTTAAATCGTACTCTGCAGAGGTCTGCGCTGGTTAACCGTGCTTTCAGCTCTGTAGCCTAGCTGATTTCCACAGCACCTGTTGCTCAGTCACTTGTTTTATGGCGATGCGGTTTCCAGGATACACCCAAACTGCTGCTTAGAACCAAAACAGGGCAACCCTGCTTTGCTGCGCTTGCTGCGGACGCATCTCCGAAGCAGCATCAGGAAACAGAAGTCCTCTGCATCCTTGAGCGGCCACTCCGAGGTCTGTGCGAACAAGCCTCAGCCCAGCCACAAGCATCATTCTGCATATGTAATGAGGCCCCACTTGCAAAATCCAGCAAGGTTAGCCCAGCATAACCTTGACGCGTGCTAATTTCCCTGGCTGCCTGTCCCATTGCTTAATGTCAGGACTGGAACAGCAGCTACGATTCTTAAACTTCTCTGCTCGTGCAGGCACTGAAATTGTCAACAGCAAAACCCCCCTCCAAAAAAAAAACCATAAATAAGTTTATATAACTGTGAATGCATCTCTTACTACCCCTGGCGTCTGATGGATCGGAGTCATAATTTTCTTTACTTTCAAGCAGGCCTTGCGGCTCTGGCTGTGTGATGTGATGCATGATCTTCTAAATAGATAGTTGCAGTCAGAACTAGCACATGTCTTAATTGTGTTGAATCTATCTGCATGCAGCAGAAAAGGTCTCTCATTATACAGAAAGGGGTCATTGAGATGTGGATGCATGACTCTTACCTTGACATCCATTGCAATCAGCCTCTCTGCCAGAGGTCTAAGCTATCCGACAGAGCCAATTATAAATGGTCAACCAGTTTTTCATTAAGTGGCATACTCTATAAACACGAGTCATGTAACACAAGGAAGCAACAGATCTTGGCATAAACACTGTCTATAATTAATTGCTGCTGCTCACTGATTACCTCTCAAGAAAACAAGCAGTCTTTAAAGCAGTCTTTATAAATGGCAATCCTCACTCTGCAACTCACTCACTAGAAGAAAGATTGCAAGCTTCAGCCACTGAAGAATGTCAGGAGAATACTAAGATTCAATCAGTTCCCATTGGTGCTTCAGTGAATAGTGCCATTGCAAGGCTTCACGTGGACTCGCAGAGTTTAGAGGTGAACAAAATGAAGTTGATTATTTTTTATTGAGAAATCAAGATGAAGCACCAAAGCTCGTCGTGCAGGACACTGCCAAGGTTGAAAAGAGATGGGGAAGATGAGGTAAATCAATAAGAGGGGTGATAGGTGACTCAAAGCTTGGATTTTAAAGGCCCAAAGATTGCATGAAGAAGGAAATATTAATAGCTTTTTATTAGAAAATATGGAATCTCTTTGTCAAAGTCTGTTCATTTCAATTTGCCAATTTCAACTTCAGTTTGCAAGCTCAGGATCAATTACCCAGTGACCTTTTGTGTAGCTTCATTCCGAAGAAGAGAAATAACTGACAAATTACATCCATCATTTTTCTAAGACATTCGTATGATTAAGGGAATCCTCAGAAATAATCGTGATGTCTGTGTCTGGACTGACACCAGCAACACCTTAAGACTTGGCAGAGATTATATAATTGACAACACTGATGTGAAATATTTATTTTATTGTAGTCTTCCAATTGCTAATATTTTAATGTTTCATTGCTGAACCTGAAATCTCCGGCAACCTGTTCCACAAAGAAGCCTCTGAATTAGAGCACCACTTCCATGGCAAGCATAGTGCCACCATTATATGAATTGACATGAATCTTGTCATTCATGTATGAAGTAATACTGGGCGGGCTGCTGGTGGCGCTGTCCAGGGAGAGTATAAATACTCGGGCATGGGCCCAGCTTGCTTAGGCCATTCCTCAACAGGAACTAGTGAAGGACACAACTAGCCCTCCATGTTGTAAAACAGTTGATTAAAGCTTTGTTTAACGCTTAGACCAAGTGCCTAGTAGTTTTCTTACGTCATGAATGTTTCCACTAAGCAAGTTCTCCCAACTAACAAGAACGTGGTCTGTAAGTGCTGAAGACCAGTCTTACTAACCAGCTAATGAATCGCTAACAGCATGCGTGTCCTAAGATAATAAGAGGGCATAAACCTGTCTTATTGAGGTCTTTAAGGCTGTCTGCTGAAGGCCAATAGCAGGAGCCTATTCAAAACCTACTCATTGATGCCAGCTACATTCACAGGGCCATTACACTTGGCTAACTACAGCCAAATGAAACTCTAACTTTGGCCTTTGTTTAACGTGCTTATATCTGTTGTTCCAATAATGAATCAGCTGCAACATGCTTCAGAATCATGTCAAAGAAACAATTCCTTCCTCCTTCCTGTGCCTATACTGTTCCTCTAAACAAGTCTATTTTTTATCCATTCAGACATGTCCAGATCTGGAATTAAGCAAAAATGCTCTCTAACCCAATCTGTTTGCAGATTACCTAACCTAATTTCTTCTTCAAGTTCCTCAAAATTGCTTCCTTTTTTTAAAGAAAAGTAAATAATAAATCTAATGTAATCCAAGTATTCACAGCCAGAGAATCATAGAATGGTTACAGCACAGAAGGAGGCCATTCGGCCTGTTGAGTCCATGTCAGCTCTCTGCAAGAGCACTTCAGCTAGTCCCACTCCCCCGCCCTATACGCGTAGACCTGCAAATTTTTTTCTTTCAGGTGCTTATCTAATTCCCTTTTGAAAGCCATGATTGAATCTGCCTCCACCACCCCTTTCAGGCAATGCATTCCAGATCCTAACCACTCGCTGTGTAAAAAAGTTTTCCCTCATGTCGCTTTTGGTTCTTTTGCCAATCACCTTAAATCTGTGTCCTCTGGTTCTCGATCCTTCTACCAATGGGAACAGTGTCTCTCTATCTACTCTGTCATGATTTTGAACACCTCTATCAAATCTCCTCTCAACCTTCTCTGCTCTAAGGAGAACAACCCCAGCTTCTCCAGTCTATCCACATTAACTGAAGTCCCTCGTCCCTGGAACCATTCTCGTAAATCTTTTCTGCACCCTCTCTAAGGCATTCACATCATTCCTAAAGTGCGGTGCCCAGAATGGGGACACAATACTCCAGCTGGGGCTGAACCAGTGTTTTATAAAGGTTCATCATAACTTCCTGGCTTTCGTACTCTGTGGGCTGGATTTTACCAGCCCTGAAGAGGCGGGTTTAGAGGCAGGACTGCTGGGAAAATGGGAAAAATTGGGAGCGGGTCCCAACCCCACTCCCAACCCGCCACCGAACCATCTTCCCGGGAGGCGGGTCCCCGACTCACGCAGGGACCCGTTTCCTAGCGGTGGGAAGGGGATTAGAGCCAATTAACTGCCTGTTAACAGGGAAACCCCGCCAGGGTCAGCGAGGCGAGCTGTGGGTCTGCTGCAGTGTAAGTGTGCAAAGGACAGCTGCAGAGGTAGTGTGATGGGTGCAATGGTGCACAGGTAAGTATGACAGGCGAGAGAATGTAGTGAGAAATATTTTTATTCTGTTTATATGTATCTGCAGGTGACAAGATTTGATGTTTCTTTGAAGCCTCATCTGATCGGGATAATTGACAGATGGCTTCTGCAATCACACATGCAGCTGCCATCTGTTTTCTCCCAAGGAGAGAGTCATTGGTGGGCCTGGGTGCAAGGGCTCACCTTTGGACAGTGATTGTCAGTGTTTGACAGCACCTCAATGCTGTCAAACACTGACAATTCATCTGTCAAAAAATTATGGTGCCTGACACTTTAACAAAACCGGCAGATGAAGCGTCATGCACTGACGTCATCTGACACCGGCTTTCCCTTAATTGGCCGGCAAGCCCGAGGCCAATCAGGGGAAAGTAGCATCAGGTCGTCAGACATCGCTGGGGGCGGGACTAGAACCTGGAAACCGGCAGTCTCGCCCCTAACGTGGCTCCTCAGGTAAGATCGTGGCCTGTGCCTCTATTTATGAAGCCCAGGATCCCAGGAGAAGGGAAAGTTGAGAGTTCGAGCGTGTGTTTGTGACAGAGCTGGGAGGAAGTTTCTTTCCAGGGAAAGAGGGTGAAGGAGGTTTGGACAGTGATAGGGAGACAATATAATGATTGGAGATGTGACCTTGTTAACAGTCAAAACCGTAAAAGTGACAAAGCCAAGAGTAATGACAAGGTTCAGGAAATGGGCAATGGAGTGAGTGGGAGAGTCTACTTTAGCTTGAGTTTAGTTTTTTTTCCCCTCTTGTCAATTTTCCCTCCTTTCCAGAAGGATATGATTCCATGGGAGTCGGTCACCCTCTGATACCTTGCCCGGTGAACTTTATTCACTTGTGAGCCTCATCAGCTGATGTCAACAGACTATTGGATTGTGGGGGACAACATCACTGAGCCCAATCCTGTCCTCATCTGAGCAACTTCCAGGAGGGGGCGGGGGGTCACTGCATAGCAACCAGGAGCAGGAGCACTTGTTAAATTGCCCTTCGCTAAGTTAGGATTGCTAGGGCTGGTTGCACCTTCTGGCTGAGATCTGTTAACTCAGCGCTGATCAAGGATCATACCCGACATCTTCCTGGGCTGTATTACTAATTAGTAATCTTGTTGTACGGGGACCCTTGGGTCAGAGCGATCATAACATGATCGATTTCTCACTCGAAATGGAGAGCGAAGAAATTGACTCAGAGACTAAGGTCCTGAATTTAAACAAGGGGAATTATGATGCCATTAGACGGGAACTGAGTAGGTCTGATTGGACAACGTTCCTGGGAGGACTGGAGGTAGATAAACAATGGCAAGCATTTAAAGATAGAATGACAAAATTGCAAAAATTGTTTATACCAATCTGGCATAAAAGGAAATCTAAAAAGGTGACTCAACCGTGGATAACAGGGGAAATTAGAGACAGCATAAAATCCAAAGATAGGGCGTATAAAATAGCCAAAAAAAGCGCCAGAGCGGAAGATTGGGAACAGTTTAAGATAGAGCAAAGGAGGACAAAGGGCTTAATCAAGAGGGGCAAAATAGCTTACGAAAGCAAGCTGGCGGAAAATATAAAAACTAACTCCAAAAGCTTTTATAAGTATATCAAGAGGAAAAGACTGGTAAAAACCAAAGTTGGCCCATTGCAGTCAGATACGGGGGAATATATAACGGGAAATAAGGAAATGGCAGACCAACTAAATGCATACTTTGGGTCAGTCTTTACGAAGGAAGACACAAAAAACCTCCCTGGGATATCGGGAAAAATAGGGACATTGGCAAAGGAGGAACTGACGCAAATCAATATCTCTAAGGATATGGTGTTAAGGAAGCTAAAGGGATTGAAGGCGGACAAATCCCCAGGGCCTGATAACATGCATCCTAGGGTACTGAAGGAGGTGGCCCTAGAGATAGCGGATGCACTAAGTATGATTTTTCAGAATTCATTAGACTCGGGAACAGTGCCCATGGATTGGAGGGTAGCTAACGTTACCCCACTATTCAAAAAGGGGGGTAGGGAAAAAGCAGGTAATTACAGACCTGTAAGCCTTACATCAGTTGTGGGCAAAATGCTGGAGTCCATCATTAAGGATGAAATAGCGGAGCACTTAGCAAATGGGGACAGGATAGGACAGAGTCAACATGGATTTACAAAGGGTAAATCGTGCTTGACTAATCTATTGGAATTTTTTGAGGGAGTAACTGGAGAGCCAGTAGATGTGGTGTACCTGGACTTCCAAAAGGCCTTCGACAAGGTCCCACATAAAAGATTAGCATGGAAAATTGAAGCTCATGGGATAAAGGGGAAAGTATTGACGTGGATAGAGAACTGGCTGTCAGATAGAAAACAGAGAGTTGGAATAAACGGCTCATTTTCTGAATGGCAGGCAGTAACAAGTGGGGTACCGCAGGGATCTGTCCTGGGTCCCCAGCTGTTCACAATTCGCATTAATGACCTGGATCAGGGAGTCGGATGCAGCATTTCCAAATTTGCAGACGACACTAAACTAGGAGGGGGGTGGGCTCAGAGGAGGAGACCAGGAAGCTCCAGAGCGATTTGGACAGACTGGGTGATTGGGCGGATAAATGGCAGATGCACTATAATGTGGATAAGTGCGAAGTTATCCACCTTGGGTGCAGGAACGGGAGGGCAAATTATTATTTAAATGGCAATAAATTGGGAGAGGGGGAAGTACAGAGAGACCTGGGTGTTCTTGTACACCAGTCACTGAAGGCGAGCATGCAGGTGCAACAGGCGGTCAAGAAGGCAAACAGTATGCTGGCCTTCATAGCAAAAGGGTTGGAATACAGGAACAGGGATACCTTGCTGCAGCTGTACAGGGCACTGGTGAGACCACACCTCGAGTACTGTGTACAGTTTTGGTCGCCTCATCTGAGGAAAGATGTTCTTGCCATGGAGGGGGTGCAGCGGCGATTCACCAGGCTGATACCAGGAATGGCGGGATTGACCTATGAGGAGAGACTATGTAGTTTAGGGATGTACACACTGGAGTTTAGAAGATTGAGAGGGGACCTCATAGAAGTGTATAAAATTCTGACAGGTCTAGACAGACTAGATGCAGAAGGAATGTTTCCCTTGGCGGGTGAGAACAGAACTAGAGGACATAATTTAAGGATAAGGGCTAAACCATTTAGGACAGAAATGAGGGGGAATTTCTTCACTCAGAGGGTGGTGAACCTGTGGAACTCATTGCCACAGAGGGCAGTGTACACCAGCTCATTAAATATATTTAAGAGGGAATTAGATATATTTCTACAGGCAAAAGGGGTTAAGGGTTACGGAGAGAAGGCGGGGACGGGATACTGAATTGGAGGATCAGCCATGATCTCATTAAATGGCGGAGCAGGCTCGAAGGGCCGGATGGCCTACTCCTGCTCCTATCTTCTATGTATCTATGTATCTATGTATGGTTCAGCCACTCACTTGATTTACTTTCAGAGCTTTTTCTTGATTAAAAGTTTGCTTGTTTTTGATCTGCTCACCTCATCACTTTAAGTAAAAATGCTATTATCACAACATCCTCATGTGCAGATACACAGACACCTCAGTGGCTTTTTCTTAGCGTGACCATACATCAAGATTGACTGACAGATCCAGGACCGTGAGGTTTTTGTAATAATTTGCTCATTATTTACAGATTATCAGAGACCAATGTTGACTTGGGACTTGTGACATTATTAATGACATGCAACCAAATTACTAACATATATTAAATGGTAAGGAAATGGCATTGAATGACATCAATTAAGCAGCTCCGATATCAACAGAGTGAAGCTGGGAGTATTTCAGTAGTCTACCAAACAGTCAGCATGACACACATGATACTGACGTGGTCATGTATCTTTATTATTATCACCGGGTTGAAATCCTGGAACTCACCATCATGAGGGCACCATCACCACAGTGGTTCAAGAAGGCGGCCCACCACTACCTTCTTCGGGCAACTAGCGGTGGGCAATAGGTGCGGTCTTGCCAGAGTCACCCACATCTCAAGAACAAGTTAATTAAAATCTTTTTGGTGTTCAGTTCTCTTCCATAACCAGTGTTCACATCTCCAAGAATCAGCATGTCCAGGAGAGGCGAGAATAAAGGCTGCATTCAATCAATAAGGCCATTTTCTTAAGGGTTTCCCTGAGAAATGCTCGCACTTGGATAAAACCCTACTGTTGCTTCCAGAGGAAGTTTATTTTTGGTGGACAAATTGAAAGTGACAATAATGTGCTGCATTGTAAATGAAAATTGCTGATTCTATCACTTTGTGTCAGTTTGGCTTTTTTTCACTGCTTCTCTGTTTGGGTTTCCTTGATTGCTTGAGGTATGTCTTCTGTTTTCTATTTAAATCATTTTTCACTCTCGCTGTCTTTACACTCGCCCTTCGGCATCTCTGTCGTGCCTCTACTTCTCTCTTGTCTCAGTAACTTCTATTTAACAACAACATCCCATTTTTTATTTCTCCTTCTCCCTCAGTCAGTCTTACTGTCCCTCTTCTCAGTGTTATATCCATGTGAATTGTACATACAGTTCAAGTGGCTGACGCAATCACTGGAGCTCCTGCCATTTAATAACATAAGAAATAGGAGCAGGAGTAGGCCATTCGGCCCTTCGAGCCTGCTCCGCCATTCAATGAGATCATGGCTGATCTTCTGCCTCAATTCCATTCACCGGCCTTATCACCATATCCCTTGATGCCCTTACTAGTCAGAAATCTATCGACTTCTGTTTTGAATATACCCAATGACTGAGCCTCCACAGCCCTCTGGGGTAGAGAATTCCAAAGATTCACCACCCTCTGTGTGAAGAAATTTCTTCTCATCTCAGTCCTGAATGGCCTACCCTTTATCCTGAAGCTGTGGCCCCTGGTTCTAGACTCCCCAGCCAAGGGAAACATTCTCCCAGCATCCACCCTATCAAGCCCTGTAATAATTTTGTATGCTTTAATGAGATCCCCTCTCATTCTTCTGAATTCAAGAGAATACAGGCCTAGTTTACTCAATCTCTTCTCATACGACAGTCCCGCCATCCCAGGAATCAATCTTGTGAACCTTCGTTGCACTTCCTCTATGGCAAGTATATCCTTCCTTAGGTAAGGAGACCAAAATTATACACAGTACTCCAGGTGTGGTCTCACCAAGGCCCTATATAATTGGAGTAAGACTTCTTTACTCCTGTACTCCAGGTCATCTCAGTCCTAAATGGCCGACCCCTTATTTTGAGACTGTGACCTCTAGTTCTAGACTCCAAAGCCAGGGGAAACATCCTCCCAGCATCTACCCTGTCAAGCCCTATAAGAATTTTATATGTTTCAATGAGATCACCTCTCATTCTTCTAAATTCTGGGGAATATAGGCCTAGTCTCCTCAATCTCTCCTCATAGGACAATCCCCCATCCCAGGAATCAGTCTAGTGAACCTTCATTGCACTCCCTCTAAGGCAATTATATCCTTCTTTAGGTAAGGAGACCAAAACTTTACACAGTACTCCAGGTGTGCTCTCACCAGGGCCCTATATAATTGCAGTAAACTTTTTTACTCTTATACTCCAATCCCTTTGTAAGAAAGGCCAACATACCATTTGCTTTCCTAATTGCTTGCTGTACCTGCATGTTAACTTTCAGTGATTCATGTACAAGGACACCCAGGTCCCTCTGAATACCAACATTTCCCAGTCTCTGACCTTTTAAAAAATACTCTGCTTTTCTATTTTTCCTACCAAATTGGATAACTTCACATTACTCCACATTTCTGCCATGTTCTTGTCCACTCACTTAATCTGTCTATATCCCTTTGCAGCCTCTTTGCATCCTCCTCACAACTTACATTCCCACCTAGCTTTGTATCATCAGCAAACTTGGATACATTACACTCGGTCCCCTCATCTAAGTCATTGATATAGATTGTAAAAACCTGAGGCCCAAGCACTGATCCTTGCGGTACCCCACTAGTTACAGCCTGCCAACCCGAAAATGACCCATTTATTCCTACTCTCTGTTTTCTGTCTATTAACCAATCCTCAATCCATGCTAATATATTACCCCAATCCCATGAGCCCTAATTTTGTGTAATAGCCTCTTGTGTTGCACCTAATCGAATGTCTTCTGAAAATCCAAATGCACTACATCCACTGGTTCCCCTTTATCTACCCTGCTAGTTACAACCTCAACAAACTCTAACAGATTTGTCAAGCACGATTTCTCTTTCATAAATCCGTGTTGACTCTGCCCAATTATATTATGATTTTCTAAGTGCCCTGTTACCACGTCCTTAATAATAGATTCTAGCATTTTCCCTACTACTGATGTCAGGCTAACTGGTCCACAGTTCCCTATTTTCTCTCTCCCTCCTTTCTTGAATAGCAGGGTTACATTTACTACCTTCCAATCCATGGGAACTGTTCTTGAATCTCGGGAATTCTGGAATATCTAAACCAATGCATCCACTATCTCTGTAGCAAATGTTTTATTCAAGTATGTGTATTTCTCAGGTAATGTCATGTTGTGATTGCCTCACTGTGTTTCTCCCTGTTCATTTGCACAGTATTTCGTTCTTGTTGTGCTCTAGTCATTGGCCCGGATTTTGCTTTAAGAATAACGGTGAGGCTATCAGCGCCCACCTTTATTATGGAGTAAATCGGACAACAACTTCCGGAGTCCGCACATGTGCAGTTAAACGTGGAAATCTGGAAGTTGCTGTCCGATTTGCCCTGCTCCTCCACAAGCTTCGCTGCACCGGTACCTCGCCGAGAGACTCAGCATTAACATATATGAAGGTGTGAAGTTGCAGTACTTACCCATTAGTTTCTCACTAAATACGCCAGAAAAAGTTAGGGCTGGTGCATTCAGGTGTAAGTGAACTTTTAATGGCATGCTAAGTCTTAGTTAGAGCCAGATAACCTCTCTAGCCCTGAAAATTTAATTTTACAAGTGTGAAGTTTCATTCCATCAGAATTTAATTATTGTTGGAGATTTAAAAAACACATTAAAATTATATTTTTTTCTGTTTCTTTCTGTCTCTTTTATCTCTCTTAATCACATATTTCTTTCCCCCTCTTTATTTTACTTGTTGCACCTGATTTTACATTGAATTAAATATTCTATCTTACACTTCCTCGTTTAGACTCTGCGTGGCTCAGTGAGGATTCTTCAGTCTGATTGGTTGAAGAGCCTTGCTGTTGTTTGACCTGCTCATACACACACCACAGATCCCCTGTAGAGGGCGCTGCACTGAAAAGGATCTCTAAATACCGTAAGTTGCCGCTCAAAAGCCCACAAAAAGTCTGTGGCCAGCTGTAAGTGTAAAGAACCGCAAGCGCTGTTTGTTTGCTGCTGACCACAGATTCCAGGCCAATGTTAAAGGCCACCAGCATGTATTTTCTCTAAATTAAATCCTATATAGGTAAACCAGGTGCTTTGTTATTGCTCAGGTTTATTCAGAAACCAACATTTTCACTGCCTTTGACACTTCTAATGCAAAATGCAGCAAATACCACAACACACAGGAAGCATATCAATTAATAGGAACTGTCATTGGCTATTGTGTCCCATCAAATCATTACCCTTTCATTTTTCTTAGAATGACGTCACATTCTGAGAAATCAAATATGCTTCAACGTTTAAAAAGCTAACATCTATTATAAATAATGTATTTTTCAATGTTGTAGCAGTTTTTATTCCAATTAAGTCTCACATTAATGTTTCTATTGATTGGTAATCGGCAAATGAACCTTTTAGGTTACTTTTGTTGAATTTTGAAATATAGTAGCGGTGAGATAGGAATTCCACCAAACGTTCAAATTACATCATTGACAAACTAGTAATGTGCCTGGTATTAATTTTTTGATTTGGTATAGCAGTGCTCAGTCATTTTAATGAAGAATTTTCTTAGAGTGAAGGGGGTGCTGCTGCTTCTGGTGGTGTCTGTGAGATGAATGTGCCAGTGCTGGCTCCAAGGTGCTATTATTGACCTTGCGAAGCAAAGGTTGTGTGGCACAGCAAAATAAAATACAATTGATAATGCCACCCATGCCACACTAAAGAAACATGTCCTTTGTTGCAACGTGGCAATCTTGTGCCACCACTAGAATTGTTAAGTACACACCTAAGCATATTATATCAGAAGTCGCACAACACCAGGTTATAGTCCAACAGTTTTATTTGAAATTACGAGCTTTCGGAGCTCTGCTCCTTCATCAGGTACAGTGAGGGAATACAAATCGATTACAAAGTATATATAGACAGAGAACAATGTGTCTGCAGAGATACAATCAGTCAGGGAGGCATTACATCAAAGACACAGCAGAATACAGCTAAGACAATGAGGTGGGGTCACAGGGGGTCCAACGTGTCAAATGCTACAGTCTGCAGTTAAGCTTTTAACTTTTTTTTAAAAACTGGAAATCACACCTGTGAACCAGACAACGATGTCGAGTCACGTTCTGTAGCGTGATATGAAACCGAGATCCCGGTTGAGGCCGTCCTCATGGGTGCGGAACTTGGCTATCAGTTTCTGCTCGATGATTTTGTGTTGTCGTGTGTCTCGAAGGCTGCCTTGGAGAACGCTAACCCGCAGATCTGAGGCAGACTGCAGCATTTGACACGTTGGTCCCCCTGTGACCCACCTCATTGTCTTAGCTGTACTCTGCTGTGTCTTTGATGTAATGCCTCCCTGACGGATTGTATCTCTGCAGACACATTGTTCTCTGTCTATATATACTTTGTAATTGATTTGTATTCCCTCACTGTACCTGACGAAGGAGCAGAGCTCCGAAAGCTCATAAGTTCAAATAAAACTGTTGGACTATAACCTGGTGTTGTGCGACTTCTCATTTTTGTCCACCCCAGTCCAACACCGGCATCTCCGCATCATGGATATTATATCAGCATAGAGCATGAGGGTTCTCGTGAAGCCAAATGCCAACCTTCCATCCATAACTTGCCCTGGAGTCCCTGTTGAAACCAACTCCCGCTCTGTCATGTGAGCTGGACCTTGAGTCTGGTATGATGTCTGCTGCTACTTCTGCATCCCGCTTTCTGTGAATTTTGCATTGTGCTGTAACCTGGATATGCTCCCTCATCAAGAAAATTGTGCAGGACTCTGATCCTGGTGTGATAAGGAGCTCAAATATCTTCATAGGTGGTGAGCGCAGCCTTGGTGTCATATTTGACCCCAAGATGAGCTTCACCATCCGTGCTATCACCAAGACCGGCTTCTTCCACCTCCTTAACATTGCCCGACTCTGCCCTTGCCACAGCTCATCTACTGCTGAAACCCTCATCCTATGTTACCTCTAGACTTGACTAATCCAACGCTCTCCTGGCCAGCCTCCAATCTTCCACCCTCCATAAACTTGAGCACATCCAAAACTCTGCTGCCCGTATCTAACTCGCACCAAGTCCCGATCACCTATCACCCCTGTGCTCGCTGACCAACATTGGCTCCTGGTTGAGCAACGCCACGATTTTAAAATTCTCATCCTTGTTTTCAAATCCCTCCATGGCCTCATCCCTCCCTATCTCTGTAACCTCCTCCAGCCCTACAGCCCTCCGAGATCTCTGCACTCCTCCAATTCTGGCCTCTTGTGCATCCCCTATTTTATTTGCTCCACCATTGTGGCCGCGCTTTCAGCTGTCTAGGCCCTAAACTCTGGAAATCCCTCCCTAAACCTCTCCACCTCACTATCTATTTCTCTTCCTTTAAGATGCTCCTTAAAACCTACCTCTTTGACCAAGCTTTTGGTCACCTGTCCTAATATCTCCTTATGTGGCTTGCTGTCAAATTCTGTTTGATAACGCTTCTGTGAAGCTCCTTGGGACGTTTTACTATGTTAAAGGCGCTATATAAATGCAAGTGGTTGAGAGATGGGGAATATAGTTTCTTGAATCCCAGCAGGAATTCAACAACTTGTAATGTTTCTTTCAGGTTCAACGTCTCCTACCAGGCCCTCAGGCCAAGGCAGAAGTTCTGAGGAGTACAGATTCCATCTCTCCCCAGAGGTAGTCTATCCTCTTTTGCACCCAATGAGCTTCAATTTTGTTTGAGAGGCCTGAGAGCAAACCTAAACATGATGGGTGACAATGAGGAGTGGGAGGATATTTTGCTGCTAAAGACTCCCCCCCACCACCCTACCCCTGAGACCACTCGCCAGCAACCGCCTGACAAAAGGTTCATTCAAAATCCTCAACTGAGCATACCTGCCCACCAAACACTTAAAAAAATGGTCCCTAAGGATTACCCAGGATTGCTGGAGAGAAGGTTGCAGGGTTGGTTTCATCAAAAGTACTACTCTTTAGGTGCAAATGTTCTAGTAAATGATCTGTCACCTTATTTGTAGGGCAAAAGACATCTTAATGGACTTTATAAAAGGCGTTGGAGCCTAGAGGTGAGAGGAGGATGACTTGTCTGATAATGTTTTTTCTTGCATCGTCCTCCTTTCAAGAGTGTAAAGAGCCTCTCAGTTAGAAGATCAATATCCAAGTCCTAAACAGACTGCACTTTATAGAGAGTCGGGGACAAGGATAGAGTTTGATGTGGAACAGAAAACTTCTCTTCTTGGGGACAGCTTTAGAAGTAGAGGAAATGTGGGAGTTCCTTTCAACATCATGTACAAATCTGAGAGTTGAAGTTTTTTGAAAAGGGAATGAAGTAAATAGTGGGGTGCAGTGAGCTTGGCTTGTGTGGTACAATGTGGCATCATCAGCACACACCAGATCATTATATGTAGTAACACGAGAGAAAGGAAACTCAAGCTCCTATTGGTAAGTATGTGTTAATAATTTGGTGTGTTAGCATTAAAGGTGTTTTAGTGCATCTTTACCCATGCTCTCCCAGTGTTACCATTATATTACTAATTGATTTGGGGGTACGGTACTTTTAACTGGTCTGAAACCTGTAACTTTGATTAACATGAATGTCTATTTACATTTGTCCTCTCCATGGTCCTTTCCTTTAAGCCCGACACCTTACGGAAATCCTTCCAGACTCTCCGAGTACATTGATCTCTCCTGTGATGGTCTCTCAGACCTGATACACCATCTAAGTATTAGTGGCGTACTCCTCCACTCTGTAGAGAGCACTTCACTCTGCTGTCACACGATGATCTCTAGGTCTTGATCTATAAATCTTGCTTTGTATTCTGTGCTCTCCCTTCATTTTTCCGTGCGCATTTCAATGCTGGAAAGCCCCACAGTGCACTACTTATACCTATTAAGTGGTTGTTTCGCTCGCTGAGCAGCGCGCTTCTGAGTGCTTTATGACTGACTATTCAGTTGTGCGTTTTTTTACCGCACATAAACACACCTGAACTTCCAGGAAACAAAGTTGTCCGTTCCTGCGAGTTTGTTAAAAAAGCGGCAAAGATTTTAATTCCTCCTTTAATTTCCTATGCCATGTGTGCAACAAATAAATAACTGATGGAAAACTGACATGACAATAGTCATTTCAGCAACTGTACACTCAAGCGCAAAAATACTGCGGACGCTGGATATCTGAAATAAAAACAGGAAATGCTGGAAACCTCAGCAGGTCAGGCAGCATCTGTGGAGCGAGAAACAGAGTTAACAGCCGGAATTTTCCGGGGTGGTAGCAGGCGCGATCGATGGCGGGTCGGGTGGGAAAGTTGTTAGCTGTCATCCCGCCCCCACGCGCCTTACCCCAGGCGTATCTGTCATCGCTGAGCCGACCCGACCGGTAGCGGCGGGCAACCCAATTGAGATGATTAACATCTAGTTGTCAGACCCTTAACAGGCTTTTTTAACTTACTTTTTAAAATTTAACTGCATGGCCACGGCAACCACGCTGCTCGGGAAGCACGTCTGTCAACCTGAGGCGGGAGCTCAGTGGCCATTGCTCCAGCTGATTACTTGACAGCATCAAATGTACAGTAAAAGCTCCCACCTGACAGATGATCACTTTCCTCAGGCAGAAGCTGTTGCTCAGTCCATTTCCAGCACAGATTCTGCAGGCTGCAAGTGTTTCCAACAAAGTCTCCATCCAGTGTCACCTCATTGGAAGAACTCGCTCACCATTGACAGAATGCTTCTGTCATCTGTACTTCACCTGCCATCTATTCCATCAACATGGGTGCCGTTTATACTGTCTCACCTTGGTCCTCAGAATCGGACCACGATCAGCCCCAACACCAGCAGCACCAGGCACACCAGCAGCACCAACAACAACACCAAACTTCTCCGCAATCACCTGATGCTGCACAGGACACAGGGCATCAGCACCCGAGCACGTTGCTGCCTGGGAGGCCAGGAATGTCCTTATCATGTCTAGATTTACTTAACTTTACGCTGTACACCCATATGGCTGCCACATGATGCGCCAGGTTGGCACCACCCCACACCAATAACATAAAGCATCCCTACAATGCCCAAGCCATTCCTTTCACTCTCATCACCATTGCGGGGAGTACCATTATGTCTCACCATTCACTGCAACTCACTAAGCCACTTCCAAAGGTGCACACAAATCTGTCCAAGTGTTGAAAATAAAGATTTTTATGTTTGACACCACGTTAACAGAAATTTTACAGAAACATTGGCTAAAACACCCAAGTGCTTACCCTTGTGTGTTGTTAGTTGGTATGATTGCACAAGGATGAGGGTGAGTGTGAGGGGTGGCGAGTGAGATGGGGATGTGATAATGTAGATAGAGAGGGATGGGTGAAGGTGCAAGATATGTTGGTGTGAGTAAGGATGTGCAGGAGTAGGGTTGGGAAGGCAGAGTGATGGGGATGTGATGAGAGGCACAGCAGGATGAAGTTGAGTGTGGCTTTGCACTAACGTTTCCTGATCTAACGAGATCATTGACAGGAAACAGAGTAGTGGTGAACGGTTGTTTATTGGACTGGAGGAAGGTACACAGTGGTGTTCCCCAGGGGTCGGTACTAGGACCACTGCTTTTCTTGATATATATTAATGACTTAGACATGGGTGTACAGGGCACAATTTCAAAAATTGCTGATGACACAAAACTTGGAAGTATAGTGAACAGTGAGGAGGATAGTGATAGACTTCAAGAGGACATAGACAGGCTGGTGGAATGGGCGGACACGTGGCAGATGAAATTTAATGTAGAAAAGTGCAAAGTGATACATTTTGGTAGGAAGAATAAGGAGAGGCAATATAATCTAAAGGGTACAATTCTAAAGGGGGTTCATGAACAGAGTGACCTGGGGGTATATGTGCACAAATTGTTGAAGGTGGCAGGGCAGGTTGAGAAAGCAGTTAAAAAAGCATACGGGATCCTGGGCTTCATAAATAGAGGCATAGAGTACAAAAGCAAGGAAGTTATGATGAACCTTTATAAAACACTGGTTCGGCCTCAACTGGAGTATTGTGTCCAATTCTGGGCACTGCACTTTAGGAAGGATGTGAAGGCCTAAGGGAGGGTGCAGAAAAGATTTACAAGAATGGTTCCAGGGATGAGGGACTTCAGTTCTGTGGATAGACTGAAGAAGCTGGGGTTGTTCTCCTTAGAGCAGATAAGGTTGAGAGGAGACTTGATAGAGGTGTTCAAAATCTAGACAGAGTAGATAGAGGGAAACTGTTCCCATTGGCAGAAGGATCGAGAACCAGAGGACACAGATTTAAGGTGATTGGCAGAAGAACCAAAGACGACATGAGGAAAAACATTTTTACGCTGCGAGTGGTTATGATCTGGAATGCACTGCCTGAAAGGGTGGTGGAGGCAGATTCAATTGTGGCTTTCAAAAGGGAATTGGATAAGTACCTGAAGGAAAAAAATTTGCAGGGCTACGGGGAAAGGGCGGGGGAGTGGGACTAGCTGAAGTGCTCTTGCAGAGAGCCAGCACAGGCTCGACGGGCCGAATGGCTTCCTTCTGTGCTGTAACCATTCTATGTTTCTATGATTCTATGATTGAAACGGCACCCAGGTCCTCCTGAACACATCCCTGCTCGTGACCTCCTCTGCAATCTGCAACCAGGCTGTTTTTGTCTGCTGGGGAGGTTTCTTCCGCCCATCGGCAGGGAGGAGGATCTCCCTGCATGCTCTGACTCCCTCCATAGGCATATGGAGGGAGTCATCGGAGAACTTGGGTGCAGCCCTCTGCCTCTGTGCGGTCATTGTCAGTGTTTGCAGCACTCCAATGCTGTAGCGCACTGACAGCACTATGTTAGATTAAACTTCAAATCTAATGTGGCCATGGCCCCTTTAAATATGATGCGGAGATGCCGGTGTTGGACTGGGGTGGACAAAATTGAGAGGTCGCACAACACCAGGTTATAGTCCAACAGTTTTATTTGAAATCACAAGCTTTCGGAACTATCGCTCCTTCCTCAGGTGAAGTAAATTGGATACAGAATCGTCAGAGCATATATAGATGGAAAAAAAAGCATGTGTACTTTACAATTGCAGACCAATAAATTAAATCATCCTGACTATCTGCCGAGGTGTGATAAAGTTAATTAAGTCAGCCAGGAAGGTACCACATCAAAAGACATAGCAAGATACAACTGAGACAATGAGGTGAAGTCGCAGGGGTTCTAACGTGTCAAAAGCTGCCGTCTGTATGTAAAACAAAAAGCTTTAAAAAAAAAATTTACTTTTTTACTGGGAAAATTTTTACTTTTTTACTGGGAATCACATCTGTGAACAAGCTAACGACGACTCGAGTCCGGATCACGTCATGTATCGTGACATAAACCCAAGATCTCGATTGAGACCGTCTTGATGAGTGCAGAACTTGGCTATCAGTTTCTGCTCGATGATTTTGCGTTGTCGTGTGTTTCTAAGGTTGCCTTGGAGAACGCTTACCCGCAGATCCGAGGCTGAATGTCCTTGACTGCTGAAGTGTTCCCCGACTGGGAGGTAACAATCCTGCCTGGCGATTGTTGCGCGGTGCTCGTTCATACGTTGTCTCAGTGTCTGCATGGTCTCGCCGATGTACCATGCCGCGGTGCATTCTTTCCTGCAACGTATGAGGTAGACAACGTTGGCCGAGTCACATGAGTATGTACCATGTACCTGGTGGGTAGTGTCCTCACGTGTGATGGTGGTATCTGTGTTGATGATCTGGCATGTCTTGCAGAGTTTGCCATGGCAGGGTTGTGTGGTGTCGTGGTCGCTGTTATCCTGAAAGCTGGGTAATTTGCTGCGAACGATGGTACTTCTGAGGTTAGGCGGCTGTTTGAAGGCAAGTAGTGGAGGCGTGGGGATGGCCTTAGCGAGGTGTTTGTCGTCATCGATGACATGTTGAAGGCTGCGAAGAACATGTCGTAGTTTCTCCGCTCCGGGGAAGTACTGGACGACGTAGGGTACCCTGTTGGTTGTGTCCCGTGTTTGCCTTCTGAGGAGGTCTATGCGATTTTTCGCTGTGGCCCGTCGGAACTGTCGATCGATGAGTCGAGCGTCATATCCCGTTCTTACGAGGGCGTTTTTCAGCGTCCGTAGGTGTCCATCGCGTTCCTCCTCGTCTGAGCAGATCCTGTGTATTCGCAGGGCTTGTCCATAGGGGATGGCTTCTTTAACATGGTTAGGGTGGAAGCTGGAGAAGTGGAGCATCGTGAGGTTGTCCGTGGGCTTGCGGTAGAGTGAAGTGCTGAGGTGTCCGTCTTTGATGGAGATTCGTGTGTCCAGGAATGAGACCGATTCTGAGGAGTAGTCCATGGTGAGTTTGATGGTGGGATGGAACTTGTTTATGTTATCGTGTAGTCTTTTCAGTGATCCTTCGCCATGGGTCCAAAGGAAGAAAATGTCGTCGATGTATCTGGTGTACAGCGTTGGCTGGAGGTCCTGTGCAGCGAAGAAGTCTTGCTCGAACTTGTGCATGAAGATGTTGGCGTATTGGGATATTTAAATATCCCAGCTGAAAACGCGTCATGAATGACATCACCAGACCCGCTCCATTTAATTGGGCCGGGTAACTCGCTGGCCGGGCTCAATAGGCCCCATTAACGTAAGTTCGTTTTCTGCAGCGGGATGGAGCCAGCAGCGGGGTCGCGACCCGCCACGGCCACGGCCCACCCGGACCCACCGAAGTAGGCAAAATTCCGGCCGGTGTCCCTGTTTCTCGCTCCACAGTTGCTGCATGACCGACTGAGTGCGTCTAGCATTTTCTGCTTTAATTTTTAATAAATATTCTAACACTGATTTCCTTTGGCCTTGATGTACAATATTGTGCCCAGTATAAATAATTGAAGTAAACATAAATATTTTATTGGTGTTGAAATTATTTGTCAAAAAAAACTCTGCTGCTATTCATAGGTTAGATTTGAATGAAGGCGCCTGATTAGGCAGAGATTCTGCCTGTTACTGAGATCCAGAATGTAAATTAGAAAATCAGAAAGGGCACTTAGCATAAAATAAAACATTCACTCGATTCTGAGGTTCTGTACATCACATACTTTGTGCAGTAGTAGTGTAATGGGATGATGTCTATGTTAAATCTAGAAAAATAAAATAGCAACTTCAAAAGATCTTTTAATACATTCTCTTCCCACTCAAAGCCTGTTTCTAATGCAGCCACTTGGAAGCTGCTGCTCATTTCACTAGGTTCCAATAACAACAAATATAACTTGCATTTATATAGCACCTTTAAAGTAGTAAAACGTCCCAAGGTGCTTCACAGGAGCGTTATCAAACAAAATTTGACACCGAGCCACAGATTAGGGCAGATGACCAAAAGCTTGGTGAAAGAGATAGGTTTTAAAGAGCGTCTTAAAGGAGGCAAGAGAGGTAGAGGTGGAGAGGTTTAGGGAGGAAATTCGAGAGTTTAGGTTCTCGGTAGCTGAAGGCACGACCGCCAATGGTGGAACGATTAAAATCGGGGATGCGCAAGAGGCCATAAATGGAGGAGCGCAGATGTCTCGGAGGATTGCAGGGCTGGAGGAGGTTACAGAGAAAGGGAGGGGGGCGAGGCAATGGAGGGATTTGTAAACAAGAATGAGAATTTTAAAATCGAGTCGTTGCTCAACTGGGAGGCAATGTATGTCAGTGAGCACAGGGGTGATGGGTGAACGGGACTTGGTGCGAGTTAGGACACGGGCAGCAGAGCTTTGGATGAGCTCAAGTTTACGCAGGATAGAATGTGGGAGGCCAGCCAGGAGTGCATTGGAATAGTCAAGTCTAAAGGTAACAAAGGCATGGATGAGGGTTTCAGCAGCAGATGAGCTGAGGCGGGGCGGAGTCCAGGAAGAGAAGACGGGCTCTATCTCTACTAAGGCCATCAGTGTTTGCAGTCACAATACCACTGGCACCGATCAAAATATAGCCGTCATTCTAAAAGTAAAATATGATTGATTTCATTTCCAATCATCTCTCAACTCAAAACTAATTTCCCATAATTTTGGCTAATACTAGATATCAGGCAGTAGAATTCCAGAGTTATCTTTCGCAAAAAATGTGATGTCTCATATTTCTACGCAGGGTATAAATACAGTAATCAGCTTGGAAGCTGTGGAATATTACAAAATAAATCAGTTTGTGTTTTGAGGAATGCAATAGTCGTTCCTTTGAAATGTCCTCTCCTTTTTCCTCCTAATCTCTGAACATGTCCTCCATATGTTCCTCCTCTTCCTCTTCGACTCAAGGATCATACATGCCAATGACCAACGTTTCAAGCTGACAATTAAGTAAGAAAGACATTGGGGGCGATTTTGTGACTGGGGGCACGTTGGAGGCGGGACTGCTGCCTGTCGGCCTCCATCAACTCCTGGCCAATCCACGCTATTTTCCCTTGATTGACCTTGTTAAGCCCGCCCAGGTTTAGCAGGCCAATTAAGGGAAAGCCGGTTGCAGAGAACATCAACGTATGACGTTTCATCTGTCAAAAATTTTTGACAGATGAATTGTCATCGTTTGATAGCTCTGTGAAGCTGTCAAACAGTGATATTCTCTGCAGTTTGATGAGGTCTTGCACATAAGACCTCACCAAACTTCTTTGTTTTACAGAAATGAAATGGTTGTTGCATCTGAGAATGCAACGGCCATCTCTCATCCCCAACGGGGAGGTCCGAGACTCTCCGCATACAAACCGACTGAAGCCTGCAGGAAGAAACAAAGGTAAGTACACTTTTAAAAACACTTTGCACTTACCTCAGATACTCACCTCTCCACTCTTGCACCCATCACTTACCTTCACACCACACTTTTGCACCCCCCTGACCCCCACAGACCCAGTACTTGCCTCGCTGAGCTGGCGGGTTTCGGAGCCTTCGGGAAGCGTGCACTTGTGAGGGCACAAACGGGATAATCCTATTTTCTGCCTGTTAACTACCTGTAACAGGCAGTTAATAGGCTTTAATCCCGTCCCGCCTCCAAGGAGACGGGACCCGGCGCGAGACGGCTACCCGCCTCCTGGCAAGATGGCATGGAGGTGGGTTGGGGGCAGGTTGGGCACCCGCCCCCAAATTCTGCCATTTTCCTGGCAGTCCCGCCTCCATACTCGCCTCCCCAGGGCTGGCAAAATCGCCCCCATTGTATTTTTATAGCACCTTTCATGTCCTCGGAGCATCCCAAAGTATTTTACAGCAGATTCATTACTTTTGGAAGTCGTTTGCAATGCCTAACCAACACTTTTAATTTTTCTTGTCTTTTCTCCTACACTTTCCACCCTTGCTGGTGACTTGTAGAGGACTTATCTTTCCACTTAGGGTTCTCAATTTACAAAAAAAAAAGGAAATTTGGAACCTATGTGGGTTTTTGGAAATGGTTTCCTGCTGATACTGAGCTAATTGGTCCTATCATACTCCATCTGTCCTTCGGTTAACTAGCCAGACAGGACTAACTATCAAATTGGAGTGAAGCCTGTTGCTAAACTGATGGTGTCACTACAGGCTGGAATGGTGGCTGGTTGCTAAGCTGATGATGGCCTGTCTCCTGTTGCTAAAGCAATGATATTGTTAGAGCTTCCCAAACTGAGGTGATTAGTTATCTCACTACACCTGCGAGCAAGAGGCAGCAAGAGCAAGTGTAAGTAAACGATTAAATAAAACAGTGTGTCTTGTTTTACTTTTGACAACAACATCCTCTGAAACCTGTACTGGTTTTTATTGGACTGTTCCATCAGTCGAGCAGGTGAGAGATCACATTGGTTGTCATTCTCGGTGGCACACACAGGCAGGTGAGTGAGCGACACCTTAGCGCAAACACTGTGCTAGTAGTTAAAAGGTTCGCTTGGATTCCTTGCCCTTTATTTGTGTATGATGCGGAGATGCCGGTGTTGGACTGGGGTGGACAAAAGTGAGAAGTCGCACAACACCAGGTTATAGTCCAACAGTTTTATTTGAAATCACAAGCTTTCGGAGCGGCTGCTCCTTCGTCAGGTGAAGTGAAGAAATACAAATGGGCACAGCATATATAGACAGAGATCAATGCCTGTGCAGAGAACAAAGACAGACGACTACAGTTAATCTTTCTGACTGCCCTTTATCACACCTCGGCAGAGAGACAATCACGGCAATCAAATCCAACCAGGAAGACACCACATCAAAGACGATAGCAAAATACAACAAAGACAATGAGGTGGGGTCACAGGGGGTCTAATGTGGCAGAGGCTGCAGTCTGTATGGAAAACCAAAAACTTTAAACTTTTTACTTTTTTTACTGGAAATCACATCTGTGAACAAGCCAACGATGACTCGAGTCTGGATGACTTTACGTCAGGTGGGGTTACATGTAGCGTGACATGAACCCAAGATTATTTGTGTACACAGTAGGCTAGCTACTCCTTGCTTACCTGCTGTAGTTTATGTCCCTTTTGTGCTCGGGAAATAATACCCTCAGCCGCTCTCACCTGCCTGACACAGGTCACGGGATGTCACGTCTCTCTCCATCCAACTGCTGATCTTTGTCGGCCCCTGAGATTGATGTGCTGGGGGGCTGCAATGCCTTCAGCTGGTTATCTGCAGCTTGCACAGCCGCTGGTTCTTTTCTCACTCTCCTGTTTTTTTTTTTGTCTACCTGTCAAGCAGCGGTCTTTTTTTTGAACCAATGTGTTAATGAAGTGCTGTTTTGTTGAATTTTTCTGTGAAATTATACACACTGTAAACAAAGCCTTATCTGAGCTGCTGGCAGGGTTGTTGGTTGTCACAGGAAGCGCACAGCATGCACTCACGATCACACTTACTGCACTGACATCTGCCCTCTACAAGGGAGAGATTTACATCAACATATTCTGCACTGAGGATATTTACACAACTGATGCCCGTCTATCAGACCGGGCTGCCTCTAACACGGAGTTCATCACCTTTTTATGATTATGATCAAAGTTTCCAAGATGATACTCTTTATTCAGAAATTAGAATATGTAATTTAAAAAAAAGTTCCCTTTCCATTATAGCCAACCCCTTCAAGTACAATAGGTCCAGTTTGTGCTGGCTGCTAGTTCTTGAATTTTGGCCCATTTACTCCCCCTGTGCAATGTGCAATACAAAAGGCATCAAGGGGTATGGGGAGAGAGTGGGAATATGGTATTGAGATAGAGGATCAGCCATGATCATATTGAATGGTGGGGCAGGCTTGAAGGGCCGAATGGCCTACTCCTGCTCCTATTTTTCTATGTTTCTATGTGCAGTGCTTCCACCACTGTTTCTGGTAGCATGCACACACACAGCTGAAGGTACAACCCTAGCTTTTGTTTTCTGGCTGCTGACCAGAGAAGCTCCATAGAGGCAGGTCCATGTTGCCGGCCTTTATAGACTGGTTGAGTGTTTGTCCTAGTTGTGATTTAGGGGGTGGGGGGAAATGACATCAACTGCGACAATTCTCTGTGCCACCAGCGGCCTCGTTCACTTTACACTGATGCTAACTGAGGTTCGGGCTCCTGCCGATGGCCATCCTGCAAGGTGACTGCAGCGTAACGGTGCTGATCTGGAATGAATAAAGTTTGCACGGCGAGCATCTGTAGAAATGGTGTCTGTTGTCTTAAAAGTACCCAACAAGGATTTGTGTTTAAAAAGCTGCCACCTTCCAAATCACCAGTAAAGGAAAACATGCAGGATAAATTTAGTTTTGTTGCTATAGGTAGTGACGTTAGAAATGTGTACAAAATGAATGTGTCCATCGTCCTCCCTTACTTCTTATTGTAAAGAGCCCCACGATAACTTCAAAGAATCATAGACTCAAAGAATGATACAGCACAGAAGGAGGCCATTCGGCCCATTGTGCCTGTGCCGGCTCTTGGAAAGAGTGATCCAATTAGTCCCACTCTTCTGCTCTTTCCCAATAGCCCTGCGAATGTTTTCCCTTCAAGTATTTATCCAATGTGAGGAGTTGCCATATAAATGCAAAGGGCTGTTGTTGTTTATAATAACACTGTACATAGCAATTCTCCTCCCCTCTCCCTGCTATGTGTTATCTTTAGTGTGGTAACGTTGCATTCAAGTGAAGTAACATTGTGGTGCGATTGGTGTGTTGCATTAAATCCTTGTCCTTATCTTTAAATCCCTCTTTGGCCTCACTCCATCCTATCTCTGTAATCTCCTCTGGTGATATATCACCCCAGCTCCCCCCCTCTTCCCAGAACACTCCATTCCTTGACCTTAGCCTTTTTGCACCCTCCCCCCCCCCGCCCCCGCCCCCCCCCCCCCACCGTCCCATCATTAGTAACAAAGCTTCAGCTGCCTGGATTCTACTCTCCGGAATTCCTTCCCTAAACCTCACCACTGCTCTCTGCTCCTTCGCAAAACCCATCTCTCTGACTCAGTCTTCAGTCGCTCCTCCTAGCCTCTCTTTTCCTGAATTGGTGTCCATTTTCGTGCCCATCTTGGGATGTTCTTTATGCTAAAGGCCCGATATAAATACACGTTGTTGTTCTGTCCTAGCAGTTTGCAAAAAGTTTGAAAAATAATTGCCAATGGTTTTCAACAAAGTGGCTCGTTAAATTAGTTAACTTTTTTTTCCAATGTGAGTGCCACATCCTTGGTTTATAGACATATAGGGGGTGATTTTGTGACTGGGGGCGAGTTGGAGGTGGGACTGCTGCTTGTCGGGTTGATGTCCCGCCTCCATCGATTTGTGGCCAACCCACACAATTTCCCTTGATTGACCTTGTTAAGCCCGCCCAGTGGGCTTAGCAGGCCAATTAAGGGGAAGCCGGTTGCTGAGCACGTCAATGTATGATGTTTCATCTGTCAAAAATTTTTGACAGATGAATTGTCATCGTTTGACAGCTCTGTGAAGCTGTCAAACAGTGACATTCTCTGCAGTTTGATGAGGTCTTGCATGCAAGACCCCATCAAACTTCTTTCTTTAACAGAATTGAGATAGTTGTTGCATCTGTGAATGCAACGGCCACCTGTCAATCCCAACGTGGAGGTCCGAGAGTCTCTGCATACAAACCGACTGAAGCCTGCAGGAAGAAACAAAGGTAAGTACACTTTTAAAAACACTTTGCACTTACCTCAGATACTCACCTCTCCATTCTTGCACCCATTACTTACCTTCACATCACACTTTTGCACCCCCGACCCCTGCAGACCCACTACTCGCCTCGGTGACCCTGGCGGGTTTTGGAGCCTTCGGAAAGCCCGTACTTGTGTGGGCAAAATGGGTAGTTAATAGGCTTTAATCCCTTCCCGCCTCCAAGGAGACGGGATCCGGCGTGGGACGGCTACCCGCCTCCTGGGAAGATGGCATGGAGGCGGGTTGGGCATCCGCCCCCAAATTCTGCCATTTTCCTGCCAGTCCTGCCTCCAAACTCCGCCTCTCCAGGGCTGGCAAAATCACCCCCTAAGGGTGTAAATATATCAGACTGCAAGCCAGTTGTGACCTTTCCAATGATTGTATTTTTGAAGTAATTGTTACCCATGCCAACTGTGTAAGAATATACTGTCATGGTAAACTTGACTGAATCTAAAAGTGACCAAATGTACCGACAAGCTTTGAGGGCAAGAGACTGCTTGGCTAAAACATGATGTGCTCATATTTTTCCTTCAAAAGATAAGATCTTGAAAATTCTGTGAGAACCACGAGTCAACAACCTGCAAATGTAAAAACAATGGGCTGGATTTTGATACTGGGGCGGGTTGGGGTCGTGTTATCCAAATTCCGTGTTATCCACATGACTCTCATGAGATGTGTGTAACAAACACGATTTTCCCCTGATTGGGCAATTGAGTTCCAGTGTGTGGGAACCCCTGGCCCAATTAGCTTTTCCAGTCTGAAAGTCGCCTCTGATGACGTCATCATTGCTGCTGCTTTTAAGGTCTGCAAGAGGCCTTGCTTCCTTTGCAGACTGCCAACCTTCTGGCCTTTGTTCCTACATTGACCTGGAGGCATCATGTGTACCAACAAAAACAAGTCTGCTCCAAGATTCGAGGACGCCGCCCTGCAAGCCCTGATAGATGGAGCAAGAGATCATAAGGAGGTGCTCTTCCTTTCTTCAGGGAGAAAGAAGCCTCCTCAGCAAACAAAGGCTGTGTGGCTCCAGGTGGGCCAGGAGGTGACTTCTCTATCCTTGATCAACTGATCTTGGATTCAATGCCGCAAAAGATTTCATGACCTTGTGCGCACTGGAAAAGTGAGTATGACTTTCCCATCACCCTCAATCTGATGCCCTTTGCCTCTCCTCACCAGCACTCAGCTTTAGCAACCTCTTCCTCCACATCCCACTTGACACTGACATCCCTGCTCCCTTACCCATTCCCTCTCTCTCTATGGTCACATTCACCTAACTATTCCACTATGCAGCCCTCACACTCCCTATCACTGTCATGCTATGCAAACAACTTACAACACACAGGATGGGCCCTTGGTCTTTCCACCTCACTCCATCTTTGCTTCCTTATAAGCATCTATGAGATGGATTCTATAAACTCTCTCCTTCATTCTCACTCAAACTCCACTTGTCTCCCTCATTGCAGGAAAAGAGAGCTCACAATAAATGCGAAAGAGCGAGGACAGGAGGAGGGCCACCCTCAGTAGCCCAGCTCACCCCCTGGGAGGAGGCAGCCCTGGAGATCGTGGGACTCGATGATGATGCGCAAGAGGGGGTCAGGCAGACGGGCGCAGCAGAGCAAACCGGTGCCAGAATAGTTGTTCATCTCTCTCATTGACATTGCATGAGTCGCTGATAATGATTCTGAAGCTCTAACAGTTGGACTTATGATCATCTGCAATATGCACTGTGCATGTCGCCTTGGCCTCACATCTCTGACTTTTTCCTTTACTCCCCCACAGGACCATCGCAAGCACCTGTCCCCACCATCCAGGAGGAACAGCCTGAGGCTCAAGACTCCTCAGAGGAAGCTGAAACCTCTGAGGGCGCAGCGTCAACACAATTCAGCCAGGCCAGCACCAGCACAGAGATTCACACCTCGGTGGGACCCTCGCGAGATAGAGTAGTGTTGTCACCTGGTATATCACAGCTCACAAGTGAGCCTCAGCAGATGGTGTAGACAGGGAAAGCAGTGGAGAGTCCTCGTCGGAGGGCGCAGGACTCTTCCAGCTCGGCTCAGCTGCATGTCGACCCTATGCCTCTGGGTCCATCCACAAGAACAGCGGTGCTGGAACTCCAGGAACAGATGCAGGAGTCTCTGGCAGGTTTTGTCTCCAGGGTCACTGCGAGTGTGGAGCGAATGGAGGAGTCTATTGCGAACATGAGCAGAGCCTTTGTGGAGTCATTGGAGCATGAACGCATCACCATGGAAAGGATGGCAACCTCCATGGAAGTGATAAGTCGCTAGAGTGCAGAAAACATGGTGAGTGTTCTGAATAGAATGACATCTCTGGAAGAGCGATGGACATCTATTGAACAGAGAAACCAGACCTTCATGGAAGTCCTTCTGAGTAGGACTGCCAGTGCAGATACGGGTCCCCATGGCCCCCCTGATGTGCAGCAAGGTGCTCTCAAGCCACTTGCAAGCGCTGAGGTGGGCCTGACCCATGAGAGGGATGATGGTGGCAGACAACAAGGAAGTGGGGGCTCCTCTCCAAGCGCTCACACTTCCATGCCACTGACAAGTCCTCGGTCAGAGCCCCACCAGAGTCCACACCCAACTGAGATCGGCGTCTCAACCCCTGCACAGCCGCAGGAGCAGCAGACTGTTGGCGAGCCCTCACAGGCTCGGCACCCCAGAGGACGCCCGCCCAAGGTGTCGAGACAGGAGCAGCAACAGAGTGAGCAAGGGGCCTCCACATCTGCTGATGCCAAGGGGGAACCAACACGTAGAAGCACGCGTAAGAGAAAGAAACTGCACAAATAGTCACAAGGTTTGTCACTTGGGTGAAATGTTATGTTTAATTGTGATAAGCCATCAGTAGCTTCCTGTAAATAAAAAATCTGATGGCTACTGCTGCAGTTGTGGCCTGTGTCATCTCGCTATTGGGATTTCCACATTGCGGGCTTAGGAGGAGTAGCAGTTGTCAGAATGATGGTCAGAGTGCTAGGAAGACGATGGGTCCTGGCCATTAACGATGCTGTGGCAAGAAGCTGCGAGGCACAAGTGGTTGCTTGGCTAGGCTAGGCAAATCTGGCCAAGATGAGAGCGTTCCTTGCGTCCCAGCCAGCAATGGTCTCGCGTATTGCCGCCGCTGGTTGATGCGCCTCTGCCAGATGTTCGTTTTCTCTCTCCTCCTCCTCCTTGTCCTCATCTGATGTCCAGGGGGAAAGGAACCGAATGGTTCCCATTCTTCTGGTAGATGCCTCAGTTGAGGAAGCGCTGAGTCAGGGTGGGGTGAGGGGTTTTCCAGGAGCTCACACTGGAGATGGGTGTCAGGCTCCAAACTTCCACAACAATGAGTAGGCCTGCTAAAGTTTCCGCAGACCTGAAACAACTAAGTTCTGCCACCTGCAAATGATGATTGCTCCAAACTACTCTTTTAGCAAGCTAAATGTGTACCCGCCAGGTTTCACCGTCGTGTTTCAGAGGAGGCGTGCATCACGTGGAAAACCAGTAAAAATCCGAAAGGCCTCTGAAAATGACATTTTGGAGCCAATTAGGAGCTTGTCAATGGCCTTAAGGGCCTATCCCGCCTCTTGGAGGCGGGTCGGGAACTGGATCTGAAAATGCGCACCTGGGAAAATTCGGCGGAGGTGGGATGGGTGCGGGATCGGGCCCGCCCGCCTTTTTTTCCAATTTTAACTCCCCACATGCCTCCAATCCCGCCTCAACAGCCCTATGAAAATCCAGCCCAATGACTCTCTCCAACCCTTGAATGTCTGGGGTGGTTAACTAAGCGTCAAAACAGATAGAAGGAGAGAGAGAAAAACAACGTTAATCACACAGTTTGGGACATGAATGCTGTGGGCGAGTTGCCAAGTTTTGGGGTAGAAGGGATATTGTGGACTGACATTCATGGCTTCAGTCGATGGTGACCTGGTCAGTTAAAGTAATCGTTGAATTGACCTCTCATCTGGTGTTAGTACGTATGTGGTTTTGCTTATAATCACCTGAGCTTAAAGTAAATGATTTTAGATGCTTTCTTGTAATAAGTACATGAATTGAGTACAGCTTGTATTCTGGTACTTACTTGTAACCTCTTGTTGATTTTTTAAGTAAAAAAGTTTCACAGCTTCATTGGGATTTGTGTTGTCTGTTCCACGGGTCTGAACTCTATAAACTGTCAGACAATCAGAATGTCTAACAACTGCGACCGTAATCACTGCGCGCAGTCATCTTCCCCTGTGGGATGGCAATGCAACTTTAACTGTCTCTGAAGAACTTCATTATTTGAATGACAACCCAAAATAAAGGCAATTGGAACCTGTGACATTGCAGTTTTGAATACTGGTTTCAATTCTTTAGCTGCAAAGACAAATCACTATTTGAAGTTTGAAGCAGAGATTGAAATAGAGTACAGAGTTATTTGATTCCTTCATTTTAATAAGTGTTTTGTTGCTCCACTGTGTCACAGCAGAAGGCTATGCAAATCTACTCAAACAATATTTTCTGCTAAACATCACCTGCTTATCAGAAACTTCAAACAGCATGTATCACATGGGCCACAATACTAAACTACATTCAAATGATACAAGCATTGCTTTGGGAGTCAGGAGACGAGACAGTCGCCGCAGAATACCCAGTCTCTGACCTGCTCTTGGTGCTCCATACTTAAAGGGGCACCAATGTCACAATGATTCAGCTGCTGCACTGATAAGACCTCGGCCTCTCAAGCTGCTCCCCCAACCTAAATTGATGTAATACAAATATTTTTCCCCATTATAATGTATGGGTAATTTTTTTTTTTGTTTATGGGATGTGGGCGTTGCTGGCAAGGCCGGCATTTATTGCCCATCCCTAATTGTCCTTGAGAAGGTGGTGGTGAGCCGCCTTCTTGAACCGCTGCAGTCCGTGTGGTGAAGGTACTCCCACAGTGCTGTTAGGGAGGGAGTTCCAGGATTTTGACCCAGCGACGATGAAGGAACGGCGATATACTTCTAAGTCAGGATGGTGTGTGACTTGGAGGGGAACTTGGAGGTGCTGGTGTTCCCATGCGCCTGCTGCCCTTGTCCTTCTAGGTAGAAGAGGTCGCGGGTTTGGGAGGTGCTGCCGAAGAAGCCTTGGCGAGTTGCTGCAGTGCATCTTGTAGATGGTACACACTGCAGCCACGGTGCACCGGTGGTGGAAGGAGTGAATGTTTAAGGTGGTGGATGGGGTGCCAATCAAGCGGGCTGCTTTGTCCTGGATGGTGTTGAGCTTCTTGAGTGTTGTTGGAGCTGCACTCATCCAGGTAAGTGGAGAGTATTCCATCACACTCCTGACTTGCGTCTTGTAGATGGTGGAAAGGCTTTGGGGAGTCAGGAGGTGAAACACTCGCCGCAGAATACCCAGCCTCTGACCTGCTCGTGTTGCTCCATACTTAAAGGGGCACCAATGTCACACCAAAGTAGATCATCATGATTCTGTATGTGACTGTGTCATTATGGGCATGATAACGTGTCATTCTGCATACACGGTTTAAAAATATGAAACAATGAGGGTGTCTGTTGTGATTTGGGCTGCCCGCGCCCCCCCCCCCCCCACCAGGACTGGCTTTTATGACAAATTCTGTTCTGGAGACTCACCCTGTCTGCAAAACTCCTCCACCCTATCGACAATGCTGCTCTGATTCGATGCTCTCATTAATAGAGCCCTCATTATTGTGCAATCTAAAATCTCTTTACATAAATGGCATTGTGTAGAACAGGTACTGCCCCAGTACTATTGAACCAGATGCTTCTTCTTTGTAACAAGTGTTGTGGTTTGCACGTATAGAATGATCACCGTCACTGACACTGGTAGATTTTCCTCAAGGTGATGTGAAGTATTTCTGAGTTTCACTAGAAACATAGACATAGAAACATAGAAAATAGGTACAGGAGTAGACCATTCGGTCCTTCGAGCCTGCACCGCCATTCAATGCGTTCATGGCTGAACATGCTACCTCAGTACCCCATTCCTGCTTTCTCGCCATACCCCTTGATCCCCCTAGTTGTGAGTGTTATATCTAACTCTCTCAAGTGCCTGTTCAAATGAAGACTTAAAATCGGCTGAGGAACTGGGAGGTATCCCACGATTTTCTATTTCTTTCGACGGTGTTTTCAGCATCTCACTTCTGCCATAATCCCGGCAAAACTGCTCATCAGATAGCACCTCTCAGCTCTGCAGCAAGATACCAGTTATGTGAGTTAGTCAGGACTGACTGCTGCTGAATTAATCACATCCTGCTGTCTCTAAGAGACAGGTTAGTGCTGTAAAATACTGCTTGAAATCTACCGTAGCAACTACAATCTAAGGCAATGTCACAGGCCTAAAATTAAAATTTAAAGTTTAATGCATCAGTTCAATTTGCCGCACCAAAAAATGGTTTCAGTGATTGTTCTGTATTTATGGGTTTCTGTTGCTTTGCCAAGGAGGTCCTATTATTGAGGTGGTTGATGGATTTCCAACAGCATGGTATTCACAAGCTCCAGTCCTCTTGTAGGGCAATGGCTGAATCATTAATTCTTGATTTCTTCCACACCCTTCAATGGGACAATGAAAATCTTATTTCTTTTAGTTCTTCAATGATATGGATTCTTCATATCTCTTGCAAAACTAACCAGCAACTGTTATTTCTTGCCCACGCTCAGCAATTCCTGGTCTCACTGTTTTCTCTAATGCAAATGGAGTTTTTCCATTGCTAAAACTGCCTATCGGAAGATCAGATTCCTTTATGGTGCCAAACATTATTATACCCCTCAAAACCTTTTAATTGTCCATAAAGCCTAAGGGAGTCATTTTAACTTTCAACAATGGCGTAAATTGGGTGATATCGGATTGGCCGTCTGTTGTGTATCCCGCCCGGTTTTACTTTTCACTGACTTCAATAGAAAGCCATCGCCGATAGTTAAAATGACCCCGAGAGTCTTTCCGAGACTTGCATGCTGTTCCCATACCTGGTGAGATGTTCTCGCAATCCTGGCCAGGAGAGAAGAAAAAGTTTGTTGTCTGATAGATGATCCCTTGCTGACCTCTAGCCTCCAACCTCACTCCATACCATTTGTTTTCCTCTTCCTCTATTGATACTGCTATGGTTCTTGCACCTTTTGAATTTTTCTCTCTTGAACATAGCAACAGGAGTAGGCCACTCAGCCCCTCGTGTCTGTTCTGCCATTCAATTAGATCATGGCTGATCTGTATCTCAATATCATTTACTCGCCTTTGCTACATATCCCTTGATACCCTTACCTAACAAAGATCTACCAATCTCAGTCTTAAAGCTTCAATTATTTCAGCATCCACAGCCTTTTTGGGGGAGAGAGTTCCAGATTTCTACTACCCTTTGTGTGAAGAAGTGCTTCCTGATTTCACTTCTGAATTGCCTGGCTCTAATTTAAGATTATACCCTCTAGTTCTGGATTCCGCCCACCGGAGGAAATAGTTTCTCTATATCTACCCTATTGAATCCTTTTATCATTTTAAACACCTCTTCTAAACTCAAGGGAATACAAGCCAAGTTTATGGAACCTGTCCTCATAATTTAACCCTTTAATCCCTGTATCATTCTGGTGAATCAGCACCTCCTCCCAAGACCAATATATCTCTCCTGATGCAGCGCCCAGAACTGAACGCAATACTCCAGACGGGGTCTGACCATGGCTTTATGCAGTTGAGGCATAACTTCCTCCCTTTTGTATTCCACCCGCCTTGAGGTAACTAACAACAGCAACTTGCATTTATATAGCGCTTTTAGGGGGAGAAATTCAGTATCGCCCCATTTGGGGCGCAATTATCGGCCGGGCGCAAAGATTAGCGCCTGGCGCTAATTATCGCAACCGACTGCAAACTTGACTTTTATCGCCCCTGGAGGTGATTGGAGCGCTAAATCAGGCGCTTCACACCTGTCTTAAGGCGCAAAGGCCGAGGAGCGAGGCGCTACCTCAGAGCGCTGGCGAAGCTCATGTAATGTCAGTCAGCAATGGAACAGACACTCAATGGCTCGGGCCAGTTCTTAAAGGGAATGGTTAATCTTGCTTTCCATCCACTTCCTGCTCATTGCAGCCTTGAATCTCGGCCTGGAGAGACCTGCACATCAAATCTGCTGGAAAGAACAATGGAGAGTACCAGGCAAAGAGCTCAGAGTGCAGCCCCCACAGTCTCTTCTAAATCGATACAAGGAATGGCAAATCAAAATGAACCTGCAAGGTGCTGCTGAGTACCCAAAACTCCTTCAGACAACGTTGAATCTCTCCAGAAGTCTCTCTCTCTCTCGCTCAGAATGCGTAGTTCAAAAATGGCACCAACAATAAAAGGCAGGAAGCGGTCACCTTTAAATAGCGCTCCCCCTTTCCTTTCATGACTGCAGAACGCTCCCCTCAACCTGTCGTTGCTAGCATCAGGCGGTAAGGCAGGGGCGCCACTCAATATCCGCTCCGGGGCGATACCGGGGCGTTGCGCACTCGAATGACGTCACGATCTGCCGGCGCAGGAGATCGTGGCGGTAGTGTTTAGCGCTGCCGCAAAATGTCTAGTTAATTTCACGAGCGGCGCAAACCTCGCCGCGCCTGGGCGCTAGATGCTTTGCGCCCCATTAGCGCCCTCTTAAGGCGCTAACGGGAGGCGCAACCAACTGAATTTTTCCCCCTTAATGTAGTAAAACATCGCAATGCGCTTCACTGGAGCGTTATTGAACAAACTTTGACACTGAGCCATATATGGAGATATTAGGGCAGATGACCAAAAGCTTGGTCAAAGAGGTAAGTTTTAAGGACTGTCTTAAAGGAGGAAAGAGAGGTAGAGAGGCAAAGAGGTTTAGGGAGGGAATTCCAGAGCTTAGAGCCTTGACAGCTGAAGGCACGGCCGCCAGTGGTGGAGTGATTATAATCGGGGACACTCCAGAGGCAGGAATTGGAGGAGCGCAGATATCTCGGAGGCCAACATTTTATTAGCCTTTTTGATTGCATTTTGTACCTGTACTCCTAAGCTACAATTCTACCACCTTAAATGCTCTTCCTTTTCCCTATAATCATGTTGAAATCAGGACTCATTACACAGTCTTCTATTGTAACTCGTTCTTTCCCAGGACCTCACAATCCTCCCACACTCTTCAGGCTTTTCAAATGCAAACTTGGCCTCACTTAATCATTACTTCCTGACATGTATCTCTCGTTCACTCGTTTCAACCTTCGTAGGTCCTACACTACAAACTTTGGCCCTCTAATTTGGTTTCTTAAGAATAAAGAAATTGCCCCCCCCAGGTAAAATTTAAGAGCAGCGGTGTTGAAGGTCACAGTGCTGATCTAAATTCGACACCTAACCTCTTTTAATATTGTATTGCAAAGGGCTGCATGAATTATTCAAAATCATTCACTGGAACATGGTCCATCAGCTCAACTTGTCGGATTTTACACTTGCATTGTAAAGGTTAAAATTGAATCCCGGCCTTGACAGTCATTTGGACAAGATTCCCCTCGAGGTGGGCTGTTAAATGGAAGACTTGAAAGCAGCTGAAAAATAGAGACCTCAATATTTTCTGTTTCATAACAAAATGATCCCACCACTGTCATAATCCTGACAAAGCAGAATGATAGCTAGTGTGTGTGGGACTTTACTTCATAAGTTAATTGAAAACTTCAGCTTGGGCTGAAAATTCCTGAAATGTTTTTATCAGATTAGGTTTTCAATGGAAAAATCAGTATTTGCAAGATGGCCTCAAAGCAGTTCCAACGCTGAACCAGGCTACCTATGGGGCCATTCTGAAGGCAGAAGAACACATCTCTTCCCCACCTTCCTCCCCCCACCTTCTTCCCCCTTCCTTCCTTCCCCCTCCTTCTCTCCTCCCCCTCCCTCCTTCCTTCCCCCCCCTCCTGCCTCCCACCTTCTCCCCCCCTCCTTCTCCCCCCCTCCTTCTCCCCCCTCCTTCTCCCCCCCTCCTTCTCCCCCCCTTCCTTCCCCCTCCTGCCCCTCCTTCTTCCCCCTCCTTCCTCCTACCACCCCCACCTCCCCCCCACAACACCCCCTATCTCCCCACATCTCCCCCGCCACAACACCCCCCATCTCCCCCCGCCCCACCCCCCTCCAGGCACACCAGCAATGCAATGCTTTCTTTCATTAATGAGATACTCGGAGTTTACCAAACATGAATAGGCAATGGTCTAATCAACTGATTACCAAGAATTGAAAGTTAAAACATCAATGGGTCCTTCTACAAAGGAGCTCTTTGAGATTTCACTTGGAGCAATTTAAGTGTGAGCAGATGATGAACTCCAGCATATCTCAAGCCTAGAGCGACTATAAACTCTGGGACAGTGGAGTTTCTGGACATGCAGGTTTGTGTGATAATTGTATTCATATTTTGAAATGAAATAATGTTTCTTTTCATGGACTCCAAGATGTGATGTTGTTTAAGCTTCCCTCGAGCACAAGACACAAAGCAGAATGTACATAAGCGTTGTCATCTAAAACACTCTAATTATTTGTATTATAGTCACAGACTTCAGTCATGTCGATTTTGCTGCTTTACAGTAGAGTGGTTTAGTACACGATGGTGAGGACATGCTCGAGGTGACTGTACTGGGTTATCTGGCCTCTTTTATAAGTGAAATAAAAGGCAGGAGCACTGAGTATTTATTCTCCTTTTTATATATGCCTGCAACATTTTTATTGAAATATTTTCTTCTTACAGATGGCCTGACTTTTTATGATACTCTTAAGAATCTTCTGAAGGCACTTTTATCCACTGTGGGAGGACCAAGATCTGATTTGTTTTAATAGGCCCAAAGTGGACGGTAGGAATTATTGGAGTGGGGGGGGGGGGGGGGGGGGGGGGAGAAATTCCACCGTTTTTTTTTAAAGATTGATTTGCACTTTAGGATCTAACACAAGTTTCATTAGAAATTAAACTAGCATCCACAAAATTATAAAAGAATTGATACAGGAAGGAAGCAATTGAACCCAACTTGCTGTGCAGGTACGAGCTCCCCCACTGGAGCTATTACCTACACCCACTCTAACAATCCACTCTCTTTGTATCGGACTTTATGTGCAGGCATCAATCAGCCATTTAACAACTTGAGTGGTTCTTGTTTTGCCATAAACCTATTAGTCCATTTTTACAGAAAAAAAACACCTGGAGATCCAAGCAAGAATTATAATCTTTCAAATAAACTGTATCACCACTTTATCATCCCAGAGTCATCTTGTTTGATTTCCTCAGAATCAAAGAGATATCCCGTAATCTGGTCTGGGCCTATAAAAATACTGTGGTTATCGCTATTCTCTTATTTGAGTTTTAAAGGGCTGAAGTGAGCTAAACGAGCCAGCACAGTGAAGTTGCAATGGGTTGCTTTCTACAGGGGGAAGAAGCTCAATAATATCTTCACATGAGGGCAGATTGTCTAATGACGTGTTGCTGGTTACTGTTAACAGTATCATCTACATAATGAAAACAAAGCCAAGCATTCGTAGGAAAGACCAGTAAAGTGCACTTGCGCCTGTGGTTCCTGTGAGCGGGGGAACAGTTACACTTTTTTAAAATTCACTTATGGGATGTGGGCGTCGCTGGCAAGGCCAGCATTTATTGCCCATCCCTAGTTGCCCTTGAGAAGGTGGTGGTGAGCCGCCCTCTTGAGCCACTGCAGTTCGTCTGGTGAAGGTACTCCCACAGTGCTGTTAGGGAGGGAGTTCCAGGATTTTGACCCAGCGACGATGAAGGATCAGTGATATACTTCTAAGTCAGGATGGTGTGTGACTTGGAGGGGAACTTGGAGGTGGCGGTGTTCCCATGCGCCTTTCTAGGAGGAAGAGGTCACGAGTTTGGGAGGTGCTGCCGAAGAAGCCTTGGCGAGTTGCTGCAGTGCATCTTGTAGATGGTACACACTGCAGCCACGGTACGCCGGTGGTGGAGGGAGTGAATGTTTAAGGTGGTGGATGGGTTGCCAATCAAACGGGCTGCTTTGTCCTGGATGGTGTCGAGCTTCTTGAGTGTTGTTGGAGCTGCACTCATCCAGGCAAGTGGAGAGTATTCCATCACACTCTTTACTTGTGCCTTGTAGATGGTGGAAAGGCTTTGGGGAGTCAGGAGGTGAGACACTTGCCGCAGAATACCTAGCCTCTGACCTGCTATTGTTGCCACAGTATTTATGTGGCTGGTCCAGTTAAGTTCTGGTCAATGGTGACCCCCCAGGATGTTGATGGTGGGGGATTCAGCGATGGTAATGTCGTTGAATGTCATGGGGAGGTGGTTAGACTCTCGCTTGTTGGAGATAGTCATTGCCTGGCATTTGTGTGGCGCGAATGTTACCTGCCACTTATCAGCCTAAGCCTGAACGTCGTCCAGGTCTTGCTGCATGCGGGCATGGACTGCTTCATTATCTGAGGAGTTGCGAATGGCACTGAACACTGTGCAGTCATCAGCGAACATCCCCATTTCTGACCTTATGTTGGAGGGAAGGTCATTGATGAAGCAGCTGAAGATAGTTGGGCCTAGGACACTGCCCTGAGGAACCCCTGCAGCGATGTCCTGGGGCTGTGATGATTGACCTTCAATCACCACAACCATCTTCCTTTGTGCTAGGTATGACTCCAGCCAGTGGAGCGTTTTCCCCCTGATTCCCATTGACTTCAGTTTTACTAGGGCTCCTTGATGTCACACTTGGGCAAATGCTGCCTTGATGTCAAGGGCAGTCACTCTCACCTCACCTCTGGAATTCAGCTCCTTTGTCCATGTTTGGACCAAGGCTGTAATGAGGTCGGGAGCCGAGTGGTCTCGGCAGAACCCAAACTGGGCATCAGTGAGTAAGTGCCGCTTGATAGCACTGTCGATGACACCTTCCATCACTTTGCTAATGATTTGAGAGTAGACTGATGGGGCGGTAATTGGCTGGATTGGATTTGTCCTGCTTTTTGTGGACAGGACATACCTGGGCAGTTTTCCACATTGTCGGATAGATGCCAGTGTTGTAGCTGTACTGGAACAGCTTGGCTAGAGACGCGGCTAGTTCTGGAGCACAAGTCTTTAGCACGATAGCCGGGATGTTGTCGGGGCCCATAGCCTTTGCTGTATCCAGTGCGCTCAGCCTTTTCTTGATATCACGTGGAGTGAATCGAATTGGCTGAAGACTGGCTTCTGTGATGGTGGGGACCTCGGGAGTAGGCCGATATGGATCATCCACTTGACACTTCTGACTGAAGATGGTTGCAAACACTTCAGCCTTGTCTTTTGCACTCACGTGCTGGGCTCCACCATCATTGAGGATGGGGATATTCATGGAGCCTCCCGTTAGTTGTTTAATGGTCCACCACCATTCAAGACTGGATGTGGCAGGACTGCAGAGCTTTGATCTGATCCATTGATTGTGGGATCGCCTAGCTCTGTCTATAGCATGCTGCTTCTGCTTTTTAGCATGCATGTAGTCCTGTGTTGCAGCTTCCCAGGTTGGCACCTCATTTTTAGCCTGGTGCTGCTCCCGGCATGCTCTTCTACATCCCTTATTATACCAGGGTTGGTCCCCTGGCTTGGCGGTAATGGTAGAGTGAGGGATATGCCGGGCCATGAGGTTACAGATTGTGGTGGAATACAATTCTGCTGCTGCTGATGGCCCACAGCGCCTCATGGATGCCCAGTTTTGAGCTGCTAGATCTGTTCTGAATCTATCCCATTTAGCACTGTGGTAGTGCCACACAACACGATGGAGAGTGTCCTCAGTGTGAAGACGGGACTTCGTCTCCACATTGACTGTGCGGTGGTCACTGCTACCAATACTGTCATGGACAGATGCATCTGCGACAGGTAGATTGGTGAGGAGGAGGTCGAGTAGGTTTTTCCCTCATGTTGGTTCTCTCACCACCTGTCGCAGGCCCAGACTGGCAGCTATGTCCTTCAGGACTCGGCCAGCTGTGGTGCTACCAAGCCACTCTTGGTGATGGACATTGAAGTCCCCCACCCAGAGTACATTCTGTGCCCTTGCTACTCGCAGTGCTTCTTCCAAGTGGTGTTCAACATGGAGGAGTATTGATTCATCAGCTGAGGGAGGGCGGCAGGTGGTTTCCTTGCCCATGCTTGACCTGAAGCCATGAGACTTCATGGGGTCCGGAGTCAATGTTGAGGACTCCCAGGGCCACTCCTTCTCGACTGTATACCACTGTGCCGCCACCCCTGTTGAGTCTGTCCTGCCGGTGGGACAGGACAGGACATACCCAGGGATGGTGATGGAGGAGTTTGGGTCATTGGCTGAAAGGTATGATTCTGTGAGGCTGTTGCTTGACTAGTCTGTGGGACAGCTCTCCCAATTTTGGCACAAGTCCCCAGATGTTGGTGAGGAGGACTTTGCAGGGTCGACTGGGCTGGGTGTGCCGTTGTCGTGTCTGTAGTCAGTGCCGAGGTCGTAAACCGGGTGGTCCGTCCGGTTTCATTCTTATTATTGTGTTTCGTAGCGGTTAGGTACAACTGAGTGACTTGCTGGGCCATTTAAGAATCAACCACATTGCTGTGGGTCTGGAGTCACATATAGGCCAGATCAGGTAAGGACGGCAGATTTCCTTCTCTAAAGGAAATTAGTGAACCAGATGGGTTTTTACGACAATCTGATAGTTTTATGGTCACCATTACTGACACTAGCTTTTCATTCCAGATTTATTTAATTAACTGAATTTAAATTCCCCAGCTGCTGTGGTGGGATTTGAACTCACGTCACTGGATCATTAGTCCAGATCTCTGGATTACTAGCCCAGTGATATTACAACTACGCTACAGTTCCCTGCCACTTTTGCTTTGACGTATACCAGTTTGGAGTGTGCACTGATGCGCACGTGACAGTGCGACTTTGGAGTCAGCTTGGCAAACTGACTGGTAAATGTGCTAAAATAAGAGTCGTGAGTCTGCCTACAGCAGGCAATCGTGCACCTCTCGGCCAGCGCACTGACTGCAGTCTTCAGCCTGGTCCAAAAACTATTTTTAGAAGTATCCAATCAGTCCATTGGACCACTGAGAATGAAAAGATTTATATTTCAATCTTTTTAATGTTACGAGAAAGTGGAAGCGTCTCCCTGCACTCTCCAAACATTAACAATGAGTCACCCAGGGAGTATGTTTAGACACAAGCTCTGTCGCGGAACGCAGTGAAGCATGGTACAAGCTGGATCTGATAACTGAGCATTGCATTATACAGATACTGGTTCTGAGACTGGCAGCTGCAGTATAGCATTACCCTGAGATGTTCAGCTTTTCTCGGCTGTGAAATGTTCACAGGTTACATTGCAGACTGTGTTGCCTTCTGGATGAATTTTAACAGTACAATGGTCACTTCCACTCTGCTTCACTTAACCAGCTCGCAAATCAGGTCAATGTGGTCTTCAATAAAAAGTGTCCCTTAGAATAGCTTTTGTGTCCTATGTACCAAGTAACTTATTTTTCCCATTGGGGACAGTTACAATGTCTGGCGAAATAGCTATTTCTATTTGAACTTTGGTCCAGATCATCATATTGGCGCTAAAACTAGCGAATAAATTGGTACATTTATTTCACCCAATGGACTTTTTTTCTCCACAGATCAAATGCTGGATGCAGAATTAAGGCGATTCATTTTAATTTCCTCTCCCTGTATAACTTGTAACTGTGAGGAGTTTGTACCGAACTTAGGGTATCTTAACAAACAGGTCAGTAACCAATACTTCAACTATCCGAGCACGCAGCATTGGAGAGATTGGAACATTCAGCAAAAAGGCTGTATGACCAGTGAGGCTTAAGGATGATTCTGAAGAAGGAAAAACATGTAAAAAAAAGTACATCATCTCCTGTATACTAAGGCAGCTGCCAAGAAGGTTTATGATCATTGCTTACTCTCTTGAAATTTTACAGCGATGCTGACCTCAATGACCTCTTATCTAGCTGTGGAGTTGATAAATAAGATATCTCTGTCACTACAGCTGCCTGCAAATTTCCTGAAACACTTTGGATTAAATTACTAGTTATCATCTTCCCCGGGACTGAAAATAATCATCTTCAGTAACCCTACGGAGAGGTAATGCGACACTAGAACAATCAAGTGAGCTTCTCTTCATTCATGCCACAGTATTAGTCTCTGCACACATCTCAAAGAAGGAATCCCAATCCTTTAGGTTTGTTTCTGTTGGCGTGACACCCCATAGATTTCTATACTTGCCAGCCGTACTGTGATTTGCTGCTTGAGTACGGCAATTTTGCATAAAAATCCTGAGGTTGCAAAAATGCTGGGATATCAGAGCGATAGCCAACCACTTGTTGCAACAAACCATGCATCCTAATCAACTAACAGGGGCTTAGTAATATTCTGTGCTTTTTTTGAGGTAAGGGAATACTTTACGAGGGGGAGAAGAACTTTGAAGGATTAGTAGTAAATAGAAAATGGTTGGGAATGTTTACATCTGCTCAGCTAGAAAAATATAGCTTTATGGGAATAATCCTGGGGAAAAAATTCAGTATCGACCATTTTGGGGCGCTAACATCTCCTGGGCGCTAACTTTAGCGCCGGCGACTGCGGACTTGAGTTTTAGTGCCCCAAGAGGGAAGTGGAGCGTTAAATCAAGTGCTCCATTTCCTTCTTAGGGCGCTAACGTCGGAGAGCGGGGCGGAGACTTCAGCAGCGCTGCACACTGGGCCGTACAGCGCTGCCGCGTCCAAAGGCTCCTTCTCTCCTTAAAGGGAAGGGCCCTCGCTGCAGGCTCTGCAATTTAAAAAGTACCTACCTGGAGCACCAAGGCAGCCGTGATCCCGCGCGATCAGCCCGGCACTCAAGCAAACTGTAACAAGAAAGGTAAGTTTGTTTTTTTACTTACCTTGGCCACCTCGCCTTTAATTGTCGCCCCCGAAGTGGCCGGCCGCCCGATGCACGCCTCCTGCAGCTCTCGGTGTTTTCGACCGGCGCTGCTGCAGGGGGCAGAAATCAATTTCGGGTCCGGGGCTCTACCGGGGCGATGCGCACGGCGATGACGTCACGGTCTCCGGGCGAAGGAGATCAGGGCGCAACGTTGTCGTACCGCCACAAAACTCCCGCCGAACGTGGCGGGAGTTGATGTCAGCGCCATGCCTGGTCGCAAAGCCGTTTGTGCCTCATTAGCGGGGGAGCTAATGGGAGGCACAAAGGCACCCAATTTCACCTCCCTAGTAATTGAATGCAATCCAACCCTGACTGTTAGTAAACCAATGTATGGAATGTGAATTTGCATTCCCCTAGATGAATTGCCTGAATTGAGACACACCTGTAGGAAAATTACCTGCGTGGTCCTTTCGGGGTTTGAGGCTCAATATGGGCAGCCTCTGTCAAGCTGTATTTTTGCTAACAAAATGAATGATGACTACTCTGAGAGATGAGACTTTCAATTACAAAATTTCACGCGAATTGCATTCTTGTCATTGAGATTTTTTTTAATTGTACACCATCAGTGCAATTTCCACAATGATTCCATGTATTATTGCCAACGCAACATCTTTGATGGAGCAAAATGCTAAGATTTAGAATTCATGGATCAATTCCCCAACTAAATTGAGGAATTTATAACTGAGGACTTTATTGATAAATTCTAAAACTTAGCATTTTTTTCCCATCAAGGAAGTCACACTAGGCAGATTTTCATGTAAACTAAATCTGATTTTCTTGCCAAGGAATGCAGTATGTCAATTTTTTCTAACTGTCTGTCTGAAGTATCCATTTCCACGGTCTAACAGGTCTATGTATATGAAGTGTTCATTTCGCATTGCAGTGTGGAGAAAATCTCTTCGGCAGCCTTGAACTGTGATTATTTGAATTTAAATTGGGACCATTTGAATTTTTGCTGCTTCTAAAGTGATCACAATAGTCATCCCTCCATGAGCTGTTGAAGTGTGAATCATTTTAAAATATCTTTTGCTTGAGTTTTGAAACTCAAGGTGCCAGTGCAAAAGAATAGAGCGTGTTTTCCACTTTGAAGGAAGAAAGAACTTGCGTCTTTTACAACCTCAGGAAATCCCAAAACGCTTTCCAGTCAATGAGGTATTTTTGGAGAGTCACTGTTGTAATGTGAGGAAACACAGCAGCCAATTTGTGCACCGCCAGGTCCCACAAACAGCGATGAGTTAAATGACCAGATAATCTATTTTGGTGCTGTTCATCGAGGAATAAATATTGGCCAGGATACCAAGAGAACTCTCTGCTCCTCTTCAAAAAGTGCCATGGAATCCTTTAGAGCAAACTGGGTCTCTGCTTAATGTCTCAACCGAAAGATGGCACCCCCGACAGTGCAGCACTTCCTCAGTACTGTACTGAAGTGCCAGCTTAGGTTATGTGCTCAAGTTTCTGGAGTGGGGCTTCAATCCACACAACGCTGACTCGATGCCACCATTACGCACTTTCACATATGGTACTGCATAATGTAGCATAACTAGATGTAGACTGATGCTTCCTCCACTCTGCTCCAAAAATGGGGTAAGATTCCTTCTGTTCGCTATTCGGGGCAAAGTTATAAATGTGTTCATTTTAACAAAATCAGCAACACGTATGTAAATAACTTAGAGAAAATATTCCCCTAACGTGCCTTAACTCTCACTGGTGAAGAGCAGACCCCAATGTGTTGATACAATAATACATTTATTTTGCACACTAGTTATCGTCTTTGAGTGAGATTGCTAAATTATGAACAATTTTGTCCTTTGGAATCATGTCCATCAAGAACTCAACTGATTTTCACTAACCTCTCTCCCTTTTTCTCAATTTAGAATTAGACATTAGCAGCCGATAGAAAGAGAAGACTTTCATCCCATCATTCTGAAATGCATTTGAAACCAAGCCCCAGAGAAAGAGTTCTAATCCATTCTCGCCTAGTCCCTAATATCTAGGTACCGTTTAAAAAAAAATGAAGTCTTGCACATACTGTAAGTAACACACTTACTTCCTGTCACACTTTGGCCATCACACTTTGGCATATTCTCCGACTGGTAAGCAATGTCTCAGGGGATCTGCTAGAATATATGTAAACATCAGCAAGTGCCTGTCACATTTCAGATGACACACTTCATTGTGAAAATTGTAGACCAAAAAAGAAAGAAAGGCAGTCATTTCCTGTTGGGTTCTTCTGACCTCGAGCTGGGAAATTTACAAGTGCCCGACCAACCTCTCTTGCCAAGAGCAATTGACCTCAAGAGTGTGCCTATTTGAGGCCACAAAGTCCAATTGCTGCAAAGAGTCAGGGCCAACTTCACCTGAGCAGCAAAATACTACATTGTACATTGCATGTTGCAATTCTCCTATTGTTAAAAAAACAACTCATCGGACTTGCTGTAAAAAACGTTATGGGGATTTGCCTTTTTTTAAGCAACTTACTGCCTGGCTGAGCTCTAACAGAGGTATCCTAAACTTGAGACTGCCCAGGTACAAATGAAGGGTGTCACGATCCGATCAAATCATTTAATCAGACAGTTTTGTCCAATTACTCTATTATAGTACATGCAGTTCATTGTCACAGTTCAGTCATAATTAAATTGTGTAATATAATAGGGTAGAGTTTCTGTCAATTGCACCCAAAATTGCACTAGTTTTGAGAAGTGTTTTGTTTTCTCAAGTTGCCACTCAAACTCATTTGCATATCATCAGTAAAAACCAATATTATGTGAGCTTATTACACAATTATTGCAAGCAACTTGGAATTATTGCTTGATAAATTTACAATGATTATGTCACAATTACTGATGCTTCAGTCAAAGCATCGTTGGGCATCAGTGTGAGTGAAAGACTGGCTTGAGCTATATTAAACAACCCCACTAAATTCACAGCTTATGCTATCTGACAACCATTATAACCCACTTCAGCTTTGTTCTTGTGGTTTCCGTCATCTGAATTCCTTGAGCAGATTCCTGTCTTGTAATCACCTGTTGGTTTCTACTGCATAGAGTTTTTCCAGGCTAAGACTCTCCAATGAGAGATATGCTGGGCTGCTTTGAATTTTTTTGTGAGTTGCCTAGTGAGAAGCAGAATACGCTCCATTGATGCTGATAAGCCTAATTAGTCTATATCACATGTTGGAGTGCCTCATGAGAGTACAATCCATCGGGCCTGATTGCACTCAGTCATGTTTAACGGTGCATATGACCGAAAGCAGAATGAAAATTGGGGATTATATTTAAGTTAGCATATTCATGAAATAAAGAAGCTGAAATCTTGCGCTGCTTCGCGTCTTTGTGCTCTTTTAATGGACTTGTGGTTTATTGGTGGGCTTTTAATATGTCCAAAAGTGTAGCATGTCCTGAAGGCAGAAATGGTGTAAGGGATCATTTAGATAATTTCAGCTCTGGTGGGCTTATTGTTTTCATTAATTTGGGATTTTATACCCAATTATTCTAGGGTCATTTTAGAGCCATGTTGGCCCGGAATTTGCGGTCCGTGTCAAAGCGACAGCGCTCACCGCTGACCTCGAAGAAAGCTGCCTACAAAGATATATGGGCTGAATTTTAATGGGGAAGGTGGGTTGGGGGCGTGGGGGCTCCGAGGCGGTCGGTAAACCTGGGAGAACGGGTTTCCCGTAGGCCCTGCAGAATTTAACAGCAGGGCCTGATTAGCACGGGAAGCCTCTGTTTCCCACCCACAGCCAGCCAGATTGAGAGGCCTCGGGGGGGGGGGGGGGGGGGGGGGGGGGATTGGAGGCCTAATGGGGGGATCGGAAACCCTGGGGAGGGAGGGGGGGGAATCGGAGGCCTGGAGGGGTGATCAGAAGCCTGGGGAGCTCTCCGATTGCGCGGGGTAGGTTAGGCAGGGACCCTGGGTCCTGGAGTTACGTTTAAGGGCACTTACCTCCTGGATCCAGCAGTCCTCACCTTGCATTAGCTGGTGGATTTCATGAGGCATGCAAAACCCGACCAGCTAAAGTTAAATATAAAATGGAGGCTAAAGCAGAGGCTTCCAGCCTCATTATAATATTTAAATAGCAGGCCCGCCTCCTTGCAGTGGATTGGCTGCCCGCCCCACATCCTGCCTCCGTTAAAACTGGAAGTGGGCAGGATGGAGGCGGGTTCAGGTCGGGATTCAGATTTTTAACACTTTAACTACCCCCAAGCCCCCAACTTACCCATTTTTTAACATTAAAATTACCCCCCCCCCACCCCGTGATCTCCATGGCGTGAATGTCAGCTCTCCTGATGTTAATTTCATGCTAGTGTCAAGTCTAGGGGATCTGCAGCTTCCAGCAACAGTGATGTCATCTAGCTGGTTAAGCAGTCAATCACATTGAAGAATTCTCACAGACAGCAAACCAGGAAGTAAAATGCACTGATTTTCCTTCACTTTTTAATCATTTTAGTGAGCACAATAAAGATTGGGACATACACATGGGATTAAGGTAGAAGCTGAAAGATCATAAACAAACTTTAAATTAAAAAAAATTATATATTAAAAATCATGGAATTTTTTTAATTGGACATTCCACAAATATTCGGTTGTTCAGCAGTAATTATGAATCAGTACGTGATTTAAAAACCCAGTTACACCTCATTCAACAAGGCTTAATTTTTTCGGGGTTGTTTTAAGAGCGATATTACAGGGTAAAAGCTTAAGTTCTCATCAGTTCAGCGATTTCTCAAAGATTGCCGGGGAGTTCAACAGCGCAACCCATGCAAAAATGTTGAATCACTGACAGCAATGTCTGGATTTCCACGCTTATGTGTGCATGCTCTATCTCCAGAGCTTGCTGTCAGTTTCAGAGGGGTAATGACGGCGAACACTGACAGTTTTGCCATCAAAACCACCGCAAAATTTCGGGCCATTATCTGTGTTTGCTGTTACAGTTAGGAGCCTGTCAATTCTGCCTCTCCCATTGAGTTCTGCTTGATGGTCTCCTGCTAATGCACATGTATTGCAGATGGCTAACGGTATATAGCTTGTGGTGAAGGGCACCCAACTATCATCAACTGTCAGGCCATGCATGAGTATATAGACTGAGCTCTGTATGACAGCTCATATTCATGCACACAGGAATATACAATTGGCAGTGTGCTGAAAGGATATTCTGCAAGATGCATTGTGAGAAGCATCTTGTTAACAGTAAGCATGAAAGCAAAAGGTCTATAGACAAAGCGTTGACAGTATGCAATCTGTGTAACGGTATAGCAAAGTAGCAACAATGAAAAGTCCATGAACTGACAATTTTGTTGGACATACTCAAAAACATATAACCTAGAACACTCTTGCACCTTGGGCAGAAGTCCAATGACCAGTTACACCAATTTTTTTCAGATAGCTTTGGACCAAAATTGCACATGAAAGACTTTTAGTTAAGCAAAAAGCTGCAGGAAAACAGGATAGAATGTGGAAGTGGACAAGAAGTTGCTTTAAAAAAATATAAAACCGATTACTTGTGAAAAGTGTAATGCCAGACTGTGGAAAGGTGGTGCTTTTGGAGGCAGTGCTTGGATTGCTGTAGTTTCTAATCTACATTAATGATCTGGACATCAAAACCAAATGTAGGCTTGTCAAATTTGCCGACAACTGTAAAACAGGGATAGCAGTGGAGACAGCGGGTGCTGCAGAAGATTTATAGATGATACTAGATCAGCTATACAACTGAGCAGACAAATCAGCCATGCCGTTGGACGTCTAAATGGCAAATTACATTTAACTGATAAATGTAAAATATTGCACCTTGCATCATAAGTACATCATAAATATACAATGAATGGAACTGCTGAGCGGTTTGATAGAGTAGATGGGGGGAAACTGTTTCCACTGACCGGAGGGTCGATAACCAGAGGACACAGATTTAAGATAATTGGCAACATATCCAGGGAGGATATTAGGAGAATGTTTTTTACGCAGTGTGTGGTTATGAACTGGATTACACTACCTGAAAGGGTGGTGGAAGCAAATTCAATAGTAACTTTAAAAGGCAATACGGATATATACTTGAAAAGGAGAAATTTGTAGGGCTATGGGGAAAGCGCAAGGGAGTGGGACTAATTGGAGAGCTCTTTCAAAGAGCCGGCACAGACATGATGGGCCGGTTGGCCTCCTTCTACGATTCTATGAACTGAACTGGCAGAGGGAGACTTGGTAAGGGATCTGGAAATAAGCGATGGTAGACTCGTCACTTTCAATGTCTGAACAATGAACAATGTAATTATAAAAAGCCATTAGAATGCTGGGATTTTTGTCACCAGACCAGGAAAATACAAGTGACCAGAGTTTATGCTAAGACCACATGCACCACATTTGGAGTATCGTGTTCAGTGTTGCTCAGCATGCTACAGGAAGCATATACATGCATTGGAGAGGCTGCAGAGAAGAGTAACTCGGTGGACGCTAAGTGTAAAGGAAAGGACCTGTGAGGAAGGATTAGAGAGCTCAAGTTGTATAGTCTGGCAAGAAGGCAGTTAAGGGAGGATCTCACAGAAATGTACAAACTATGATATGGCACAGATAAGGTTAACCCAGAATATATTACTTCAAATTAACTCAGTGAAGTAGAAGCAGAGGACACCAATTTAAATTGGGGAAAAGTAAATTTAAAACGGATAGTAGGAAGAACCTCTTTGCTCAAAGAATGAGAAATGTTTGGAATGATCTGCTTGGTGGGGGTCACGGAGACAAAGACATAAGGAGCATTCAAAATGCCACTATATGTATATATTGTATAGGTTCTAGGTTAAAAAGCTCTGTGGCCCCATAGATCCAATTTGAGTTGGAAGCGTTAGCGCTATAAAACCGCACAGCACTAGCAAAGGCACTTTGGCTCTGCCATTCTTCATCCGGAGAAAACATGTGAAAAGGTGCTTTGTTGCTGAACTTATTCCCTGGGCCAAATAGATGGCAGGCAATCCGGAAATGGGTACTGCCTTGCCATTCAGACAAGCTGAACCCCTATGAAGAGTTCAAGCAAGAAGCTAAACTGAGAAACCCATCAAAATACAGTGAGGCAGTGAGGACTGTTCAGTTGAAGCCCATCGAGTGATATATTAATGAACACACAGTTCATCCGCCTCTACAGAAATATCTCCCATACTTCAGCTGAAAGCATTTTTTTTAGTTTGCAATCTAGGTACGGTATAAACTTTGCCAAAGATATAGAACTAGCAGTTCAGACAGCTCATGCATTAATCCAGTGGGGAGCTTCTTATATTTTAGCCCAAGCATTGATTGACTGAACTAATAGATTACAGTCCATGCACCATGATTACATTACTCCATGCATCGGTACAGGTGTTAATGGTTTGCAGTTCATACTTCAGTATCGCAAAGAATTTATAGCAAAGTGACAATGAATGCACTCATTAATACAATGGTGCAATATTAAAAAGGATGTGCTGTGTGGTAATGTAGAGAGGGATCTCTAGTAAAGTGGCAATAATGGAACACCCGATAGAGAAGGGATCTATGCCATTTAATATTGTGGAGAAGTGTAATTGGCATGTAATGCATCACTCCCGCAAAGAACTTGCAAAGTATGGATATGACATGAATTAAGAATTTCAATAGACTAAACTGCTACTGTATTTAGAGAAGTATAGAGTGAAGATGCAGGTTCCTGGATTTTTGAGGGTTGGAAACTATTTCTAAGTATATTTTTCCACTTCATTTGATGTGCTTATTTTCCATTTCCCAACAGAACTATAAAAAATCTTTTCCCTTTACTTCCGTAATTTGTTATGGAATATCTTGATTCTGAACTATTCTGAGGAAACGGAGAATACAGACTGACTGACTGACCAATGTATTATTCAAGTGCTGCTTGGATTTTACTGCAGGGAAAATATATGGGGCACTTTTCACAAAAGTTCTTTCCCTACTCGCCTCCCCTCCCACCCCACAAAAATAATAATGACCCCGATATTCACTGGGGCGGGGTTTAGAGTGGGGGGTGGGGTGGGGGGGAGGATGGGCAAGTTACCCCGAACGCCATGGAGTTTTAACTCCAGGGTGTGCGTGTTCTTTTTAAACAGATTTCCCAGCCAGAAACCATCCTGATTGACAGGCTTGGCTGCTTGTCCAGCGAGGAAGGCTCCAGAAAAGCCACAGCCCGGGAGCAAGTCGGTTTCATGGTTGTTGGGAGGTGATATCACGGGAAGGGGAGCTGGGTAGAGTGTGGTTGGGGGCAAGGGTGATCGCACGGGTGTTGAATATCACAGGGTGTTCGGGGAGGTCGGAGATTGGGGCTTTGGGGGAAGATTGGAGAGGGGTCGGAGATCAGAGGGAGAGATAGGGGGGTTCGTGGGGAGAGTCGGTAATCGTAGGGGAGATCGGGAGTCGGTGATGGAGGGGTCTGTGATGAGGGGGTGTCAGGAGGAGATCGTGGAGGTGTGGGCGATGTTTACAGGGTAAGCTTGTTAGGCCTGGGGGAAATACTCCTGCTCCTCCTGGCCCACAAGCAGTGTTGTAAAAGCGCTAACCTTATGGATCCAGCCCTTCTCACCCCATTTTACCTGCTGGGTATCCCGAGACCCAGGAAACCCAGTCAACATGGGTTAAAAATAGAAACACTGTAAAAATAGAAGCATGCAGCCTCCTTAAAAGGTTTCAACGACCGACCTGCCTCCTGACAGCTGATTGGTCGCCCGCCTCTGTTAAAACCGGAAGCGGGAGGGTTTGAGGTGTGTTGGGTTGCTGTTTACGATTTTTAACATTTTAACCTCCCACCCGACCCAAACCCACCCGATTTGGGGGTTACAATTACCCCCAATATCTGTGCAATGTTAAAGTTACCAATTATTGTCTGAAGGGACAGTGGTGTAACGGAATAATTAATGTGCTGTATTACATAATCTCAGGTTGGGATTGCAGCTTTGCATGACATTTTCAGTCAAGCTGCCATCAGCTGTTAATCCCAATTGATATGCCAAGCACAGCACTGAGCAAAGGTGAGGTGCCAATTCAAGGGAGGGATGTAACTGAGGAGAGGCTTCAACCTCTACTGTATCATAGAATGACATTGGGAAATGTTTTGCGGGGGGGGGAAATGCCCACATTAACCAGCCCACATTAACCAGCCCACCCATTCAGCTGGAGTCCAAGGTTGAGAAACTTCAAAGCCGACAAAACCAGAAAAATATAGTTTAAAGAAACAACGATGCTGAAGAGGACAAAGGCACCGAAAGTGCAATGAATAAATTATATGCAGGCGCTTCTCCAGATTTCTTAGCTATTGATCCGTTTGTGCGTCTGTCAAAAGTGTCATTGTTCCACAATATTCTCCTCTCTGTCCTTGCGGTTGTCACGCTAATGTTGGAGGACCAGCAAAAAATAATAGATCTTCCTGCAATAAGTAAGAGCTCTAATATCAGCTCTTTTCCAATGTCACAAATGCCCTGTTTAAAATAACTGGTAATCAGGCAGAGTTTGCTGTGTGAAAAGCATTGCAATGTCAGCAGTCACGTAGGGATTGCTTTTTCTTATCATGTTGGCAATTGAGTATTGATCTGTATATTTAAACTTGTGTTGGTAAGCCAATAGACTGAATTGAACCCTAATTGTAAACTGCATGACTTTGCAATATGATAGAGCAGCGAGCCGTCAATTTCAAAAACTTCCATCTTAAAAGATTTGCTAAAGTATTACGAATTCAGTTTTTCTGAAGACACATATTGATAGCTGCAAATTGGGAAACAGTAGAATATGATTGATCAGAGCACATCTGCGTATCTAATGGTGTAAATGGCGTCCATCTTGCACACATTACACTCTTTGGGATGCAAAAATTTGCAAGTTTTCAAGACTCCTGTTTCATTTCTGAATCCCGCCACCCTGCATTCCTTCTACTGGGGAAAAAAAAACCTACAATCGAATGGCTTCTATAGAGTTTGCTTCACTGTAAGCAATGCCACAGTAGCTGCCTTTAGTTCCAACATATGAAGGCCTGTAATCTATCTGTGAGACACTAAAGTACGAGCACTTAATGCACTTACCTGAAATTTCTCCACTGTCGTTGTGGAGCTACTAAACACCTGAAACTTGGTTAATGCCTCCAGTAAAATTTCAGATGAATGCTTTCAGTGTTCATAGATTAATGTGCCAGGGTGTAATTTCAGGGCACAAATATAAGATCTTTTCTTTGGCAAGAGTGTAGCATCAATAGACTTTTACATCAATCCATGGTCTTGGAACATGTATTCTGTGGTTTTCTAGACACTGAAAGAACATTCGCAAAATATTACCAGGATCCTCCATGCTAGGGAGATGTTCATTATCCTTCAGCTGACAGAGGGCTAAAAATTGAGTCGGGCCCCATTTGGGGTGCTAACTTCGCCGATGGCGCTACTTTTAGCACCCCGGAAAAATTAGCGCCCCCGCGCCGGAAATTGAGTGGTTGCGCCACAAGGGGGAAGCGGGGCGCTACTGGAAGCCACAGCGCCACACGGTATTGCAGGCCTTCCTCCCCTTCTTAAAGGGGAGGGGCCTTGCGCAGCGCGACCCGGGGCCCCCAGGGATCGGGATTGCCAGCAAAAGATCCCGGCACTCGAGAAGTGCTGGGCTCTTGGAGCGAAGCCGGCACTCCGCGGGTGGGGGGTGCGGTTCAGGAGGCCGGGGATGGGAGCGGAGGCAGATGCTGGCAGGTGGCCCCGCACCTCACCTTTAAATTGCGCCTCCCCGGCCGCAGGTAGGCCCCCCTGACCCCGTCGGACATAGCGTCCAGCGGTAAGTCAGGGGGCGCTCCCGAAGATCGCGGCGGGGCGCTGCGCACGGCGATGATGTCATCACTGGCGGCGCAGCACCGTGGGGCGCTACCGGTTAGCGCCGCCGCTAACCTCCCGCTGAATTTCGCGCCACAAGAGGGAAGCGGGGTGCTAATGGGAGGCGCAAAGCAACCAAATTTTTACCCCTATATGTCTTAGACAACGACAGCAGTACGGCGTTCCGGTCTGTTGCTGTTGGGGTTGTCCATGAGGGTCCTGACGTTCCAGGTCCCGAACTTCATTTTAAAGGGTGGAAGATGCCTGTGCGTGAATTCTTTTATCGTGGGGTGGCCGTTGCACACCAGCTACCACACGGGCTTGACAGAGCAAGACATGGCAAGGGGATCCAAGACGATTGGAGACCAGGCTCTGCTACATTGGCCTAGCACACACACACAAACATACTCCTACTGTCCTCCTCCCTCCTTCCCGCAGGTCCTCTCTGCCTGGGTTTCATAGGATGCAGTGTGATCCTCCCGACCTCGCTGTTGGCCCATGCTGCACCTTCCCTGGGCCCCGACCCCGCTGCTGGTCCATGCTGCGCCACTCCTGGGCCTCGACCTCGCTGCTGGGCTTGTCCTCGCTCCTGTGCCCCGTCCTCACCCCTGGGCCTCGTCCTCGCTCCTGGGTCCCATCCTCGCTCCTGGGTCCTGACCTCGCTCCTGGGCCTCATCCTCGCTCCTGGATCCCGACCTCGCTGCTCCTCCCTTCCCCGCTCCTGGGCCTTGACCTCGCTCCTGGGCCTCGTCCTCGCTCCTGGGTCCCATCCTCGCTCCTGGGTCCCGACCTCGCTCCTGGGCCTCATCCTCGCTCCTGGATCCCGACCTCGCTGCTCCTCCCGTCCCCGCTCCTGGGCCTTGACCTCGCTCCTGGGCCTCGTCCTCGCTCCTGGGTCCCATCCTCGCTCCTGGGTCCCGACCTCGCTGCTCCTCCCATCCTCGCTCCTGGGCCTCGAGCTCACTCCTGGGCCTCGACCTTACTCCTGGGCCTCGCCCTCGCTCCTGGGCCTCGCCCTCGCTCCTGGGCCTCGACCTCGCTCCTGGGTCCCATCCTCACTCCTGGGTCCCGACCTCGCTCCTGGGTCCCGACTTCGCTCCTGGGCCTCGTCCTCGCTCCTGGGTCCCATCCTCACTCCTGGGTCCCATCCTCGCTCCTGGATCCCGACCTCGCTGCTCCTCCCGTCCCCGCTCCTGGGCCTCGACCTCGCTCCTGGGCCTCCTGGGACGTTATATGTGCAGTTTGGATAAGTGCACAATTCAAATAAGCCCAAGATCCCACTGTTCTAATCAATGTTCCCTGTAAGCTTGCGCCTGTTTCTTTTACTATGCGGCACCTTTAAATTTATGTGCGTGCGCTGTACTTACAATGGAAATGCCGGTGAGCGACCTGTGCGGGGCCTTTACCATCACTGCACAGCTGCGCAGCTTAGAGGGAACATTGCTTCTAAGTATCTCTGCCACTTCCGATGACCTCTCTGTTGCACTATATTAAAGTGCTTTAATAGGCCCTCAGGCTTGCAAAGTGGTAAAATAAAGTAAACTTATTCGCGCACTGCCTGGCCAAGCAGGGAGAGGTGGATATGCCACTGATTGGCTTGGCAATTTCCTACCATAGCCCTTCACCTGGAAGCGTTCCCTTCACTCATATCCTTAAATACCCTGCAAAAGCCTCACATAGATTCTAATTCCTTGTTACATTCAGTTGTCATTATGCCCATTATTGGCTGTATATTGACACCTAGGCTTCACTGCATGTCATGGCAACAAAAGATAATTCTCACTTCTTGCATCCTTTTTCTGAGAGAGAGCTGCAACAGGTGGGGCTCCTGGAAAACTCTGACCTCTCCACCTCTTTGAGGACCAGGTACAATATATCCTGGGGAGGGAGGGTGTTGGGTGTGAAGAAGAAGTGCATATGCTCGCTCCAGGTCTCTCATGAACATCTGCTTCTCTTCCTTCTTATCCTTTGTATCCTGCATTAACTGTCAGCAAACTGTACGATGAAACCTTCACGTCACCTCTTCTACTGTATGTTATGTGTGAATCCTGCTGACCCAGAAACCACTGTAACCTCCCTTCCTCTTTTCCCCCTCTAGATGTTGCTGAGGAAGAACACACAGGACCCTGCCAGCACATCGGAGCATGTGTCATCAGTCGCTCTGGTCCTCCCAAGCACCAGCTCAGAGACATCTCCCTGGAGGAGTTAGACAGTCAGTTTAAGAGGAGTGCACTGCTGAAGGGCAAAGCTCCTGACACTCTGGCCAATAACATCTTCCTTCTCATATCCCACCAGTACTTTAGTTGGCCTTATACATCAACAATACAACCTTGTTTAGATTCAAACTCTATCCTTCTGCTAATGCAAGGCAGTACCTAATTTGCTCTTTTACCTAATTAGGCTGATGGTTTCACTGATTCACCCTCAATAGCCCCGAGGTCTCTATCCAGATCAGCACGCTGTGTGACTTTTCCCTTTAACACATACTCCCTCTTTTGGCTCCTTGGTCCAATATTAATCGTCTTTAATTATTTATGTAACACCATTAAAAGATAGCTCTTTGACAACAGCTAAAGAAGAGCAGCCTGTGAGATTCTAATTGCTCTGCTCATACCATTATCTCACCAGTCTGTAAAGGAAGGCTCTCACTATCTCTATGGTGTTGCATCTGCTTGCATTTCACATGATCAATATAATATTAAACCTCCTAGCCAGCTCAAAACCAGCTGTTAAAAAACACTTATATGCCTTGTGCCTCAGGCTAGACAGACACTTGTGCAATGGAAGTTGGATATGGAGTATTTCCATCACATCTAGTTCATAAGTGCTGAATTCAACCATTTTTCAGTGCTGCATGAGAGCATATTGATCTGCCAACTACCAGATACTGCTGATAGTGTAGTAACCAGCCTTACCAACTTGTAGACTTTTGTGGACAGCAGCTAGTCTTCATAGATCACCTCTAAAAGGGATATCATTCCCAAGCTCATCCAGAGGCAGGGATAACATCAGTGTGCTGATCTGCACAAATAACTCATTCGTATTGATATTAAAAAGCAATTTAACATTTGCCCATGATGTACATGGTAAGCGATGCAAGCAGAGTTAATTTCATAGGTGAATTATCGAAATATATATTTAACAGTTAGCTATAAGAATCATAATATGTGGCAGCTCTTCGTTACCTGAACCAGCGCATGTTGGAAAGTATTGTTAATGAATTGCTTTGCAATTTATAAACTTTGTTTCTCTTAGTGGCTATGGTATTGGATTAGCAGCTCAGAAGTCATGAGTTCAAATCCAACATGGCAAGTCAGGAAATTGAATTAAAATATTGTAAGTTGTAGACTAACACCTCAAGAATTATTGGACTGTCAGAAAACCAAACTTGTTCATCACTGCTGTTCAGGGAAGGGAACATGCCCCCCCTACCCAGTCTGGCCTACACATGGCTATAGTCCACATGATGTGGTTGACACGGAGGCCAGAATTTTGTTCAGGGAGGCGAGTTGGGGACGGGGGGCTCCAAGGCGGGCGGGTTTCCCGCAGGCCCTGCCGATTTTACCGGCAGGGCCTAATTTGAAAGTGGCTGCGGGGGGAGGCCGCAGTTGCGAGGGGTCGGTCTGGTGGAGGGATCGTGGGAGGGGAGTTGGGGATTGGTGGGAGAGGGATCGCGGGCGGGTGTGGTCGGCCAGGGATTGGTGGGAGGGGGATCGCGGGCGGGTGTGGTCGGCCAGGGATTGGTGGGAGGGGGATCGCGGGCGGGTGGGGTCGGCCAGGGATCGTGGGGGGGAGGGTGTGGGGGATCGGCAGTGGGGCCGGAGGATCGGGGCCAGCTACTGGAGGATCATGGCCGGCCTCATCAACATCATTGATGGGGGAGGCCTGGGGGTGGGGGGGAGGCCTCGTGGGGGCAGGGGTCTCCGATCATAGGGGGTGGGTATGGTCGGGACCCTGGATCCAGGAGGTAGGTATAAAGCCACTTACCTCCTGGATGCAGCAGTCCCCACCTCTGTTTAATTGCCAGGTTTCAGCCTTATTACAATATTTAAATTGAGGTAACGCCCCCTGGTAATGGGAAACCGGAAGTGGGCGGGTTGGAGGCGGGATCAGGTCGGGATTCACATTTTAACAATTTAAGTGCCCCCACGCTCCAAACCCACCCGTTTTTTGATGGGAAAATTCCGGCCTTAATGTCTTCAGGACTGGCCTAGCAAGCCATTCAATTGTACAAACAATTGCTTCAAGAAGAAGACCCACCAACACCTTCCATGGGCAACTAGGGAAGGCCCATAAATTTAGCCCTCCATCGAAGAAACAAAACATTCACAACCAGTTTTTTCATTATGTTGGTGCTTATCAATGAAAAGGGATGATGGTGCAGGGGATTTTAAATATTTCCCTCCAATTTGTGCGGTCAAATTAAAAAAAGGTTTCACATGTGAAAAGCCCAGACCAATAATGCAAGATATCGAAATAGAAAAGATTAGGAGAGTAGACAAAATAAATCAGAGTAATGACTAAGTGACACCCAGCCTAAGTTTGAAACGTCCATGGGTTGTAGAAATAAGAAACGGTAAGGGGTTCTGCACTTTTGAAGTCCTTGGAAAGAATGAATTAGATTTGGAGTCAATACAATGGGTCCTGGTTTCAACACAGTGCAGGTGCACAGTCAAAGGAAAAGGGAGGAAAAAGAAAGGCTTGCATTTATATAGCACTTTTCACGTCCAGGACATAGGAAAGAATTCCCCTGCTCTTCTTCGAAACAGTGCCGTGGGATCTTTTACGTCCACCTGAGAGGGCAGATGGGGCCTCCAAAGTGTGACTCCTGAAGTAATGACTACAAAACACATGATAGACTTTCATGATTGAGCTGCGACCTTTAAGACTTGCATCTGCATTTAGCGGATATTCAAAGTATTATTTTTAGTACTTCAGTTAAATTATTTATTTTACCAAAGGCCCATTTAATGTTTTATTTGAGTTGTGAATATAAACTGAATATCCAATTGAGCACAATCAAATCTGAAGATAATTTCACACTCGTAAATTATTTAGTCTTTTATTCACCGACTGGTAAATAATCATCAAAATGCAAATGAGTTTCTACAGTTTGAGTCTAGCTCACCACAGACCTAAGCTCACAGGGCAACACTGCGCCTAATTCAGCACTAAATGGCACTAATTGGTCAATTTCATTCAAAGAAGCTATAATGATGATTGGTGTGAGGAATGGAAATATCATGCTGGTGCCGGAGGGGTAGGGTGGCATGTTACTGTTCTATGGTTACAAACATATTGAGAGGTCGCACAACACCAGGTTATAGTCCAACAGTTTTATTTGAAATCACAAGCTTTCGGAACTATCGCTCCTTCCTCAGGTGAAGTAAATTGGATACAGAATCGTCAGAGCATATATAGATGGAAAAAAAAGCATGTGTACTTTACAATTGCAGACCAATAAATTAAATCATCCTGACTATCTGCCGAGGTGTGATAAAGTTAATTAAGTCAGCCAGGAAGGTACCACATCAAAAGACATAGCAAGATACAACTGAGACAATGAGGTGAAGTCGCAGGGGTTCTAACGTGTCAAAAGCTGCCGTCTGTATGTAAAACGAAAAGCTTTAAAAAAAAATTTACTTTTTTACTGGGAAAATTTTTACTTTTTTACTGGGAATCACATCTGTGAACAAGCTAACAAGTGAACATACAAACATATTGACAGAGCATTATCCTCTGTCAAAGTAGCTGCCTACTAAAGAAATGGATTAACACAAACTGCTCTTGATTTGACATGCTGATACTTCAACACAGGTTAACCTATTCCACTAATATTTCAATACGCACCTTTTTACCATTTATCCTGATTTGCTCCTAGGAAATTTGAGCCAACCAGGAACAGCACCTCATCTTTCAATTAGGCACTTTACAGCCTTCTGGACTCAACATCGAGTTCAACAATTTCAGACCATAACCTTTGCCCCTATCATAACTTTTTTTTTTCTCTCCCACATGGCAGCTGTCTTTCATTCTGTCGTTGCCATTTACACTTCATCTAGAGTCATCTTTTGTTTCTTAACTTGTCCCATTACCATCTCCTTTTGCCTTGCACCATCATCCCTTTTTGTCTCTTAATCTCTCCTGCCTTCCATCCTATCACTGACCTTCCCTTTTGTTCTTTCCTCTCCTCCCCCCTCTCCCCACCCCTACACTTGCTTAAAAATCTGTTACATCTCCAACTTTTTCCAGTTCTGATGAAGGGTCATTGATCTGAAACGTTGACTCTGTTTCTCTCTCCACAGATGCTGCCTAAACTGCTGAGTATTTCCAGCATTTTCTGTTTTTATTTCAAAAAGACTCTGTCCTAATATCCACTTATGTCCCAGTCTCTCACCAGATCTTTTGCAAACTTCTACCATACCCTCTAACTGACCATGAACAACACCACATAAGATCCATATATTTCTTCGAATTTGAAAGGACTACAGTAACGCTTTTCGAACACATCAAGTCATTTTGAGCAAAAATAATTTATTCTTTAACATTCCTTAAAATAACCCTGACTTGATCTTTTTTCTTTTAAATATCTATGACCATTGAATCACTGCTAATGCAACTCTGTTATCTTTGGTGTTTCTATTTCTCTTTAGATTTGTTAACCAGCTGTGTGAATGTGACTAGAACATGATTGAAAATCTGCCAGTGGCCTAGAGGCCCAGTTAAACCCAAATGTTTTAACAAATCGCTACGAGAGGAACCACAGTAACCCTTATCATGGGTACGGCAGCCTAGTGAATTAGATCTGGTAAATTGTGGGCTGGCACCAGGGACAAGGAACGACCATGAGAGCTTCTGGATTAGTGTAAAAATCCATCTGCTTCACTAATGTCCTTCAGGGAAGGGAACTTGCTTCCCCTACCTGGTTTGGCCTACATGTGACTCCAGTCCCACATTATGTTGTTGACACTAATACCCTCAGGGCAACTAGTGTTGGGCCTTAAATGCTGTCTTGTCAGCGTCGCCCACATCCCAACAACAACATAAAAAAACTCATTCAATCTGTGAAAATTTTGTGTCAACAGTTTTGCAAAATGTTTTCTTAAATTAAAATAAGCTATCACATCGTACAGCTCTAGAGACAATCTCCATCTTTCCATAATTGCAACGTTGCGATGATTTAATAACATTGCACAATGTTTTCTCGGCTTTTCTGGCTCCAAGAAACAAGGAAAAGCCATAGATACATTCATTGTAAGTTCTGTAACACATCAATACAACAAGTGGGATAAGTATAGATTTTTTTTACACTTATGGGACTGACTGTTAACTCAGTTGTGTAAGCAAAAACTCACAGACACTGAACAGCTTCTGCAGTACTGTGAGGTAATGCAACTTAACATCTGAAAGCAAACCAAAGAAGACTTAGCCAATGTTCACAGGTCACAAACCATTATTTCAGTGTCTTTGGGCTCTGACATGCTTACTTCTGGACAACAACAATAACAACTTACATTTATATAGCGTCTTTAACGTAATAAAATGTTCCAAGGTGCTTCACAGGAGCGTTATCAAACACCGAGCCACATAAGGAGATATTAGGACAGGTGACCAAAAACTTGGTCAAAGAGGTAGGTTTTAAGTGTCTTAAAGGAGGAGAGAGAGGTAGAGAAGCGGAGAGGTTCGGGAGGGAATTCCAGAGCTTAGGGCCCAAGCAGGTGAAGACACGGCCACCAATCTTGGAGCAATTAAAATCGGGGGCGGGGGGAGGGGTGGCGGGGGGGTGCACAAGGGGTCAGAATTGGAGGATTGCAGAGATCTCGGAGGGTATTGGGGCTGGAGGAGGTTACAGAGATAGGGAGGGGCGAGGCCATGGAGAGATTTGTAAACAAGGATGAGAATTTTAAAATCGAGGTGCTGCTGGACCGGGAGCCAATGAAGGTCAGCGAGCACAGGGGTGATGGGTGAATGGGACCTGGTGCGAGTTAGGATACGGGCTGCAGAGTTTTGGATGAGTTCAGGTTTGTGGAAGGTGAAAAATGGAAGGCCGGCCAAGAGAGCACTGGAATTATCAAGTCTAGAAGTAACAAAGTGACGGATGAATGTTTCTGCAGCAGATAAGCTGATGCAGGGTTGGAGACGGGCGATATTACGGAGGTGGAAGTAGGCGGTCTTGCAAGGTGACCTGGGCACTCCCAGTAGTGACCATGTAGATATCATCCAGCCTCCTAGAATGATAGGCATCAAAGAGTAGTAAGACTGGAAATCTCTGAGCCGATTTGCATTAAAATGACACTTTCACAAACAGGAACGTACAGGCAGAGCAAGGCCTCTTGTCATTGAAAGTCATCATGTTTACCAGCTGCTCACTCATGACAATAAGATGCAGAAAACAATTTTCTCTCCTGGTGCTGTTTGTAATTGTACCGAGTGACACCTCAGAATCAAAACAGATTTAGCCTCAAAACATGTCATTACAGTCTTAATGTTACACTATTTTGAAGGCTTAAGCCCTCAAAGCATTCCTGGCTTCTTCTCAAGGTCTCCAACAGCAGAGACAGCTCGCTGTCACAGATACGAGCCCTATTTGCAACTTTTTCTTCTTTTATCTCGGCAATCGCATCTGAACGGCTGCAATGAAATACTTTAAAGAAAAACGATCACCTTTGAAAATGCTTTAATGCTCGGCTCCAACTGAGCTCCATGGGCTTTTACTTAGGAAATGAACGATAATGAAATTTAATGCATGTTAAGCTGCTTTGTAGAGACGCTGCTCCTGTGATTTTTTAAATGACAAACAAAAATCAACACACCATTAGTAAAAGAGGCAAGAGGGTTTAAGGCTCTGTTTCTCATCTAATTCTGATCTGCCTTCAACTAAAATGGCCATGGGAAATATTGCACGTGCATTGAGAACCTTTAGGTGCATGGAGGATGCACCCTGGGCATAACAATAGACAGCCCAGCATAGCGAAACATCAGGCCTACTTCACGTGCCCCACAAGTGTGGGTTATCGGCCGGCCATCGTCAGCGGCAACATCAGCAGCTCAGTGTGAACAGATTTAATGATAATTATGGTAAAATCTATTAAAAATGTAACACGCTGGCTCCATCTAATGGTTGTGCGCATCGTGGCTTCATATTACATCATTGTGATTTGACGTTCGGATTTAGGCTGCACTGCTGAAATGCTGTCGGCATGTATTTCACTCAGTTGTTACAAAAATACTTCCTGCTTTGGCAACGCGCTGGCATATTTTGGTTCTCCACTCAAATAGAATGTATACCTCGTTCTGTGGTGCCAATTACATTGTTTAGAGTTGGTTCTTTAATCAAACACATATACTAACTCAAGTTTTCAATAGTAGTGATTACAGTGACCATACCAGGGGAACCCTGAGATCAGGTTGAAACTGCCAATCGGTGAAGCTGATGTGCACAAGCTTAGCACACTCATTCTATTTTCTGCGTCTGATATTTTTGCAAAGACACTCACTCATTTAAAAGGAATGGGTTAATGCCTGTGTAAAATTAGCACACACGAGAATGCAGTACGGGCATGTCAAATGTTCATTGAGCTTCACCAACTGAAAATTCTACCCGTAGAATTTGAAATGATCTTTTGTAGGTAGATTATTTGATGCGGGCTGAGTGGTGGGCGTGTGACACTCAGTTGCACTGTCACTGAGAGAACTATCTCGCTTGAGCGCAGTCTCGACGTCACTCACAAATAGCAGCGATACTGCATCCTGTCACCAGGCAGATCCAGAGTGAGTTAGGGAGGCCTGAGACTGTTTCTCCAAAACTGAGTGCTCTCTTTTACCAACCTTGTAACCTAAGCTGACAATTGGTTGCAAGAAAAACATGTAGCCCCCACAAGCCACCACTGCCCTCATCTAACTTAGACACTTTGGGCTGGATTTTCTTTGCTGTGTCGGGATGGTGGCGGGATAGCTGTTTGCCGGGTTCCGATCCCGCTCCCAGATGCAGCCGCTCTGCCAAAGGGATTTTCCCTTGATTGGCCTTGTTAAGCCTGCCCTGAGGGCTTCCCGGCCAATTAACAGGAAACAGGGTCTGATGACGTTATTTGATGACGCGTCATCAGCCGGTTTCCTTAAAGGGACCACGGCCACATTGAGCTTGACAGTTGTGCTGTCAGTGTTCGACAGCATTGAGGTGCTGCAAACACTGACAAGCACTGCACAAAGGTGGACGCTTGCACCCAGGCTCTCCAATGACTCCGTCCATATGCTTATGGAGGGAGTCACAGCAAGCCGGGAGGTTCTCTTCCTTTCCAAGGGCAGAAGAGACCTCCCCAGGACACCAATGCAGCCTGGTTTGACATTGCACAGGAGGGCAAAAGCAGGGATGTCGTCAGGAGTCCCTGGCTGCAGTGGCGCCAACCTTTCAATGATCGCAGTGGATCACGAAAGTTTACTGCAAAGCCACACTCAAACTCACCCTGCTGTGCCACCCAACACATCCCTATCACTCTGCCTTCCCTACCCTACCGCTGCACATCCTTGCTCACACCAACTTACCTTGCACCTCCACTCATCCCTCTCTATCTACATTATCACTTCCCCATCTCACCACAACACACAACACACAACTAACAACACACAAGGGTAGGCACTTGAAATGTTTAGCCAATGTCCATGTGAAGTTTCTGGTAATGTGTTGTCATACAGTGAAATCTATATTTTCAACACTGCCCCTTATTGGACAGATCTGTGCGCACCTTGAGAAGTGTCTTACTGAGTTCCAGTGAATGTTGAGACATAAACTCTCCCCCCGCACCACCCCCCCCCCTCCCCCCGCCCGCTATAGTGATGAGTGTGCATGGAATGGTTTGGACATTAAAGGGATGCTTTACGGTGCTGGTGTGGGATGGTGTCAACCTGGCACATCATGTGGCAGCCAGGGTTTACAGCGTCAAGTGAAGTAAATTTGGCCATGGCGATGCCATCGCTGGCCTCCCGGGCAGCAATGTTGTCAGGGGCTGATGCCCTGTGTCCTGTGCAGCATCAGGTGATGGCGGAGAAGGTTGGTGTTGTTGTTGGTGCTGCTGGTGTGCCTGGTGATGTTGGTGTTGGGGCTGTGCATGGAAGGAATCAGAGGAGCAAGGTGAGATAGTTTCTAGCGCACCGATGTTGCTGCAATAGATGGCAGCTGCAGGTGAGATGACAGAAGCGATCTGACAATGGTGAGAGAGGTTGTTCCAATGAGATGGCACTGGACATACAGTTGGCTCAAAACACTTGCAAGCTAAAGAAATCTCTATATGTCTTACAAATGCAGTAACCAACAGTTTCTGAGCTCTTAAACTGAACAGCTGCAACATGGCATCCTTTACACCACTTCTGCAGCTGTCAGCTTATCAGATACATCAGAGCAGACTCAACTCACACCAGGGTGAGCTGGCGTGTTCCCCGAGCAGCTGGTAACCCGTGAGGGGAGCACGTAAAATTAGAAGGAAGTCTCAAAATACCATTAAATTGGCTGTTAACAACTATTTACAATCTATAATAATGACTTGGATGAAGGGACCGAGTGTAATGTAGCCAAATTTTGCTGATGATACAAAGATAGGTGGGAAATCAAGTTGTGAAGAGGACACAAAGAATCTGCAAAGGTATATAGATAGGCTAAGTGAGTGGGCAAAAATTTGGCAGATGGAGTTTAATGTGGGAAAATGTGAGGTTATCCACTTTTGTAGGAAAAATAAAAAAGCAAATTATTATTTAAATGGAGAGAGATTACAAAATGCTGCAGTACAGAGGGATCTGGGGTCCTTGTACATGAACCACAAAAAGTTAGCATGCAGGTACAGCAAGTAATTAGGAAGGCAAATGGAATGTGGGCCTTTATTGCAAGGGGGATGGTGTATAAAAGTAGGGAAGTTCTACTACAACTGTACAGGGCGTTGGTGAGACCACACCTGGAGTACTGCGTACAGTGTTGGTCTCCTTATTTAAGGAGGGATATACTTGCATTGGAGGCAGTTCAGAGAAGGTTCACTGGGTTGATTCCTGAGATGAGGGGGTTGTCTTATGAAGAAAGGTTGAGCAGGTTGGGCCTAACACATTGGAGTTTAGAAGAATGAGAGGTGATCTTATTGAAGCATATAAGATTCTGAACGGGGCTTGGCAAGGTAGATGCAGAGAGGATGTTTCCCCTCGTGGGGGAATCTAGAACTAGGGGGCATAGTTTCAGAATAAGGGGTCGCCCATTTAAAACGGAGATGAGGAGGAATTTCTTCTCTCAGAGGGTCGTGAATCTGTGGAATTCTCTACCCCAGAGAGCAGTGGAGGCTGGGTCATTGAATATATTTAAAGTGGAGATAGACAGATTTTTGAACGATAAGGGAGTCAAGGGTTATGGGGAGCGGGTGGGAAGTGGAGTTGAGGCCAAGATCAGATCAGCCATGATCTTATTGAATGGCAGAGCAGGCTCGAGGGCCCGAATGGCCTACTCCTGCTCCTATTTCTTATGTTCTTAGGTTCAAGCCATTTAATTATCTCAATTGTCTCCCCCGCCGCTTGGTGTTGGGTCAGTTCTCTGCTGACAGACCCGACACCTGGGAGACTCACGTGGAGGCGGGTTGACAGCAGGTTTCCTACCCGCTGTCAATCTTTGCTATTTTGACAGTGGACCCGCCTCCGAACCCGCCCTCTGAGCGCCGGCAAAATCAAGCCCTTTCAATTTAAAGTGTTACCCCAGCCTGTCCCGCTATCGCTTAAATAATGGAATGGATTGCTTTCAGCATTTTATTCAGAATGTGGCTCTGATTTGAAACCTATGGCTAGGACTGGTAAATGGTGCCCTTTTGCGGTCAGGTATGCTGTAATGATATTTAATCCCCAATTAAGATCCTCATTGTAAGAGCTTAATTAAAACTGTAAAAAGTGAGACTACCCATAGTTCTTTAAAGGGACTGCGCATGGAATTATAGCCTATTGGCTACAGCACAGAGAAGGCAAAGTCGACCCTTTCATAGGGGCCGCTTCATACTCAGCGAAGTGCCTAGCTGCATAGAGCCAGTAGCCTTTATATTCGTACATTACAGCCAAAGGAATGATAAGGTTTCCTTTATCAAGTTCACACAGGAGTCTATTAATCCTGTCATTGCTTTGTCCTGTAAATGTAACTTTCTTTGACCCGATATGACTTCACCTTCTCAAGAACCTTGCTAATGCTGACCGCCATTATCAGGGGCTTTGTTCATCACAATGTAATTGTTGCTCGTACATTGTGATACAACTGCAGGTGGAGAATTAAATTGCCCATGTTCACCTACATTAAAATTCACTTGTTGTGTTAGTGATGTTGCTTCAAGAAGCTCTCAGTGGCATTACTGACCGGGATGACTTCACCCTATTCAGGAGTAACCTTGAGTTCTTTCTTCCAAGCTCATCCCCTCACTACGTCTCATACAATATTGTCAAGCACAACATTGAAAGCTGTTAGCTAAATAGCACACAGTACAATGAGGTATATCCACAGGCACGGCAAAGGATAGCACATCCGATAGGAAGAAGCACACTGATTACATTTTGCCTCTGAGAGCTGCCGATATCTTAAGCAGACATTTTACAAGCTTGGTGGTTTCAGCCTGACACTAATATCCTCCAAATAGAGTTTGAAGTGTGATTGCAATTCAATTTCTTCAAAACGGCACTAAACGATTGTTTATTCACGCCATTATTGTCCCTTCCTGCTTCCTACGTCTTTTAAACAGAAACTAATTGCCTGTTCATACTAAATCCACACACAAACTCACATTCATTTCAGATGATCTGGGTGCAAACTGTTGAATGGGTACATGTGTCAAAATGCTGGCCAGACAAGAGACACAGTCATACGACACATGCCTTTTATACCCATGGAAATGCATAGGGGAGGCAGGGCTGTGGCGCACCATGTTGCTCAGACTTAACCAGCCAGATGAAAATGAGGTATCCGATTGGTAGCACAGCTGCTGTGCTGATCACAAGGGCAGTCTTCCCAGGGTTTTTTTTCTACTGGGGAATAATCACACTCTGTTCAGGCCTTGGGAAGAATTCAATTACCAACATGCCATGCGCACTGAGTTTTAGGTTTTACATTGTCTGACGCACATCTCCTGCTTCACTGCCCAGCTCTACTGCAAGCACAAGTGTGGAACTTTTGCTCCAAAATACCGTTTCAGTAAACAATTGTGCATTATTACTGCTGATTACCGCTGGGTTGGTTATTGAATACAGAATGTAATGCAGGGATCTACCTGTCTGTGGGTCTATCATTGCTAAGATTACATTTCCTTTCCTCGCACCACCCCTCCCCAACTTGTGGAACAAATTCTGTATTCAGCAGCTAAACAGTAAGATTCTTGTATTTATCTGATTCATTAACTGCCCTGAAATTCATGGCTGAACAGCAATAGCCAATTATTCTTTACTCACTCTACTACCCATGTCCATTAAAGGATACAGTTTATGGTTACAGTTGAAATAACAAGGTAATTGGATTGATTTAAAATGACATCTGCTAGTGCATTACATTCTAAGTCAGCCACACTCCCAACCGTCTATAAGCCTGGAGTTATGCTACACTCGACAGAACTCAAGCTGGTGGCCAACAGCCTCCTGGAGGGGAACTCATATCCCACAGGTGTAGTACAGCCCGTGGCCTCCTGAGTTATACTGCCAAGTTTGCATTAATGCATACCCCGAAGCATTTGCCTCAGTATGAATGTGGCTGTGCGATTGCACTCGAGTCTTCTTTCAAATTGAAAACCCGAATCTACACGGCGCTCAGAAGATCAGAAGGTGGGTGGTCATCCCAGCGCATCCATCCATTGAAGAATATACAGCCTCCCCGTCACAATGTTGCTGGTTCTTAAATAATTCCAGAGATTTACCCAGAAGTATATCTGACTCAGACCCAGAAGTCGATTGCGCATGTTAATCTCTCTCTGTGTGAAGAGAGAGAAAGAAAGAAAGAAAGAAAGAAAGAAAGAAAGAAAGAAAGAAAGAAAGAAAGAAAGACTTGCATTTATATAGCACCTTTCATGACCACCGGACGTCTCAAAGCGTTTTACAGCCGATGAAGTACTTTTGAAGTGGAGTCACTGTTGAGGAACTAATTGGCATCAGTCTTAAGTTTGTGCCTGTTGTAGTCTGGTCACATGATTGCTCTGGTTAAAGAACAGGTAATGAACATTCCAATTCTGAGAGAAAATCTGTCAAATTGTTTAACACTTTACTAATAAAATTTTGTTTTTAAGTGTATGACAAAAATAATATGAAGATTGTTTCTTAAATGTATGCTGGAAGTTAAATTTATAAAACTACTATTTGACTGCAATTCTATTTTTAAGATATTAGTTTGGACATCACTGCCAGTAATAATAGCAGACAAACATTTAACTTTTTCCTTTGTCCATCATTTTAACAATAACAAAAATTTGCATTTCTATAGTGCTGCAACATAGAAAAACCACTGTGTCCGCCAATGAGTTGGAGGCGAGGTGGGACTTCTGGCAGGACTCACAGCAGTGTATTTTACAGCAAACAATGCCTATTTACTCAGCAAACAGAGTTTGTTTAAACCGTGCTCGACAGCAGGCAGTCTACAGAGTCTATTTTAAAGAGTCTCTTCGAACTACAGCAAACAGAACTCATGACCGAAACTGCAGCAACGTCTCCCGATAAAAGCAGGGCGATTTATCCAGCAAAATGCATTGAGCGGAGGATCGTTACATACAAATTACGTGCGTAAAATCAATCCCAGTCACTTACAGCAGTGTGGTCTCCGGGCGTCAAAATAATGGATGCCAAGAAAAAGAGATTAGAAGGGGTGACCCTTCTTCTCTTCATCTTAGGCAGTCCCTCGGAACCGAGGATGACTTGCTTCCACACTAAAAATGAGTTCTCAGGTGACTGATGAGTCCAATGCGGAACCTACAGTCTCTGTCACAGGTGGGGCAGACGGTGGTTGAAGGGGCGGGTGGGTGGTGTGCTTGGGTTGACGTGCGCTCCTTCCGCTGTTTATGCTTGGCTTCCGCTTGCTCCCGGCGAAGAGACTCGAGGTGCCTCCCGGATGCTTCTCCTCTACTTTGTGCGGTCTTGGGCCAGGGATTCCCAGGTGTCGGTGGGGTTGTTGCACTTTTTCAAGGGGTGACCCAAAGCTTGGTCAAAGAGGTGATTTTTAAGGAGGGTCTTAAAGGAGGTGAGGAAGGTGTCGCTCCATTTAAATATATAGGTTAACATCTCTGTTAAAATAGTGAACAGGGGAATGTTGTAGAACCTGTTAAGTATTTATCCACTCATATCACCAACAGTGAGGTTTTCCTTTTCAGCCTATTGCCCCTGACTGGTTTAATTCCAGAATATGAAGCACCCCTGATGAGGAATTATTATTGCTTTTGTCATACAGCAATAAAATAATAGTACAAACATTCAGAGATTTTGTATATTAATTAACTGTCAGACAGTCCAGCTGTAGTACCATTTGGAATTATCAGTTGCACTGTATCAGCAACATATGAAGGAAACTAGTTGTTGTTTCTAGTCCACTAGAGGGTGCAGACATTAAGCGCTGCAGTATTCTTGAGGGAAAGACATCTCGACACTTCTCAACATAACTGTCAGGCCACGTCGGTAACTCATAACAGGGAGGGGTTCTGATTTTATTTTGGGTTCTGTGGACTTTGTTTAAATATCTGTATTTTATGTACGACAGAGCCCACGGATTAGGGGGATACCTGATGTCAACAGAAACTTGCCAAATTTTGCTTTCCTGGCAAGGAACCCAATCTTCGGATAAAGTTGATATATTAATCCTGTCAGGTTGCTAGGCAACATAGATTGCTGATACAGTGCAACTGATAATTCCAAATGGTACTACAGCTGGACTGTCTGACAGTTAATTAATATACAAAATCTCTGAAGTGTCTGTACTATTATTTTATTGCTGTATGACAAAAGCAATAATAATTCCTTGTCAAGGGCCTTATGAAGTAGGGACAAATGCCCACTGTTTACACAGAAATCCTTTATCTTTGAGTGATAATTGTTTTATTTTAATGAATAGTCTAGACAGAGTCGTGATGTAGTTCATTTTAATAATGAGCTCCCTTCGTGGCTTCATTGATAAATGCACCATCTGGTGTTGTGCCGAGCCATACAGGCCAAGAATGCCTCTGGTTCCATTCCTGCTCAGCTGGTTTAGGGGTGGTAGCAGGACTGCTACCATTGGCCTCCTTGCCGCTGAACTAGGGAGGGGAAAATGCGGCAGCGCGGCCCTGCTTCAGATTTCAACTCAGTGACCGCATGCTGGAAAATGCGCGCCTGTGGATGTGAGTTCAGGGCAGGAGCGGGGTCCGCTGTGATATCCCCCCGCCCCCAAGGTTGAACAGGCTGCTGGCACTCGCTGTCAAAGCTCACATATGAAGAAAGGCCACTTGGGGGTGAAGTATCGGAGGGCAGCTGGCTCCAAGAACAAGAGAAAGAAAGAACTTGCATTGATATCACGCCTTTCACGACCTCGGGACACCCCAAAGTGCTTTACAGACAATTCAATACTTTTCAAGTGTAGTCACTGTTGTAATGTAGGGAAGAAGCATTGCAACAGGTGTCAGTGCCTTGAGGACACAACTGGGGAGAGGGTGGAAATAGGTGCAGATACCACTCAGATACCAGTCTGAAGTGCATGTTTTTGCACTTTGTTTTTTTCCATGATCCACGTTGTATCAATTTGGAACAAACAGTCACTCAAACATTTGAGAAATTAGAAAAGCATTACAAAAATACATTTTATGGTTTTTTTTGCTATTATTTAGTGTGTCCAAGAGCTTTTAACACAGGCATCCTGTGCATTAACTTCTTTGGCAAATGGTTTCAAATAATGGCAGTCTGCCCTCTCAGGTGGGCATAAAGAATCCCATGGCACTATTTCAAAGAAGAGCAGGGGAGTTCTCTCCGGCATCCTGGCCAATATTTACCCTCAAGCAACAGATTATCTGGTCATTATCACATGGCTGTTTGTGGGAGCTTGCTGTGTGCAAATTGGCTGCTGCGTTTCCCACATTACAACAGTGACTCCACTCCAAAAGTACTTCATTGGCTGTAAAGCGCTTTGGGACGTCCTGAGGTCATGAAAAGTGTTATTTAAATACAAGTCTTTCTTTCTTTCAGAAACATAACTAGAGATTGGAAAAAGGACTTCAAGATCCATTGACGTGCCAAGAGGAATATAAAGGTGCCGCAGGTTATCATCCAGTAACTCAGGCCAATTTGCATCTCTTTATGGGCTGTTTTAGTTGGAATGCCTAATAGATTCGTTTGGTTTTGAGCAAGGTTTCAGGGGATTTGATTAACTGCCTACTTCACTTTTGATTATGAACACTTTCTGATGGAATGCTGACCTTTTACCATTCATGAATAGAGAAACACCCGTGAACTACTTGCTGCACCAATACGCATGTTGATGTGCATCTGCCATGGATATCCATGAATTCTCTCTAATCAAAAATCGCATTTCCTTCAAATGTAAACATTGTGCACTGCAAATTCATATTTGAAATTTATGTTTGGTGCCTTTGTGAAATTACATGAAATCTGGTGCTTGCGGTGCTTAGAAATGCTTTGAAGTTCTTCGGATGAATGGATTATGGATAATTCCTACATGACCATGAAGAGTGCTTGAATTTTCATGCCTGACAGTGCATTAATCTCCAGAAAGACCCAGCAAGTAGTTCAAACTAACAGCTATGTGTCTTTGGAGCAAATGGTTCATATACCGCCATTGTGTATAGGATGGTATCTGAGGCGCAATTTTCAAACTTCACGCTCCTGGTGGATGAGGCTGTCTGCTAGGCATGTGAAGTTCACAATATTAACCCTCATAATGCTATGCCCTTTGATTTTTTTTCCCCTGACCCGTGGAGGTGTATAGTTCCTCAGGAGCTGACAAGACTCCAATATCTCAGCCATTTGACTATTCACCTGTGTGGATAAATAGTGAGTGTTGGCGAACTATTTGACAGTAAGACACTGCAGCAACTCGCCAAGGCTTCTTCGGCAGCACCTCCCAGACCCGCGACCTCTTCCACCTAGAAGGACAAGGGCAGCAGATGCATGGGAACACCACCACCTCCAAGTTCCCCTCCAAGTCACACATCATCATGACTGAGAAGTACATCGCCGATCCTTCATCGTCGCTGGGTCAAAATCCTGGAACTCCCTCCCTAACAGCACTGTGGGAGTACCTTCACCACACGGACTGCAGCGGTTCAAGAAGGCGGCTCACCACCACCTTCTCAAGGGCAATTACGGACGGGCAATAAATGCTGGCCTTGCCAGCGACGCCCACATCCCATAAAAACAAATATTAAAAAAAAAGATATACCACAGCTGAGCCTGATCGAGACATCTATACATCCACCAGTGATCGCTGGATAGTAATCTAGAATAGGAACTATGGCTATTCCCAGCCCAGTGGCACAGAAACCAATCTCAGCACCATACAGCCATCTGGATTGAGAACAGTAACAGGGTTTGAACTTGAGGGGCCTCCTGTATCTATATGGGCTCAGTACCAGTGCATTTACCCATTTGGTTAGTAGGCAGACTATTTTATTTTTTAAATGAGAGAATGAGCATTTTTCCCCTTCCACCTTCGATCTTGGTTGTGATGGGGGGTCGATGCACATCCTGAAGCAGAGAGGGAGGGAAGAGCTGATCATGGATCTCTGCTAATATCACTCATCACCTAGCTGCTGCAGACCTTCCAACTTGTTCTTATTTCAAGGGCAATGCCCTCACTTCTGAACAAAAGCAAAAAAAAAAGGCAGATGCTGGAAATCTGAAACAAGAGAACTTGCTGACAACACAGAGAAGATCAGTCAGCATCCATGGGGAGAACAGACAAGTTAACGTCCCAAGTGTAATCCTTCATCAGAACTGGAAAAAAAAATAGATGAACAGCATTTAAAAAGGAACAGAGCAAAGTGGAGGAGAAAACTCACGTGCACGCACACACACCCGAGCTTTTCCAGCATTTTCTGTTTACCTTCATTTCTAAGCCATTCCTGACATTTTTTTTAAATCTGTACACTTATTAGTTAGTTTACTGGTATATTTTCTAACAAACTGAACAAATGAATGGTTTGTGACAAACCGAAGCTTCTGGGGGCCCGAATCGCGAGGTCAGTTTGGACACGTCTCAAACATTGAGCACTAGGCTGAGTCTCCAATCTCATAAAAAGGTCCTCAGGTTCGAAGGTTTGCTCCGAGCAAACTTGTGAGAGTTGCCTGGTGAAAACCATATTTTTTGCCTATGGGAAATTATCTGCCTATTTTTGGTGCATCCCCACAGCATAGAGCGGAGGTCAGAGGAAAGAGGAAGGGAGGGAGCAATGGGGGAAATTATACCTAATTACCTCTCTAAGCATCTCCACCTCTCTCTCTTCCTTTAAAAACTCCTTAAAACCTACCTCTTTGACCAAGCTTTTGGTCACCTGTCCTAATATCTCCTTAAATGACTCTGTGGCAACTTTTGCCTGATAAAGCCCCTGTGAAGCGCCTTGTGACGTTTTACTACGTTAAAAGCGTTATATAAATACAAGTTCGAATCATAGAATGGTTACAGCACAGAAGGAGTCCATTCGGCCCGTTGAGCCCGTGCCGGCTCTCTGCAAGAGCACTTCAGCTAGTCCCACCCCCCCGCCCTTTCCCCGTAGCCCTGCAAATGTTTTTCCCTCAGGTACTTATCCAACTCCCTTTTGAAAGCCACGATTGAGTCTGCCTCCACCAGCCTTTCAGGCAGTGCATTCCAGATCCTAACTACTTGCTGAGTAAAAAAGTTTTTCCTCATGTTGCCTTTGCGTCTTCTGCCAATCACCTTAAATCTGTGTCCTCTGGTTCTCGACCCTTCCGCCAATGGGAACAGTTTCTCTCTATCTACTCTGTCTAGACCCCTCATGATTTTGAACACATCTATCAAATCTCCTCTCAATCATCACTGCTCTAAGGAGAACAATCCCAGCTTCTTCGGTCTATCCACAGAACTGAAGTCCCTCATCCCTGGAACCATTCTTGTAAATCTTTTCTGCACCCTCTCTAACACCTTCACATCCTTCCTAAAGTGCGGTGCCCAGAATTGGACACATTACTCCAGTTGAGACCGAACCAGAGTTTTGTAAAGGTTCATCATAACTTCCTTGCTTTTGTACTCTGTGCCTCTATTTATAAAGCCCAGGATCCCGCATGCTTTTTTAACCACTTTCTCAAACCTTCCACCTTCAACGATTTGTGCACATATACCCCCAGTTCTCTCTGTTCATGCACCCCCTTTAGAAGTGTACCCTTTAGTTTATATTTTTTTATTATTCGTTCATGGGATCTGGGCGTCGCTGGCAAGGCCAGCATTTATTGCCCATCCCTAATTGCCCTTGAGAAGGTGGTGGTGAGCCGCCTTCTTGAACCGCTGCAGTCCGTGTGGTGAAGGTACTCCCACAGTGCTGTTAGGGAGGGAGTTCCAGGATTTTGACCCAGCGATGATGAAGGAACGGCGATATACTTCCAAGTCAGGATGGTGTGTGACTTGGAGGGGAACTTGTAGGTAGTGGTGTTCCCATGCACCTGCTGCCCTTGTCCTTCTAGGTGGTAGAGGTCGCGGGCTTGGGAGGTTCTGCCGAAGAAGCCTTGGCAAGTTGCTGCAGTGCATCTTGTAGATGGTACACTCTGCAGCCATGGTACGCCGCTGGTGGAGGGAGTGAATGTTTAAGGTGGTGGATGGGCTGCCAATCAAGTGGGCTGCTTTGTCCTGGATGGTGTCGAGTTTCTTTAGTGTTGTTGGAGATGCACTCATCCAGGCAAGTGGAGAGTATTCCATCACACTCCTTACTTTTGCCTTGTAGATGGTGGAAAGGCTTTGGGGAGTCAGGAGGTGAAACACTTGCCGCAGAATACCTAGTCTCTGATCTGCTCTTGTTGCCGCAGTATTTATGTGGCTGGTCCAGTTAAGTTTCTGGTCAATGGTGACCCCCAGGATGTTGATAGTGGGGGATTTGGCGATGGTAATGCCATTGAATGTCAAGCGGCGGTGGACTCTCACTTGTTGGAGATAGTCATTGCCTGGCACTTCTGTGGCGCTAATATTACCTGCCACTTAGCAGCCCAAGTCTGAATGTCATCCAGGTCTGTTGCATGCGGGCATAGACTGCTTCATTATCTGAGGAGTTGCGAATGGTATCCCACACTGTGCAGTCATCAGCGAACTTCCCCACTTCTGACCTTATGTTGGAGGGAAGCTCATTGATGAAGCAGCTGAAGATGGTTTGGCCTAGGACACTGCCCTGAGGAATCCTGCAGCGATGTCCTGGGACTGAGATGATTGACCTCCAGCCACCGCAACCATCTTCCCATTGCCTCTCCTTATTCTTCCTACCAGAATGTATCACTTTGCAATTTTGTGTGTTAAACTTCATCTGCCACGTGTCCGCCCGTTCCACCAGCCTGTCTATGTCCTCTTGAAGTCTATCAATATCCTCCTTACTGTTCACTATACTTCCAAGTTTCGTGTCATCTGCAAAAAGTTGTCGTTGTTGTTGTAATGCTGTAAAACAGTGTGCCTGATGATCAATGTTCCCTCTTATTTTTTGGGGGGATGCGCGGCTCCTGTTAGGGGCTCTGCGGCTGTGCGGGACTGGCAGAGAGCTGTGCAGCCACGCGGCCGTGCAGCTTATAGGGAACGGTGCTGATGATTATTCTTTTCAATACAGCAGCAACACTAGAACTTGGGGGAACAGAAAAACCATAATAGTGAATAAAGTGTTGACATGTTTTTATTTGAAAATTATTCATTGAAATACGCTGGAGCAAATGCAGACAGAATAAAGTGTTTTTGAAGCACAATGCTATATTTTGTGTATTTATGTAAATGTTTAATCCTGAAGGATTTAAAATACACCCAAAGAATCCTTTAAACACAGTAACATTTGCTAATGCTTCACACTGAGTGGTATGTAATAATTATTGCTTCTAAAACAAATAGGCCATAAACCCATCTGGAATATCGTTAATTAAAAAAATGCAGGGAAATGTAGAAACTAGTACTCTCTCTAAATTGTTGATAATTTCCAATAACCCAAAGGATCTTCGCGATTTCATTTACAAGTGTGTATATATATTTCAGCAGAAAGATTAAACCAGATATTTGGTATGAAATGTTGTGAAGTCTTCCAGTGTTATCTGCTCTCTCAGGTGTATACAAATGATCCCAGGGCACTATTTCGAAGAAGAGCAGGGGAGTTCTCCCTAATGTCCTGGTCAATAGTTATCTCTCAACTAACACCACTAAAAAAACAGATTATTTGGCCATTATCACATTGCTGTTTCTGGGACCTTGTTGCGCGTAAATTGGCTGTTGCCTTTCCTACATTACAACAGTGTCTACACTTCAAAAGTATTTAATTGGATGTAAAGCGCTTTGGGACATCCTGAGCTTGTGAAGGGCGCTATATAAATGCAAGTCTTTCTTTTTGTATCCAGGCATCAGTTGCATTGCATCTACAACCCAAGGAGTTCAGTTCCTTGACAAGATTAATAAATTAGCTTTATTTCAAAATGTCATGCCATTTATCAACTAATGTAAAAGGAGTTTTTCATCAGTGTTTTTTTTTTAAGTTACTTCCTAACCTGAATGAGTTGACTCCTGCTGGGGTACAGCTCCATGGCTGTCGGCCAATCTCCAGGATCGCACTCAATTGACCACTTTTCACATGTACCCTAAATCCTGAGCGTTTGCAGGCTCTTCAAGCATGGGGTACTACAATGGAGCCTGATGCTGCCCTTCCCAACGTGCACGTTTCCCTTCACTGGACAGTGATGAGGACGGAGAACCCTGGCTGATTTTCTTTTCTCTCTAGTTCAGGGACAATGAGGCCTGTTGTAGAGCCCCGATAGTTGGCACAACTTCTTCTTTCTTTCTTTCCTATGGCAGTAGCAAAGCAAATCCGATGTCAATATCTAAGCCAGATATCCAGGCCAAAGCTTGGATATCCTGTAACAGCGTGGATATCCTGTCGGCTGCCTGCGAATTTCCTCTGAGGGCAGTGCTCAATGATGTGCTCCAGGGTCTGATCAGGAGCTCCACAGTCGCATGATGGGGATGCTTTAATCTTCCATCTATGGAGAAGGTGGCAGCATCTACCATGACCGGTTCTGAGGTGGTTGATGGCTGTCCACTGCTTGCGAGGAAGGTTTGATCCTTCAGGTTGTACTGTGGGGTCCTCTATAAGGAATCCATTCCGTATGTCACAGTTCTTCCAAGCAAGTTGGCCCAACTGAGATCAGCTAACTCAACCCAGGCTGGAATTATTCGAAAAGCAGCCACTGATTCATGTGGGCCCCGATATTTACAGGGAGGGAGCGGGGGGGGGTGTTGGGGGGGGGGGGGCGGCGGACAGCATGCAGGGGGTGGAAATCGGAGCAGCCAGGAAACCCAGAAATGTTAGTTACATGGAAGTGCTGCTGAATTTAACGGCAGGACCTCATTTAATTTTTTTTGACTCCGTTTCCTGCTTGGCAGCCAGCCAGAATGAGAGGCTGGCTGGGTGTCGGGTGGGCAGGCCTGCGCTGGTAGGCCGCAGTCGGGGAGTGGAGTGGAGAGGAGGGAGGGAGGGATCATGGATGGAAGGTCAGGGGGAGATCGTGGATTGAAGGTCGGTGGAGGGGGGGAAGATTGTGGATGGAAGGTTGGGAGACACCGTGGATGGAAGGTCAGGGGGAAATCGTAGATGGAAGGTCGGGTGGGGGGGGAAGATCATGGAGGTGGGGGGCTGAGATTGGATCGCGGAGGGGAGGGAGGCCAATCATGGGGAGAGAAGCAGGTTTGCTTGAGGGACCGGGGAAAGCACTCCTGCTCCTTCTGGCCTCCAAGCAGTGCTGGAAAGGCACTTACCTGCTGGATCCAGCCCTTCTTGCCTCCCTTCAGCTGCCAGGTTTGCAAAAAGAGCTTAATTGCTGTGATAAGTACCCGCCCACCCGCCTGCACTAATTAAGGTCCCGACTGCAGTGAGTAGGTTTCTCGCTGGCATCTGAACGTGCCTCCGTTAAACCCGAAAGTGGTCACGTGAGCCAGGTTGTGGTCCCGATCTAAAAATCACTTATTTTAACTACCTACCCACCCCCAACCCACCGGTTCTTGGGGGTTAAAATTCCTTCCGTGGAGTTCGGAGGGGCAGTCCTCAGAAAGTTCAACTAGGATTTTCATCTTAAGGAATGAACCAGATTGAGTAAACATATTCTTGAGAGCTACATAAACCTAATTATTCTTTTTGTTTTGGCCAGCCAGGTGTCGGACACAAATGGATGTCCCTCACAATGCTTAAGAGCCTCCGTACCAAATTACTGGAAAATCCACCATAACAGTTTCCATTTGTCTGACGTGGAATGAGTGTGGTTACATTTTTGAGTTGCTTCACTCTGTTTTTTACTCCAGATATTTTTCCTTCCATGTCTCGGATTACTGTCATGGGTGAGCCCTAGCCCCCAGCATCCCAGAGAGAGTAGTTCCACTTGCCCAGACATCAGTAAGTTTGTATTGTGCCAATAAAATGAACAGAGAACCCTCTTCAGTTTACTTCATAGCTATTGGTTTTATCACATCCCCTAATGTGATCCACCTTGTCTTCAGAAAGCAGCAGAATAACGCAGTACGAGCCTTTGATTTGGGCCAAACAAATTGATTAAACAGCAATAGACCAAGCAAATCATATCAGTAATATGACATACTTTTACAGTAGGCATTAAACTTAGCTAGCTCTTTGCGCAGTAGAAAATAAGAAATAGTTTACAATTGCTGCACGAAACTACAACACAAGTGATGTTCTTCAGTACCAGCTCTTCTCTTTTTCCTACTATCTCTCTTTGAAGTTGCAGACAGAATGCCTGATTTCAACAAGAATGAATAAATACCTTCAAAAAAGTCACCAGCACCAAGCAGATTTAAATACATTTTTAAAAAGCTGCCGGTCAAATATATATTTGAACAAATCACACGGGTGTTTGTATTTGAATTGAATGGTTTGGTCCCTCCTTGGGTACAAGACAAACTGACTTATTCTGTAACAATTGTATTAAGCTGAGACATCATTTTAGTGAGTGGAACTGGTTTTAAACCCCTTATAGACCATTACAGAATTAGAAAAGTCAATACCACACTAAATCTTAGACAAAAATACTTCATTTTCGTCATATCTCTCACCATAGGGTCTTGCCCTACTTAGCTAAGGCTGGAGAACCTCTTTTTCTTCTTCTTCTTCTTCTTAGGCAGTCCCTCGGAACCGAGGATGACTTGTTTCCACATTAAAAAATGAGTTCTCAGGTGACTGATGAGTCCAATGTGGGACCTACAGTCTCTGTTACAGGTAGGGCAGACGGTGGTTGAAGGGACGGATGGGTGGGGTGCTTGAGTTGACGTGCGCTGCTTGCGCTTGGCTTCCGCTTGCTCCCGGCGAAGAGACTTGAGGTGTTCGGTGCCTTCCCGGATGCTTCTCCTCCACTTTGTGCGGTCTTGGGCCAGGGATTCCCAGGTGTCAGTGGGGATGTTGCACTTTTTCAAGGAGGCTTTAAGGGTGTCCTTGAAGCGATTCCTCTGCCCATCTGGGGCTTTCTTGCCGTGTCAGAGCTCCAAGTAGAGTGCTTGTTTTGGGAGTCTCGTATCAGGCATGCGGACGACGTGACCCGTCCATCAGAGCTGATCGAGCGTAGTCAAAGCTTTGATGCTGGGGATGTTGGCCTGAGTGAGAACACTGACGTTGGTGCGCTTATCCTGCCAATGGATTTGCAGGATCTTGTGGAGGCAGCATTGGTGGTACCTCTCCAGTGCTTTGAGGTGCCTGCTGTACATGGTCCATGTCTCTGAGGCATACAGCAGGGCAGGTATCACTGCTGCTCTGTAGACCATGAGCTTCGTGCTAGGTTTGAGGTCCTGGTCTTCAAACACTCTCTTCCTCAGGCGACCGAAGGCTGCACTGGCACACTGAAGGCGGTGTTGGACTTCGTCATCGACGTCTGCCCTTGTTGACAGTAAGCTCCCGAGGTATGGAAAGTGGTCCACGTTGTCCAAGGCCTTGTCGTGGATTTTGATAATCGGGGGGCAGTACTGTGTGGCGGGGGCAGGTTGGTAGAGGACCTTTGTCTTACGGATGTTTAGTGTAAGGCCCATGCTCTTGTACGCTTTGGTGACGGTGTTGACGATGGTTTGGTGTTCGACCTCCGAGTGAGCGCAGACGCAAGCGTCGTCTGCATACTGTAATTCGACAACAGAGGATGGAATGACCTTGGATCTGGACTGGAGGCGACGGAGGTTGAACAGTTTTCCGTTTGTTCTGTAAATTAGCTCCACTCCAGCTGGGAGCTTACTGAGGGTGAGATGGAGCATTGCAGCAAGGAAGATTGAGAAGAGCATTGGTGCGATGACACAGCCTTGCTTGACCCCGGTCCATATGTGAATTGGGTCTGTGGTGGAACCTTTGGTCAGGATCACGGCTTGCATGTCGTCGTGAAGCAGGCGGAGGATGGTGACAAACTTTTGAGGGCAGCCGAATTTGAGGAGGACACTCCATAATCCCTCACGGTTGACAGTGTCGAAGGCCTTTGCGAGATCAAAGAAGGCCATGTACAGCGGTTGGTGCTGTTCCCTGCATTTCTCTTGTAATTGACGTGCCTGAAGGCCGAGGTCCAACAAAAAACTCGCGACCTAAAGAACAGATGGTGGTGGAGAAAGCGCAGGAGATCCAGCAGCTAGCCGACAACCACGACGTGCATGGATTCTTTAGCGCAGTCAAGACCATCTACGGCCCAAGCACCCAAGGTCCTACCCCACTGCGGGCCAAGAACGGAGAGGTACTCATCAAGGACAGAGAGGCAGTCAGTGCCCGCTGGAAGGAGCACTTCAAAGATCTCCTTAACTGAGACTCTGTCTTTGACGCGAGTGTCCTCAACTCCATCCCGCAGCATGCTACCCGCCACCATCTCAGCACAACCCCAGCCCGGCATGAGGTGGAAAAGGCCATCCGACAACTGAAGAACAACAAGGCCTCAGGAGCAGATGGAATCCCTGCCGAGGCACTAAAGCATGGCGGAGAAGCACTACTGCCGTGAATTCATGAACTCATTTCTCTTATCTGGAAGGAGGAGAGCATGCCAGGGGATCTCAGAGACGTCGTAATTGTGACCATCTTCAGGAAAGGTGACAAGTCCGATTGCAGTAATTACAGAGGAGTTTCCCTGCTGTTTGCCACAGAGAAAGTCATCGCAAGAATCCTTCTCAATCGCCTTCTCCCAGCGGCCGAAGAGCTCCTCCCAGAGTCGCAATGCAGATTCCACCCACTAAGGGGCACAATGGACATGGAGAACCTAGACATATGTTGGCAAGGGTCAAAGTTTAGGGATTCCCCAAGTGTACATAATTATTCTACTGCCATCAATATCTGTTACAATGAAAGACCAGTGGGGAGAAATTCGGTATCGCCCCATTTGTGGCGCAATTATCGGCCGGGCCCAAAGTTGAGCGCCTGGGGCTAATTATCGCCTCCGACTGCAAACTTGGCATCTATCACCCCTGGAGGTCATTGGAGCACTAAATCAGGTGCTACACACCTCTCTTAAGGCGCTAATGCCGAGGAGCAAGGCATTACCTCAGAGCGCTGGCGAAGCTCATGTGATGTCAGTCAGCAATGGAACACAGACACACTGGCACCAGCCAGTTCTTAAAGGGAAGGGTCGATCTTGCTCTCCATCCACAGCCTGCTCATTGCAGCCTTGAATCTCAGCCTGGAGAGACCTGTACATTAATTCTGCTGGAAAGAATAATGGAGAGGCCCAGGGAAAGAGCTCAGAGTGCAGCCCCCATAGTCTCTTCTAAATTGATGCAAGGAAGGCCAAATCAAAATGAACCTGCAAAGTGCTGCTCAGCACCCAAAACTCCTTCACACAGTGTTGAATCGCTCCAGAAGTCTCTCTCTCTCTTTCAGAATGCGTGGTGCAAAAATGTCGCTGACAAAAAATGGCAGGAAGCGGTCTCCTTTAAATAGCGCTCCCCCAGTCCCTTCCCGACTGCAAAACGGTCCCCTCAACCTGTTGTTGCTAGTGGCAGGCGGTAAGGCAGGGGGCGCCACTCAATATCCGGTCCGGGGCGCTACCGGGGCGTTGCATGCTCGACTGACGTCACGATCTGTGGGCGCAGGAGATCGTGGTGGTAGTGTTTAGCGCCGCTGCAAAATGTCTGGTCAATTTCGCGAGCGGAGCAAACATCGCCGCGCCCGGGTACTAGTTGCTTTGCGCCCTATTAGCTCCCTCTTAGGGCACTAACGGGAGGCGCAAAGCAACCAAATTTTTCCCCCCAGATGTCATGGTGGCACTGTGTGCTGGAGCAGCAGGATGTTATATTTAGAATGGTAGGGTGTGGGTTTTCTGGCAAACACCTGTTCTCCATTTTGCTCCCAATTAAGATGAAAAACTTCTCAACAGCAAGCATGGGAAAATCTAAAGGCATTTTTATATTTTAGTAAGTGCAGCCAATGGCAATGCGCAGTCTTCCTTCATTGGCTGCATTCCTTGGCAGAAACACCCACACTCAGCGAACTGCTGGCGTCATACACCCATGTGAATGTGCTGTCAGATTAGGGAGCCGATTTCAGGGAAGTAAATGCAAGGGTTTTCTTATTTCACATTGGCTACCAACTTAAAAATAAACACGCGGGCTGTCCTGAGACAGGAAGGAAACAACTGGGCACCAAAAACCGAGAGTTCCGCTCTTTCCCCCAGTTCAGCCAAATGGGAGCAGCACCTACACACATTCAAGCAGTCAGTTGACACTGGCTAATGCCTGGGGATAAGGCACTCGCTCAACAACAACAACTTGTATTTATATAGCGCCTTTAACGTAGTAAAACGTCCCAAGGCGCTGCACAGGAGTATTTTAAGACAAACAAATTTGACACCGAGCCACCTAAGGAGAAATTAGGGCAGGTGACCAAAAGCTTGGTCAAAGAGGTAGTTTTTAAGGGGCGTCTTAAAGGAGGAAAGAGAGGTAGAGAGGCGGAGAGATTTCGGCAGGGAATTCCAGAGCTTAGGGCCTAGGCAACAGAAGGCACGGCCACCAAAGATTGAGCGAGTTGGCTCAACTGGATTTGGTGGGTGCCTCAGAAGACCAAGATAGCGAAAGAAAAGAGAGCTAGTAGGTTACATTTAAAATCATGTCCTTGAAATTACCTCTGTTACAATAGCGGACAAAGGAATTTAATGCAAACGTGTTAAGTTTTCCTGCACTCATATTTTGAAGTGTAATTTCATGGTCTCTAAGGTCATTAGCAAATTAACTGATGAATTTTCTTAATGGTCACGCATCACAAAGAGCTAATAAGATCTTACAGATTTTTCTGGAGCTTTTGGAAGCAAACATTGAAGTTAATCAAATCTTAAATCACAGTGCAATGTCCAGCATAATAGCAATGTTCTGGGATTGCTGCATCCTGGTGAACTGTTATCCAGGTAATTGACATTCTTTGCTTAACAACATAACCTGTGAGAATGGGTTGAAACCAGTTGCTCTGTGAATGTATAAAACATGGAGTAAAAGATAACGACCTTCACAATGAGTGCCGTTTCCTAAGAAACACCCGAAGGGACATTACAACCGGTTGTCTATATTTATTCCCTTGAGCCAACCACCTTCATACTGGATGTGAAACTGTGTTTCCTTATCTATCCCACATTGATACTTAAAGAAGATTTAAACAGTAATCTATATTTACATGAGAGGTAAACGCAATAATCTAGGGCGTCTTATATGAAATCTCAGAGAAAAGCTTGATGAGATATCTTTCAACTTGGGGGGAATTAGTGTGCAGACGTGCCCAGATAAGCCTAAATTTTCACTCCATGACAAGTAAGAATGTTTGAAATGCGATTGATGAAGCTGCATTCATCTGCATATGTATGAAATAATGATTCCAGCCTCAAATGATTTTTCATTTGCCGTCACATTGCAATTTAGCATTACCTGCAATAATTCCTCACTATCCCATCTACTCTAAATGTCAAAACCTTTGACATCCATCTATTTGAGTAATGCAGGGCCATTTCCTCAATGTGGATATTATACTGAGCAATGGTTGTGGAGCGGGCGCGTGGTTGATAATGAGATGGTATTCTAATGCTCTGTTTACATTAGCAAAGGGAAGTTGGGCAAATCTGGTGACCACATAAATCCAGCCTCTAAAAGGATAATTTACACTGAGCAAGTTCTGAATTGTTCCCAGAATAGACAAACCCATCCTGTCTAATTCAAGCCTCACCGCAGGACTTGAGCACTATTCTTTAATTGCCTGTTCAGGTGGACATTAGGATCCCGTGGCACTATTCAAAGAAGAGAAGGGGAATTCTTCCAGCGTCCTGGCTAACAGTTATCCCTCAAATAACAATCGCAAGAACAGACTAACTAGCTCTTTTTCTCATTTCTGTTTGTGGGACCTTGCTGTGCACAGATTGGCTGCCGCATTTGCTTAGATAACATCAGTAACTACACTTCAAAAGTAATCCGTTGGCTGTGAAGTCCTTTGAGATGTCCTGCGTACACGAATGGCACTAACTAAATGAAAATTCTTCCTTTCTTCAGTAGGTTTCATATGCAGAAGCAGCATACAGACAAAGGGGAAAAATGAGAGGCTTACTGAGGGAGAGGTTCTTCGCTACAGCCACACGGATGTGTGCAAAATGGGTACCTGCTGAGCACTCACTCTCAAAACAAGTCAGCTCCACTCAATACAGCTTCCAAAATTGCCATTCCTTTCCCAGATTATTGTATTGGGGACCCTTGGAATGAAATTGCACTGCGCCATTATCATATTTAGACACATGAGCAGAGCTCTGCTCACCAGGGTCCTAGGTTTTAATGATAATTTCAATGCAATGAGTTACCAGGAGTGGAACGGTAAAAAAAAAGGAAAAATAAGTTTCTAAAGTTCTTAGGAGATCCAGTGGGCCTAAAATGTATCTGGAGTTATACTACAGTCATTTTCTTCACTCCGCCATTGGTGGCCATACCTTCAGTTGCCTCGGCCCTAAGATCTGGACTTTCCTCCCTAAAGCTCTCCGCCTCTCTACCTCTCTCTCCTCCTTTAAGAAGCTCCTTAAAACCTACCTCTTTGACCAAGCTTTTGGTCACTGGTCCCAATATCTCCTTATGTGGCTCGGTGTCAAATTTTGTTTGATAACCCTCCCGTCTTGGTATGTTTTACAATGTTAAAGGTGCTACGTTAAAGGGCAACACGGTGGCATAGTGGTTAGCACTGGTGCCTCACAGCGCCAGGGACCCGGGTTCAAATCTGACCTCGGGTGACTGTCTGTGTGGAGTTTGCACATTCTCCCCGTGTCTGCGTGGGTTTCCTCCGGGTGCTCCGGTTTCCTCCCACAGTCCAAAAATGTGCGGGTTAGGTTGATTTGGCTATGATAAATTGACCCTTAGTGTTAGGGGGGGATTAAATATGTGGGGTTATGGGGATAGGGTGGGATATGTTAGGGGGAATTAAATACGTGGGGTTACGGGGGTAGGGTGGGATATGTGTACTGTGGGGATTAAAGCAGGGACAGGGTACTGGATTTGGATGATCAGCCATGATCGTATTGAATGGTGGAGCAGGCTCGACGGGCCGAATGGCCTACTCCTGCTCCTAGATTCTATGTTTCTATGTTTACGTAAATGCAAGGCGTTGTTGGACAGTCGGTGTGAACTCCTGAGCAGTGTGAAATTATTGACTGTATGGGGAGGAGTCAGGGACCTCGCATCACTCACAATGCTGGGCTGGAAACTCAGGTCCACAGCCACTTCCTGACCCATTCTGCCACCTTTATATCGGCAAGTATCCAAAGCCCATCTTGCATCAACAAAGTGGCAGCGTAACTGCAGCCAAGGGCTACTTTGATAGTTGAATCGATGAAACTCGTCTGATTGGAAATGAGATACTGTAGCTTGAACGGGAGCAGACTGGTAATCGGAAGCTTTTGCTGATTAGTGCAATTAATTCAATTTTCTTTTCTTTCAGTCATTCCAAATAATAATGCAAAGCCGGGCAAAAAAAAAAATACGATAGTGGCTTGAGTGCAGGGCAGATATCAGGACCCAGGAAACTGCAAGGGCTCTGCTTAAAACCTCATCGCCACAGCAAAAGCACAAAGCGTAAGATAATATCTCATTATCTCAGTAAAACCCAAGGCAAAATCTCATTAAAGGAGATGCTGGGAGGAATTCTAATCCCTCCACCCCTCCCCCACCCAGCGGAAACCGGGCGAGGAGCAGTTATAATGGAGCGGGGAACCCAACCCAATTTGACTGAAGCGATTTTTAATTGCAGACGGCGAGGACACCAGCCCCAAGATGGTGGGGTCCTCTTTAAATATGGAGATAGGGCTTTAATGATGTCGTCAGGGCCCGAGCTGCTATTTTAACCCAAGGCCTGAGCGGTGGGAGCAGCGGTGCCTTCCCTGCCAGACCAACCTGCCGGGAGCAGCAGCCAGGGTCAGAAGAGGTCCAACGAAATAAGTTTTTGTTTAGTTACCTTCTGGGCTAGAAGGAGCAAGAATACTCCTCTAGGCCCCAACAAGGAAACCTTGAATGCCCCCCAACCCACCCCACCCCACCGTCCCCATGACCAGGATTCCCCTTCAACCACTTACCTTGCGCCGGGGACCGTTCCCTGTGTGTCCCCGATGATGGCCTCCGAGCCGCATGTTTTTTTAACAGCCAGGCAGCCACTTCCCGATCCTCATGGTTGTGAAGCTGCGTGTTACCGAGGCCTGGCAATTTGAAATTGGCCGAGCCTGCCTCCTGCCACTACCCAGACAGGCTGGCCGCTCGCTTGGCCATGTTCCCGTCCGGGAGATAAAATCAGCCCGTCACCTCTGATACTTAAATGCGCCCAAAACACCGATCAGTAACAAGTGATTAGTGGAAAATAATGGCGCTGCTCAAATAATGCACAATCGCCTGTTCCATGACCATAACCAAAGTGGTTCATGGAAGATCAGTCGCAAGTGTGCATTCTGTTTAAGCAATAACTATTTTTAGTACTTTTTGCTGTTTTTGACGATACTCAAGCCTGCTGCCTCTTGGCGGCCGGTGTTCCTGGCGAGACCGCGTCACTGAGCATTAAAATGGCGTCGGGGTCTGAATGACGTCATCCCGACCCTGACTTTTGCATTTTAATGAGGCCCGTGCCTGCCTGAGGCGACTGCCTCCCAAAACCCGGGAGTATAAATTGCGACCAGCGTGATTGTGGTGCTAATTTGAAGGCAGGATGCTGCTTTGATTTTATCCCCACACACCCTGTTCTCAATGGGCACGGGGTGGGGGGATGGGGGGGGGTGGGGGGGTGGCGTTGGGCTGGGTTGTGGGTTAAAATCGGCACTTTACTGTTTGGATGTGCAGTGATGTGAACTTTTTTTTCCTATTACTTTTATGGGGCATTGTGAGTATTTTTACTCTTATTATCCTTCACCTGCCTGGCCTGATGATGCTGGAGCCAACAGCATGTTTGGTTCCAGGCTGCTGTCAATGCTCTCTGTAGCCAAGGGGACATGTGCCTCTCATCTGAATTTCTTTCCCTCTTCCCCTACTGGGAGTTGGCACAGCCTCTGCTCAGCACTCAACTGCCTGATGCAGCTCAGCTCCTTAACACCAGGTATTATCACAATAATACTCCGTACTGCACCCACATTGGTATTTGTGGTACATTTCGTGGGCGTGTGAGCTATCCCCTGATACCAACTTATCACAAAATGAAGTTGTGGCAATCGTTTGTGGGAAGTATGCGGGGGCTGTGTGTTTATACTATATAAAGAAACACACTAATTTCACAATGTTCTCGCTCCTGACAGCAAAATCAAGTCCTGAGCTAGTTACAGCCATAGGCAGCTCATTTTTCAGCGTTTGACTAGTTTGACACAAGCTCCGGTACTTTGATGGTTTATGGTGACAAGAGATCGCAAACCACAACTCACAAGGGACCTCATGTGTTTTGGCTTCATTGCATAGTTCTTGGCTCTTAATGAGACAGTCAATTTGCACACACTATGCAGTGGGAAAGTGAAGGCAGTCCGACTGCCAGGGCCCTGGCTCAAAGTAATCAGCTTCAAACCATTACGCAGTTACTGGTGAACAAAAAAATAAAAATCGATAGAGCTATTGTTTGATGAGCTCTTTTCCCGGTGTAATATGAAGCTGTCAAAATTGATGAAAGTTCTCTCTCAATAAACGGCGTGTTAATCATCAGCTTCCGATATATGAGTTGCTGCTGCGGACTTTGGCTGAGGAGACATCATTTACAGTCTGCATACAGTGCCCGCATTATTTCTGAGAAACAAGATTTCAAGGTTTAGGCAGAGAAAAAAAAATGTTCTTCAATCAATATCAATTTGAAAAAGCATTTGTAAGCGAATAAAAATCAATAGAGCAAAAAAAATGTCTAAATCAAACAGCAAAAAAAAAATTGCTTCTCTCTTGTCAGTTGGGCAAATTATCTGTATAATCTAATTTAACCAGTGTCGTGCAGTGGCTTTGTCCAGACCTATTTGGCAAGTTCACAGCTATTTCACCAAAGACTGCACATTCCTGTCGTTAATCCAACTGTGTCCAGTCATTGAAAGGCACTGTGAAGGCAAGGGGGCATCTCATTTCCATATGGCCCTATGTTTGCTCATCACCCTCTGGAACAGGAGAGAAACCATTGCTGTTAAAGTCCACATACGGGAAACTCACGTTGGAGATCAAATTAACCAAAGTAAAAATTCAAATCTGAAAATGTCGTGTCTCCGTTTTCCTTTATTTTAGTTTGATTTTCTCTCCTCCTCTTCTGCGGGCAGGATGGGTCCCCGCAACTATCCAGTTACTCATCCAAAGGGGCCGGTGATTGCACGTGAGTCTCGATAATCGGGTAGATGTTCCTGTTCCTGTGCCTGAGGATATTGGAGTACAGGGAATTCGGGCCGTGAGGATTACATCCTCACCTAGTGCCCGCCTGATGTTTTTGTCCATTTAGATTAATAGAAAATTGGACAGGCTGTATTACAGGTGCGCGCTTCTCCCAGTCCAATTTTCCTTATTGGCCAACGCTTAGCCCCAGGCTCCGAGTGAGGAAGACGTGTCCGAGTTAGTGTTGACGGGTTACTCAACCACAGATGAGTCTGATACTGTCTTTATCTGGTGTCCATACAAATTCACTTTAGAGGTGTGTAGGGATGGGGTGGGGTCAGTGGAAAGCTATCAGGCGTGCAGCTGATAGTCCCCCACTCCCTACTAATGCAGATTTAAGCCCCTAAACCACTGCTAAATCAGCTTAGACCAGGGATCGAACCTGGGCCCTTATTGCTCAATAATAGTTTGGCATCACACTGCAATTATCCAGTGACCCATCAGATGCGCTCCCCATATAAAAATCATATATGTGATACTTGATTTATGGTAGACTTTGGTCATAAGAAGTATTACTAAAGAGGCGTACAGTTCTGGTCGCCATATTATAAAAAGGATATAGAGGCACTGGAGAGGGTGCAGAGAAGATTTACAAGGATGATACCAGAAATGCGAGGGTATACATATCAGGAAAGGGTCTCTTTTCTCTTGAAAAAAGAAGGCTGAGGGGTGACCTAATAGAGGTCTTTAAAATTATGAAAAATTTTGATAGAGTGGATACAGAGAGAATGTTTCCACTTGTGGGGAAAAGCATAAACTAGAGGCCATCAACATAAGATAGTCAGCAAGAAATCCAATAGGGAATTCAGAAGAAACTTCTTTACCCAGAGAGTGGTGAGAATGTGGAACTCGCTACCACAGGGAGTGGTTGAAGCGAATAGTATGGATACATTTAAGGGGAGGCTAGACAAGCATATGAAGGAGAAGGGAATAGAGGGTTATGCTGGTAGATTTAGATGAGGAAAGACGGGAGGAGGCTCGTGTGGAGCATAAACACCGGCATGGACTGGTTGGGCTGAATGGCCTGTTTCTGTGCTGTATATCCTACGTAATCCTATGTAGGTTGAAAATAAGTTAAAAGTGAAGGAAACTGAAAATGTCCTGGGGACATGTCAGGATCCCAGAGGGGACCAATTACCTTCTCTAGTTGAAGTGGTTCCAAAAAAAAAGCTGAAGAGTTTCAAAATATTTTTTCTCTGGAGGACTCTGCTGCACTGTAGAAGGGCAGATTGGCTCGGGTCAAGGTAGGCACTGCTGAGACACCCTCGCAGGCACTGGCAACCTGTCCCAGCTATGCAAATGACCCCCCACCCGAATTCTGCGACGGGGTCGCTAGCCTTGCGCGAGAGTGGGCGGCGGTTATGCTCTCCCCCGCTTATGCCAACGAAGTGACGTCCCAGGCATTCCCAAACCTTTATGTTCACAATCTACATCTCAATCCCAAAGTGCCAACTCAGTGAGCAAATCTGTCCCCAGCTGTCTGCTTATTTGTGGCCAAGTGTGTTGTTGCACCTTCTATGCTCTGTGCAGCTGCTGACTATCATTCTCTGTAGCTAACATCCATATGTTGAATCTGTCAAAAGCGAACATTCGTCCCCTGCTTCCCCAATGGCATACTTGGTACCTGCACTGTTCAATGTGGAACTGAAGTCAAACAGGCCAGGAAGGTATCAGGTTCGAGACTGAGCATGTGCTGAGTTAGCTGGTGACGGTGGAGGGAACGTACAATTGACTTCAGTAGGCATGGACTAAGGAAGGATAAAATTAGCTAGGGTTCCCACTCCTGACGGCTGTTCAACGGTCTGGAAAGTATATGCATGTGGATGTCAGGGGTAAGTAGCAATATGCTCATATATGCAAAATGGGCACTTGGTCACGGTTCTAGAGTTGGGCCAACGCCTGTGGAACTGTCCCCCAGCATGAGTCAGGAAGGGAGGAAAAATAAATTCTTCCCCTATACGAGCTCTCCCTATTTGGGAGTTGCATTGTATTAGTCTGTAGTGACAGGAAAGCCAAGTTCTTGCTGCTTGATAACATGAGTTAATTCTTGGGGCAATGTGGAGGTGACTTTACTCCACAGCGATCTATACTATACATGGCCCACAGCGATTTATACTATACATGGCCCAGAGTGATGTGTTAAAAAAAAAAGAGCTTCACTTGCCATCAGTGCACAAATGTTTGCAGGAATTTTACTGTTCCACATCCCACAGCTTAGAATTAATAATACCTGTCTTAACATTGAGAAACCCAGGTAAACTCCCATGGCAAACAGAGCAGGAGAACACTAAGGTTAAAAAGAGTAGGAGAGGAGATGACCTAAGTCAAGAAGTAGTGGTTGGGTGACACCAAGTTTAGGTTTTAAAGGCATTGTAGATTGCAGGATGAAGGGAAGACTGAAAGAGGTACAGGTTTGAGTTTGTTGAATCATAGAATGGTTACAGCACAGAAGGAGGGCATTCGGCCCGTCAAGCCCGTGCTGGCTCTCTGCAAGTGCACTCAAGCTAGTCCCACTCCCCTGCCCTTTCCCCGTAGTCCTGCAAATTTTTTTCCTTCAGGTATTTATCCAATTCCCTTTTGAAAGCCATGATTGAATCTGCCTCCCCCACCCTTTCAGGCAGTGCATTCCAGATCCTAACCACTCACTGCGTAAAAAAGTTTTTCCTCATGTCGTCTTTGGTTCTTCTGCCAATCACCTTAAATCTGTGTCCTCTGGTGCTTGACCCTTCCGCCAATGGGATCAGTTTCTCTCTATCTACTCTGTCTGGACCCCTCATGATTTTGAACACCTCTATCAAATCTCCTCTTAACCTTCTCTGCTCTAAGGAGAACAACCCCAGCTTCTCCAATCTATCTATGTAACTGAAGTCCCTCATCCCTGGAACCATTCTTGTTGGAAAAGAATTGAGTTCGAATAGGAGACTGAATGATGAATCTTAACTTCAACACAGTGTGAATGCAAGAGGGAGAGGACTATGTTTGGAACTTAGGAGGAACAAGAGAGGAAATCTCAGAGGAGCTATGAAGCAAAATTGATTAAATACAGGGTGAAGAGAAAGATTGTGATAGGAAGAGAGAGGTTGGAGGGTGGACTTAAGAGAAGGATTAGTTGTGTTTTCTTGTACGTTGTGTGAGTAGAGCCTTCCAAAATATTGAAGCAGTACAGTCTACAAATAAGTGAACAATAATTTTAGTCTACAATAATCTGAATTAAGCAAAATAAATAACACAGCAAAATCAGAATTTAATGAAAATAAAATTGGGCTATCATATAATTTGAATTAAGTGCCTTTCAATCAATAGGAGTATATGGTAGTCAAGTCTTGAATGGGTTTGTAAGGAAGTGTTGGAAGCATAAGAACATAAGAAATAGGAGCAGGAGTTGGCCATTTGGCCCTTCGAGCCTGCTCCACCATTCAATGAGATCATGGCTGATCTTCTACCTCATCTCCACTTTCCTGCACTATCCTCATATCGCTTGATCCCTTAATATTCAAAAATCTTTCAAACTCTGTCTTGAATATACTCAACGACTGAGCCTCCAGAGCCCTCTGGGGCAGAGAATTCCAAAGATTCACCACCCTCTGAGTGAAGAAATTCCTCCTCATCTCAGTCCTAAATGGCTGACCCCTTATTCTGAAACTGTGACCCTTGGTTCTAGACTCCCCAGCCAGGGGAAACATCCTCCCTGCATCTACCCTGTCAAGCCCTGTAAAAATGTTGTATGTTTCAATGAGATCACCTCTCATTCTTCTAAACTCTAGAGAATATAGGCCTAGTCTACTCAATCTCTCCTCATAGGACAATCCCCCCATCCCAGGAACCAGTCTGGTAAACCTTTGTTGCACTCCCTCTGTGGCAAGTATATCCTTCTTTAGGTAAGGAGACCAAAACTGTACACAATACTCCAGGTGTGGTCTCACCAGGGCCCTATATAATTGCAGCAAGATGTCTTTACTCTTATACTCAAATCCTCTTGTAATAAAGGCCAACATACCAGTTGCTTTCCTAATTGCTTGCTGTACCTGCATGTTAACTTTCAGTGATTCGTGTACAAGGACACCCAGTTCCCTCTGAACACCAACATTTCCTAATCTCTCACCATTTAAAAAATACACTGCTTTTCTATTTTTCCTACCAAAGTGGATAACTTCACATTTCTCCACATTATATTCCATTTGCCATGTTCTTGCCCACTCACTTAGCCTGTCTATTTCCCCTTGAAGCCTCCTTGCATCCCCCTCACAACTTGCATTCCCACCCAGCTTTGCATCATCAGCAAACTTGGATATATTACATTTGGTCCCCTCATCCAAATCATTGATGTAGATTGTGAATAGCTGAGGCCCAAGCACTGATCCTTGCGGTACCCCATTAGTTACAGTCTGCCAACCTGAAAACGACCTGTTTATTCCTACTCTTTGTTTTCTGTCCGTTAACCAATCCTCAATCCATGCTAGTATATTACCCCCAATTCCATGAGCCCTAATTTTGTTTAATAACCTCTTGTGTGGCACCGTATCGAATGTCTTCTGAAAATCCAAATATACCACATCCACTGGTTCCCCCTTATCTACTCTGCTAGTTACAACCTCAAAAAACTCTAACAGATTTGTCAAACACGATTTCCCTTTCATAAATCCGTGTTGACTCTGCCCAATCCTATTATTATTTTCTAAGTGCCCTGTTACCACGTCCTTAATAATAGATTCTAGCATTTTCCCTACTACTGATGTCAGGCTAATTGGTCTGTAGTTACCTGTTATCTCTCTCCCTCCTTTCTTAAATAGTGGGGTTACATTTGCTACCTTCCAATCCGTGGGAACTGTTCTAGAATCTGTGGAATTTTGGAAAATGACAACCAATGCATCCACTATCTCTATAGCCACCTCTTTCAAAACCCTAGGATGTAGGCCATCAGGTCCAGGGCATTTATTGGCTTTCTGTCCCATTAATTTCTCCAGTACAATTTTTTTTACGAATACTAATTTCTTTCAGTTCCTCATTCTTGCTAGAGCCTTGGTTCTCCATTATTTCCGGGAAGTTTTTTGCGTCTTCTTCCGTGAAGACAGACAAAAGTATTTGTTTAATTTCCCTGCCATTTCCTTATTCCCCATTATAATTTTTCCTGTCTCAGCCTGTAGGGGGCCCACATTTACTTTCGCTAATTTTTTCCTTTTTACATACCTATAGAAGCTTTTACAGTCTGTTTTTATGTCTCTCGCTAGTTTACTCTCATATTCTATCTTCCCTTTCTTTATCAACTTCTTGGTCCTCCTTTGCTGAATTCTAAAATCCTCGCAGTCCTCGGGCTTACTACTCCTTTTTGGCAACATTATAAGCCTCTTCCTTTGATCTAGTCCTATCTTTAACTTTTCTTGTTAGCCACGGTTGGACCACTTTTCCTGTGGGGTTTTTGTGCCTTATAGGAATGTATATTTGTTGTAAATTATGTATTAATTCTTTAAATGCTAGCCATTACTTGTCTACCGTCATAAGCAGAAGCAGACGGTGTCAGTTCTGGAAAGAAAAGTTTCTATCCTGAAACTCTTGTTTTGTTTTTAAGTGAATCTACAAGGATTTAGCTTTGTTAAAACTAATGGATAAATACTTGAAGGCTATAATACAGTCATGAATGCTAGCTAAGCCAGTGATGTCATAAAAATGATTGCTCCTGAGTGCCTATTTTAGTACAGCTAACACTGGTGGCACAGCACCATCTATTCAATTCTTCTACTCTCTGCCAGCTCAACATACTGTGTCAGTGGAGGCCCACAGTACAAGATTCATGACAAGGCAGGACTCTAGGGGAAGTCTGCATAAAATTCCTTTGCTCACTACTTAAAAGCAGACGTTAACCTGTTTAAAATAACATAGGGCGCAAAGGAATTTTATATAAACATGTTAATCAGGGAAGATATTTTGACGGGGCTCAATTTAATGTTTCGTTTTCATGCTCCCTTCCCAGCAAGAAAAGTCCAATTTGATAATAAATCCTCTGCCAGGAGGGACAATCATCATAGTACAGACCAAAAGCTTTGTAAGCTAAATGTTAATGAAAGGTTTGAAACTTGCGGTGGGGAATGGCCCTTTTACTTGAGTTCGTGACGTGATCATTCCTAAGAAATCACTATTTAATGGAGAAGGCCTTATTGGAATGAAAATAAGAGAATAACTTAGACTCATCGAATGATATAGCATAGAAGGAGGCCATTCGGCCCATTGTGCCTGTGCCGGCTCTTTGAAAGAGCTAACCAATTAGTCCCACTCTGCTGCCCTTTCCCCGTATCCTTGCAAATTTTTCCCCTTCAAGTATTTATCCAATTCCCTTTTGAGTGTTACTATTGAATCTGCTTCCACCATCCTTTCAGGCCGCGCATTCCAGCTCACAACAACTCGCTGCGTAAAAAAAAAAAAATCTCTTCATCTCACCTCTGGTTCTTTTGCCAATTACTTCTAAACTTTATTTAAATATTTAGTTCAGTGAACCCCCCAACTCATGCAACCCTGCTCCCCCCAGGTCCCCAATGTCGATGAACAGGACAGTATTGCAGCTATCACCATAGCAACCAGCACCTGAAGGACAGGACCTGCAGTCTGCTCACTGCAGCCGCATTCTTCATAGAATTCTTCACAGCAGGGATAGGACAAGCTGTGCTCCCCATATCATTTTTTAAAAGTTAGTTTTCACTATTGTGCTGATGGAATCTAATGCAATTAAAAAACAATGGCCATTTCTGATATAAAAAAAAATGTTTTGGCTGTTGCTGAAATAATTATCTGAAATTTGAACTTGGCTTTTTGCTTCAGTCGATATATCAATGCAAATGTGATATTGGAGCTGCTCCTGGGCACTGTGGAGACTCAGCGATATACAGGCAGATAGAAAAGGCAACTTAGTACTTAGTACTTTCAGCTCTCAATAAGTAACTGAAGACACAAGATCAGAAAACACCACAGAAAAAAATCGAACAGCTGATAGCTAAAGGGAGGAAAAATGCAACCATTGGTTGTATTCAGAACAAACAGTGAATTATTTTACAAGATAAGGAAGACACTGAAGCTAGATGGGCAGCCTATATAGAACTCTTTGTTAACTAGGATCAAAAGAAATGTGGGTACAATGGGTGAGCTGTAAAAAATGGCAGATTACCACAAACATATTTTAAGTCATTGAAAATAAGTACCTTTTCACCTCCTCAAGCTGTGATCCCAAACTACTTTACAACCAATGGAATACCTTTGCAAGGCATGCATCGTTATTATGGAGGCAATCATGGTGCGAGTTTCAAACAAATAACCATATAATCTGTTTTTGGTGAAGCTGGTTGAGGGAGGAATGTTGGACAGGCCACCAGGAGACCACGGTGCTCTTCTATGACTAATGTCCTCCCCAAGGATCTTTTATGCCCACCTAGGCCTTAGTTTAATGTCTCATTTGAAAGTACTGCACCAAAGTGTCAGCCTAGACTACGTGCTCAAATCTATACTATTACAACAGTGACTGCACGTCAAAAAGTACTTCATTGGCTGTAAAGCGCTCTGAGAGGTCCGGTGGTCGTGAAAGGCGCTATATAAATGCATGTCTTTCTTTCTATACTGGGACTTGAACTCACAAACTTCTGGACTCAGAAGCAAGAATGCTACCAACTGAGCTGAACTGACACTTGTCAGGCAGGCAGAGAAGATGGTGGTATGACAAAGGTTCCTTAGAATATGAAAGAAAGAACTTGCAATTATATAGCGCCTTTCATGACCTCAGGACATTCCAAAGTGCATTACAGTCAACGAAGTAGTTTTTGAAGTGTAGTCACTGTTGTAATGTAGAAAACGCAGCAGCCAATTTGTGTACAGCAAGGTCCCACAAACAGCAATGTGATAATGACCAGATAATCTGTTTTTAATGATGTTGGTGGAGGGATAAATATTGGCCAGGACACTGGAGAGAACTCCCCTGCTCTTCTTCGATATACTGGAATGGGATCATTTTCTTCCACCTGAGAGGGCAGACAGGGCCTCGGTTTAATGTTTAATCCAAAAGACGCCACCTCTGACAATGCAGCACTCCCTCAGTACTGCACTGGAGTGCCAGCCTAGATTCTGTGCACAAGTACCTGGAGTGGGACTTGAACCCACAACCTTCCAAGTCAGAGGCAAGAGTGCTGCCACTCAGTTGACACACTAAAGTTGGGTAAGAGTGGTCTACAGGAAATGACCAGATCATGCGATATAATCACTAGCTCACGAATCCTACCTATGGACTTTGCCAGATCTATACTCCTAATAATCACCGAAGAATTAAAGGCCACAGAATGTGAAGAGCATGGGATCATCAGTCTCATGAGCTACGCTGTGAAAGTACTGCTTAAATCACATTAGAAAGAATAAAAAGGGAAACTGGATTGGGAATTAAGAACTTTAAATTCCTCTGTGATCTATTTTTAGCACACTGGTTAACATGTTCAAGTTAATTTCCTATGTGCATTACTTTAGCAAAGTTGTTAGCCCATTTATTTTAAACAGGTTAATTACTTCATTAAAATAGTACACATGGGAATTAGATGCAAGTACATTAGCCAGTGTGCTGAAAATAGCACACGGAACAATTTTAGCTCTTAAGTGAGGAATGGTTTTGTTTTAGAAGTAGGAAAGTTGTTGGGGTTGTTAGCATCTGGAAAAATTGATGGTACAGATCAAGAGGCCGGCAAAGATAGAAACATAGAAACTAGGAACAGGAGTAGACCATTCGGCCCGTCGAGCCTGCTCCACCATTCAATACGATCATGGCTGATCATCCAAATCCAGTACCCTGTCCCTGCTTTCTCACACAGAATCCCCATCGAGCCTGCACCGACACATATCCCACCCTATCCCCGTAACCCCACGTATTTAATTCCCCCTAACATATCCCATCCTATCCCTATAACCCCACATATTTAATCCCCCCCTAACACTAAGGGTCAATTTATCATAGCCAAATCAACCTAACCCGCACATTTTTGGACTGTGGGAGGAAACCGGAGCACCCGGAGGAAACCCACGCAGACACGGGGAGAATGTGCAAACTCCACACAGACAGTCACCCGAGGCCAGATTCGAACCCGGGTCCCTGGCGCTGTGAGGTACCAGTGCTAACCACTATGCCACCGTGTTGCCCACCGTGATGAACATGGCTGGATGGTGTTTCGGAATTGGCAGGCATAACATCTGGTACAATCCACCAGTGCAGAGACTGGAAAGTGTGGACCAGAAAAGAAAATGTTGGAAATATACAGCGGGTCACTTAGCAACTGCGAAAAGAAAAGACAAGCTAATGTTTTGAGAATGGGTTCTGGGGAAGGATTCTACTCAAACCTGTTGTAAAAAAGACTTCTATTCAAACCTATTCTAAGGAAGGATTGTCCTCGAACCTGTTCTAAGGGAGAGTTCTACTCATCTCCATTCTGAGGAAGAATTCTCCTCAAATCTGTTCCAAGGAAGAGTTCTATTCATACCCATTCTGAAGAAGAATTCTCCTCAAAACATCAACCTGTCGTTTGTCTTTACAAATGACCTGTGACCTGTTGTGTATTTCCAGCATTATCTGTTTTGTTTCTGATTTACAGTATTTGCATATTGTTCTTTTTATTTGGACTGTAAGGAATGGATTGGTTCCCAGACCTCCAAATTGAAGATGTCACATGGGTGGTGGGGAAGAGAGAGAGAGAGAGAGAATTAACTTAATCTGATGTTCTTAACAATATCATAGCTTCTTATGCTGAAATTGGGGCTATTTTTAGATGAATTACTATCAAAAACAATCTGGAGACTGTATAAAGCATGCAGGCCAGTGGAGTCATTCCATATAAAGTCTGTACTGCACTCGCTTTAGTAGCTAGGAGAAAAGGCACCAATTAAAATGCTACTGATGCTTTCTGGTCACACGTCAGGATAGAACTGGACAGAAAATCTGTTAGTTAAGTTGCTGGTAATCAGCACTCGGAAGTGTCTGTCAGCTTTTGTAGCTTCTGTAATGGTTATCACTTAAATTGCTTTAGTCCATGCAGCCTCCTCACAACATATGGATATGCTGGCTCGACCCAAGTCTTTCAATGACTGAGATATTTAAGAACATAAGAAATCCTGAATGAGAAAAGACCATGGGTTCTTTTGGACTTTGCTGCAACCATTTTCAGGCTGAAAAACACGGGCAAAAAGGATCAATTTTGTGGCTATGTCATATTGGGTTCGGCGAATTTTCAGACATCCCCGGTGGCTGCCTAAAACACGCATTGCCCCCCTTGCCCATGTTAATGGGAAGCCTCGTGCCTTTTTCAGGACCCTTCCTAAGCAGAGCAGGTGGCATGGATGCGTGCGGCCTAACAAGTGGCCGCCAACAAAAGTTAAGTCTATTGTTTTAAAAACCATGGGCCATATATTCCGATGCCTACGAGCTGTGTACACACCCGTAGGGACATCAGAAATGCCGGTTTCAGGCATGCGAAGCGCATGCGCTGAAAACCGGTATTTCCGATCTGTCAAGAATGCTCTTCACAGATCGCACGCCTGCCCTGGAGAAGGGCCGCTGCGGGCAGATAGTTCCGCTTTCTGGAGAACCTCCGCCCGCAGAAAACCCTCAGAAATCTTACGCCTGGTAAAAGCAGGCGTAAGGCCTGCTTTTACCAGCATAAGAGTTGAAAAAAAGTTAAAAAAAATGTTTTTGACTCATTCATAATTTAAAAATACTTTACAAAAAGGTAAGTTTATTTTTAACCCTGTAACAACTTTAATTATTTTTTTCAAAAAATTAAATTTTTGTTTAAAATATTTAATTTATTGTAATTTCAACTCATTTTAATAATGTGATGTTTTAAAAAAAAATTATTTAATGTTTTACTGTGTTTTTGGGGTGATCTCCATTCATATATTTGACAGGTCTATCTGTCAAGTGTATGAAGGGAGATTCCCTTCTCCTATTGGCTCCCCATGGCCCACGTGGTCCCAGGGATGCTTGCGAACCGCATCTGCCCCTGGGATACTTGGGTCCTGCGCATTTCAAGTTTGGAGAGGCCCAGGAGCAGAAATATACGCACCTCAGGAGCCCTCAGGTAAGTCCGTAGATTTTTTCCAGATCGGAGGCCTCCACACGCAGGAAGCCTCCGATCGGAAAATACGGGCCAATATGTGGAGCCAGGAGGAGCAGGAATCAACATGAGCGAGCTGTCTCTGGAAGCACAATAGGCACCAGCAGCTTACCCCAATTAATCAGAGGAGGCCTGAGGTCCAATTTCAATCGGGCCTCGAGCCTACCTGTTCAGTCTCAGGGATTGTTCTCTGCAATTGGCTTCCACTGGCTTGAAATTCTACCCTCATTTGCCCAATCAAGGCAGCTCCATTTCTAAGCCATATATAATCTACCCTATTGTGGGCTCTATCCCACTCATTTAATCTCCTGCGTAAAAAGTTCTGCATAAATATGCTTTTTTAAAATTCGTTCATGGGATGTGGGCGTCGCTGGTAAGACCAGCATTTATTGCCCATCCATAATTGCCCTTGAGAAGGCAGTGGTGAGCCGCCTTCTTGAACCGCTGCAGTCCGTGTGGTGAAGGTACTCCCGCAGTGCTGTTAGGGAGGAAGTTCCAGGATTTTGACCCAGCAACGATGAAGGAACGGCGATATATTTCCAAGTCAGGATGGTGTGTGACTTGGAAGGGAACTTGGAGGTGGTGGTGTTCCCATGCGACTGCTGCCCTTGTCCTTCTAGGTGGTAGAGGTCGCGGATTTGGGAGGTGCTGCCGAAGAAGCCTTGGCGAGTTGCTGCAGTGCATTTTGTAGATGGTACACACTGCAGCCATGGTGTGCCAGTGGTGGAGGGAGTGAATGTATAAGGTGGTGGATGGGGTGCCAATCAAGCGGGCTGCTTTTCTTGCTTTGATCCCCCAAAGACAACCCCACTCATCAACTTGGCCTGCTGCCTTCAACAGACAACACTCTCCCCACTCCCACCCTGGTCTGACAGCACAGGAACTATTATGTCCCATGGATAGTTGACAATCCCAGTTTATACTGATCCCATTCCTAACAAGATATTTATCCCTCTCCTTTTGAATAAGCTAATCAAAAACAGCAACAACAGATGAATATCTAGCTGAAGGTAGATAAAGGTAATGAATTAGATGTGAAATTATGATATTTCAAGTTTATAAGTAGCATCATTACCTAGCAGTTCAGCAGTTAATTGCACCATCAGTACCCCTTTAGAAAGATCATTAAGTTTAGATGTTTAAAAAGGGATTATTTTAATCATTTAATTTTTCAACAGGAACTATGATTAAGAACCTTTTTATTGTTTAAATGATTTCTGGGGCAAATGGAAAGAAGGAGTTTCTAAGCCTAATGATTTGAGAGAACTAAAATAGTCACTAATCCTTTGTGCACTGGAAAACATCATTTTACTATGTGCAAGTGAACTCATCATTTCACCTATCTGCATGTTAAGTCACCATTTCATCTATATGTACATTAGCTCATCAATTGATTTATGTGCATATTCATTCACCATTTTACCTATCTGTATGTTTGTCATAGTTTGATCTATGTGCGTGCAACTTCACTGTTTCACCTATGTGGATCATTACATACAATTGCATAGAAATGACCCAACCATGAGCAGTAGCCCTAATCTCACATGCCTGCTCTGTTCCCATATCCCTTTATTTCCTTTTCCTTCAACCACCTATCTAACCTCTTAAATGTTGGCATGGTCTCTGCTTCTATCACTAATGCCATTGCTTGGAAAAAAGTTTCTCCTGCTCTCTGTCCTAAATCTCTTACATGTAATCTTCTATTTAATTTATGTCTGCTTGTTCTACACTCTCTAACTCATTCTTTCCTAAAATCTCAGAACAATGCAACTCTTCACTCCCTACATTCCTCCTTTTCTCCTACAATCTACAGTAACTAAGCTGAGTGTTATATAATTCCTCCTCGTGGATTTACCTCATTTTTGTCCTATTGATTTCAACTGCACAATGGACCTCGGTCCTAATACTTAACAACAACATAAGAGGATACTTATTGCCTCATTCTGTAAGCAGCACTAACTTTACAAAATGTACATTTTATGCCGTGTATTGTCTTAAAACGGCACTTTCTCTAGTCTTGTATAACTCACTTGCCAAACTCAGGGGGAAATGCCGTACCTTATTATGATGGATGAAGCCTAAGTAAATGATAAAGTTGCATTCATGTTTTTCTTATTTTTTAATCTTTCATATTGTATGTAGTCTCTTCAGTTTGATCATTTATTAATTTTGGAGCTGCTTTAGATTTCTAAACATCAAATATATTGGCTGTAATTGAAAGCCAAATAGAGTGGGACTCGTATTAAAGGAGCGTTATTGCCCATTACACCTAAGAAGAAAAAATAAATAAAAATTGTGACCCACTGAGTATAGAATTTATCCTGTGAATTGTCACCACTCACCATTTGGATAAATTCCATATTTGGTGCTTTGCCATCCGCTATCCCGTTCATCATTAAGTGTGGTATCAAATATCACCTTTAAAGAAAATTCTATTTGATTTTAGTCTGCGTCATTATAAGCTTGGCGGATACATTAATGCCTCCCATTTCTTTACAAGAAGTCACTTGGATTTTGCTCGTCATCTTGGAAAAGCCAATGGGTGGGCAATTATAAAGTCAGAAATGACAGGTAGCAGCAGCCCTGACAACCACAGCTTTTAATGAATTGTTACGGAGCCTGTTAAAATTGCCATCTATTAACGCTCTAGAAATGTAAATCCACTGAGGAAATGGGGCGCGCGCAGAACTTCCGCTGTTTTCCCAACCTGCAATTAAAGTGTGTTCATACTGTAATGTTCCCAATGCTAATGAGTCACCGCAAATGGAAATTCAAAGTAGCCCTGTGATAAATTATTAAAATGAACTGTTTTCACAGGTTTGATTGAAATGGTGCTGGGGTCTGAGAGTAATGTAGAAAAAGTAGTCCCCGTCCCTGCTGTTGAATATGTTATGGAAACAATTGAATTCAGTAGTTGCTATCCCCACGTGGTTTGTTATGAAGGTATTTATTTAGGGTTGTTTCTAAGTGTAAAACAGTGCCAATTTATGAAGGAGCCCAGTGTCTGTGTTTGATTCCCGGCAAGGAGCACTAGCCAACAGACTCTTTCAGATTGGTCCTGTTATGCTGCAGTGGAAGATGCTTTTTTGTCATTGAATCATAGAAATTACTGCAGAGAAGGATGTCATTGGGCACATGGCACCGGTGCCGATCTTGGATCTTCAACTGCAGCTACTTATTCTGCCCTTTACTCCTATCTTTTTATACTTTAGCTTTTCAAATATTTATTCCATTCCCTTTTAAATGTTTCCCCTCGTGGGGGAATCTAGAACCAGGGGGCATAGTTTCAGGATAAGGGGTCGCCCATTTAAAACAGAGATGAGGAGGAATTTTTTCTCCCAGAGGGTCGTGAATCTTTGGAACTCTCTACCCCAAAGAGCTGAGGAGGCGGAGTCATTGAATATATTTAAGGTGGAGATAGACAGATCTTTGAGCTACAGGGGAGTCAAGGGTTATGGGGAGCGGCTGGGAAAGTGGAGTTGAGGCCAAGATCAGATCAGCCATGATCTTATTGAATGGCGGCGCAGGCTCGAGTGTCCAAATGGCCTACTCCTGCACCTATTTCTTATGTTCTTATGATGTTGTAGTCTCTGCCTCAGTAGCTACTAGTAGTGAAGCACTCCATGTTCTACCAACCCTCTCTTAGTATCTCCTTTGTGTTGGCTACGAGTAATCCTGGGACTATGTGCCTTTATTACCCATTTGGCAACCAGTGGAAACAATCTTTCATCACCCCTCTCAAAACCTTTCATAATTTTGAAAACCTCTATTAGATTCCCCCTTTAACCTTCTCCGTTCTGGTGAAAGAAACCCTAATTTTTCATGCCTTTCCTCCTAACTGTAATCTCTCATTCCTGGTATGATCCTTGTGAATCTTTGCTGTACTCTTTGAATAGCTGTACTATCCTTGCTACGATGGAAAGCCCAGAATTGTCTATTATCAACTTCTGCAGTTTACATAGGATTACATAGGATATACGGCACAGAAACAGGCCATTCGGCCCAACCAGTCCATGCCGGCCTTTATGCTCCACTCAAGCCTCCTCCCGTCTTTCCTCATTTAACTCTATCAGCATAACCCTCGGTTCCTTTCTCCCTCATATACTAATCTAGCCTCCCCTTAAATGCATCTACACTATTCGCTTCAACCACTCCCTGTGGTAGCAAGTTCGACATTCTCACCACCCTCTGGGTAAAGAAGTTTCTTCTGAATTCCCTATTGGATTTCTTGGTGACTATCTTATATTGATGGCCTCTAGTTATGCTCTTCCCCACAGGTGGAACTATTCTCTCTGTGTCTACTCTATCAAAACCTTTCATAATTTTAAAGATCTCTATTAGGTCACCCCTCAGCCTTCTCTTTTCAAGAGAAAAGAGAAAGGTCACTGTGATTTTTAAATAAAGAAAAGGGCAGCGAATCAGTGGAGGCCCTCGAGATGCTAAAATTGTCCTTCCCTAATTGTTCTTAATTCCTGAGTCAATTCAGTTCTATCCCTGAGTCAAAATGACCTACTTATTTGAGAAAAGTCTTCCCGCTCAACCTCAGGCAATGGAAAATGCTCTACACTTGTGTAAATTTCTCACATGAAGGTGAGAAACAGCGTGCCCTGAAATGTGGGAAGCTGGGAAGTTTGTATGTGCTGGACTTTGAACATCCACCTGCAAGTGAGCCATTGGATTCTTCCCAGTTTTATTCTTGAATTGCACAGAGCTCTTTCCTAAAGCAGAAATGATTGGAAATACTGATTTTTGACGTCCAGTGTTTGAATGTTTTTTAAGGGAGATTTCCTCCACCTCTTCTCCCACACTGCAGAGGTGATTTTGCCAGTGGGGAGCTTTTGGAGGCGTGACTCCCACTTGTCGGGTTTTAGTCCCGCCTCCATCAACTTCTGGCCAACACACGTTATTTTCCCTTGATTGACCTTGTTAAGCCCGCCCAGCGGGCTTAGCAAGCCAATTAAGGGAAAGCCGGTTGCAGAGAACATCAACATGTGACGTTTCATCTGTCAAAAATTTTTGACAGATAAATTGTCATCGTTTGACAGCTCTGTGAAGCAGTCAAACAGTGACATTCTCTGTAGTTTGATGAGGTCTTGAATTCAAGATCTCATCAAACCTTTTTCTTTTGCAGAAATGAGATGGTTGTTGCATTGGAGAATGCAACGGCCATCTCTCATCTCTACCGCGGAGGTGCGAGACTCTCTGCATACCCACCGACTGAAGCCTGCAGGAAGAAACAAAGGTAAGTACACTTGCCACTTACCTCAGATACTCGCCTCTCCACACTTGCACCCATCACTTACCTTCACACCACACTTTTGCAACCCCCCCCCACCCCCGACCCCCGCAGACCCACTACTCGCCTTGGTGACCCTGGCGGGGTTCGGAGCCTTCGGGAAGCCCGCACTTGTGTGCGCAAAATGGTGATAAGCCTATTTTCTGCCTGTTAACTACCTGTTAATAGGCAGTTAAGTGGTTGTAATCCCTTCCCGCCTCCAAGGAGACGGGACCCGGCGCAGGACAGCTACCCGCCTCCTGGCAAGATGGCATGGAGGCGGGTTGGGGGCAGGTTGGGCACCCGCCCCCAAATTCTGCCATTTTCCCGGCAGTCCCGCCTCCATACCCGCCTCCCCAGGACCGGCAAGATCACACCCTCAGAGTTTCTCACCCAAGATAATGCCCCCATTTTTTTTTTTCTTGCTTTGTCTAGATCTCTGGCTTCACTTATATGATGAATGAATAAGTTATTCATTTGTAGCACATTCTTAATTATAAAACAACAGCGAAATGATACGTTAGCAAACCTATTAGAATGAGTTAGTATTGCAATTACAAGACCATTACTTTATAATGACCTTATTATTGATGCAATCTAAAGTTTTACTGAATCAGATAGATGAACCCTTTTTCTGTGGAAGTGGCCAGTTATTAATAGTTTCCAACCGATTGAATGTTGATGTGGCTCAGGAGTCCAAAAGTAATGCTGAGCAATCACTATTAGTCGCATGTTAAGTGAAAAAAGTTAGTGAAATAAAAAGTTTGTATCTTATTCTTTGAATCCCTGGGAATAATTTTAACCTTCAAGGCAGACAGGCGGTTTTACACCCCTCCTGATTTTAGTGTCCATTGACTTGAATGTAGTGTAAAATCGGGTGGGGTGTAAAACAGGCGTCCAACATAACCCGCCCCATTCTCTCTGGGCAAGTTAGGCTAGAATTACCCCCAATTGTGTTGACATTTGGCGATGAGTTATAACATAGGCAACAGAGGGGTTCAAATGTCATCGTAAACCACAAGTTGGATCCTCAAGTAACTGATTTATGATAATGAAAACACATAGATCTTCCGATTGCTTTTAATGCCCTTTGTATCTGCCAGTTTTAAATAAATGTGAGAAGTCACACAACACCAGGTTATAGTCCAACAGTTTTATTTGAAATCACAAGCTTTCGGAGCGCTGCTCCTTCGTCAGGTGAAGACTTCACCTGATGAAGGAGCAGCGCTCCGAAAGCTTGTGATTTCAAATAAAGCTGTTGGACTATAACCTGGTGTTGTGCGACTTCTCACATTTGTCCACCCCAGTCCAACACCGGCATCTCCACATCATAGTTTTAAATAAGACCAGCTGATCTTCTGTGGTGTTGAGCACGGGCAGGCTGGAACATGATTGCAATATTTAGCTACTAAGGTGGAACTCTGTTTAGCATGACCCCTTAAGTGCACTACTTGGCTACTTCCTGTATAGAAGTGGTTCAAACGTCCAAAGCTGTGGTCAATTGGAGTCTCAAATGCTGTTGCTAAGGGAGGTTCTCTAACTCTTAAAAATGACAATTAGGATGACACAGGTGTCATCAAAGGAAAACAAGTTAACAAAAGTGCCCCCTTTTTAAAGGGGCACAGCCAATAAACTCCAAATTATGAGTAAAACAAAAGGAAACTTATCAAATTAAAGCAAGATGTGATTCCTGGTGTCCCTCCGGTGCCCACCGGCTGCAGGAGGTTTTCTAGAGTGGTAATAGATTACAGATCCCCTTGGAGAGAAGCTAGGCCATCAACTGGAGGAAATGACACGCTCTCTTTTTCTCCTATTTTAACACTTTTTCTACACTTCCAGTTGCGATTTGTTGTTGTTTTATGAATGTGGCTCTTAGGCAATTGGGTGTAATTGTGACACATGTTTTGTATGCATGACTAAGTGTGGCACTTTCAGGTGCTGTGGGCACATGCTAGATGCGGGGCTTATATGTACTGTGTCAGCTGTGGCTCAGTGGGTAGCACACTTGCCTCTGCGTCAGAAGGTTGTGGGTTCAAGTCCCACTTCAGGGACATGAGCACATAAATCTAGGCTGACACTCCAGTACAGTGCTGAGGGAGTGCTGCACTGCCAGAGGTGCCGTCTTTCAGATGAGACGTTAAACCGAGGCCCCGTCTGCTCTCTCAGGTGGACGTAAAAGATCCCATGGCACTGTTTCGAGGAAGAGCAGGGGAGTTATCCCCGGTGTCCTGGCCAATATTTATCGCTCAACCAACATAACAAAAACAGGTTATTATCACATTGCTGTTTGTGGGAACTTGCTGTGTGCAAATTGGCTGCTACTTTACGACAGTGACTACACTCCAAAAGTGCTTCATTGGCTGTAAAGCACTTTGAGGTGGTCGTGAAATGTGCTGTATAAATGCAAGTCTTTCTTTTTTTTAAATAGGTCCACATCTGTATTTTACAGCTGTATAAAAAATGCGAATCGCAGTGGTCATATCTGGCTAGAGACCTTTGCTATGCCTGGAGTGTCTGCAAGGGTCAGAAAATGAGAAAGCAGATTGCTGGCCTGTCAGGGTGAATGAGCTGAGCATTCAGCCCATATTATGGCCAGAAGAATGGCAGCTGCCGGCAGCCCTTATACTTGTTGCCTCTAGAGGAGCCCAGTGAATCCACTTTTTGAGGTGGTTTCACTCCTCCAATGGCTTGGCCACCGAGGTGTGCTTTAAGAAGAGTCTTAAAGGAGGAGAAGAAGGTGGAGAGGCGGAGAGGGAGGAAATTCCAGAATGTTGGGCCTAGACGGCTGAAGGCACGGCCACCAGTGGTGGGGCATGCGCAAAAGAACTAATGGGAATTTAAAAAAAATCAATTTCTTCCCTAATATTCTTAAGGTAGTGACTCATTGCAGTATAGTCCCATAGCAGTCCTTTAATGGTATCTCACCCAAATAACTTTTTCATGTATAACTCTAGACACTGAGTGGTGGCTAATTGACCATGAGGTGCATCACAGCTAAGCCTGATCCTGCCCTTGACCGACATCTACACCCAATCATCTTCCAATGGGGAAACGGCATAGCACTCAGGAATACCACCCCTGGGCACTTCTGCTGAAACCCCGGCTGAGATGAACTAATTTAGCAGATCAGGGACCAAACTTGGGATCTTTCGAGCCTCTATGGCTCAGCACCATATTATGCATCCATTGAAGGAAGACGTTTAACAGATGTGATTAATGCAGCAACATTCCAGTGTTAGTGCACACAGAGTAGATGTGTCCCACGCCAAGGAAGAATGTGATGGAAGACATTGCCCCCTTCCCGTGGGATTCCAGAACAAGGAGGCATAACCTTCAAATTAGAGCTCGGCCATTCAGGGGTGATGTCAGTAAGCACTTCTTCACACAAAGGGTAGTGGAAATCTGGAACTCCCCCAAAAAGCTGTTGAGACTCGGTCAATTGAAAATTTCAAAACTGGGCTTGATAGATTTTTGATAGGCTAAGAAACCAAGATGGGTAAATGGAGTTAGGATACAGTTCAGCTATGATCTAATTGCATGGTGGAACATGATCGAGGGGCTGAATGGCCAACTCCTCTCCCTATGTTCCTCTTCTACCTACACTGACTAAACACAAACTCAGTAAAACTAGATTCCAGGAAACTATTATTTACGATGTTGAAAGTGAACCCTTACCATTTCAAACTGTAGGCTAGATATGAACAGGGAGATATTTTGCTGCATTCCTCATAATCCCAAACTATAAGAAATACCCAGCGGTAAACATGATCTAGCCACCTACTCATTTGTTAAAATACATTTTCCCTCACAGCATGTTCCCGGGTAATGCTTTTTTTCACAGCTCCCCAGTGCAGTGCCTGTTGGCTCATCTATCTATCTGCCTGCTACTTGTAATGATAGTCTCAAGCTTACCAATTGGGAATAGACAAACTTAGGAAGGAAGAAAGATTTTTAATGGCTCTGATTATAGCATGAACAAGCAAACTGAAAATACCTTTTGAGCCAGGCCTACAGCCGATATCAATATTTTGATGTATTTAAGTATCACAGATGAAGTAGCTGATCGATTTTAGGAGTTGTCGATGACATCCAGTCTTCCCAAACAGGCCTTTGGCATATGCTGAAAGCTCTGGTCTTCCAGCAAGATTTGAAGATCATGTTTCCATAGGAATCACCGAGGACGCTTATCTTAAGAAAATAAAGCACTCATCCTGCTGATTACCCACTGCCCTATCCCACCAGACACACAGTGCACTGACAAGTCAAGCAGATTGAAGCATTTGATTCAGTAGCAGTGTTCGTTTATGAAATGCTTAAATATTGTAATGGCAGGAGAGGAAAAGAAAGGCATGCTTGAAATAATTTAACGTCAACAGGGCAGATATTGAATTTGAAGAGCCTGACTTATCACCATGGGCGCCTCTAATCACAGAGAAACACAACACACACATCTATGCAATATGGAGAACAAGGGAAGTGTTTCAGTCCTCAAGGTAAAATGGATTTCCACCATTTTTGGGTTATGTGGCAATTTATGAACAGACAGTAATGTATAAGATGGCTGACAATGCTTTAAAATGTATTAAACACTATAGAAAGCGTGTGCAGTCACAGTTTAAGAGCATTCACTGGGATCAGCTATGAAAATTAACAACAACAACAACTTGTATTTATATAGCGCCTTTAACGTAGTAAAACATCCCAAGGCGCTTCACAGGAGCCTTATAAAACAAAATTTGACACCGAGCCACATAAGGAAATATTAGGGCAGATGACCTAAGGCTTGGTCAAAGAGGTAGGTTTTAAGGAGTGTCTTAAAGAAGGAGAGAGAGGCGGAGAGGCAGAGAGGTTTAGGGAGGGAATAACTGAAATTTGCAACAATTCCATATTTACAAGGTGCTTAAAATACAGTGCAGTGGTCACTTCTATGGCTACTATAATGTTTAATCTTATTAGAAATACAATATTCACAGTAAACATGATTTCGCCACCTTGTAATCCACTGACTGTCCAAAGGTTAAAACAGCTTACATGTATACAAAGCTCATAAAATGGCAGACCTGGTTTGGACTAAACTACTGGGCCATCTGGCACATTCCTTCAATCGCGTACTCTTTCTCTCTCCAATACAGCTACAACACTTTCCTAGGCCAACTTGCTAGGGTTATCTAGTTAAGATATAAGGGTAATAAAGCAGTTACGTGGAATGCAAGGAAAGCCCCGAGGGAGAGTGTTGAATGAGTATAAATATACAAGGAGTCAGTGCAGACCAATAGGACTGATGGCAGGAAGAACATGGGGAGACAGGCAGAAATTATACGGGAAATACCTCGGAATAAAGCATTGTTGTAAATAATGTCTGAATCTATTCTAATGGAGGCCTTAACACAACATGATGGCAATGGTAATGATTCTTTACTTAAAAATAGCCCTGATATCATGGGAAACCTTGTGGACTAGATAAGGAAAAAAAGGGAAAAAAAACTGGTCTATAAATCAGTCAGAGCAGAGATGTAGTTTGAAAGCAGAGATAAATGACTTATTTCTGCATTAGCCCACTAGATAAATTCAATTTCACTAAGCCAGAAGAATGACCAAGCTGGATAAAGTTATTTGAAAGAGTTAGAATTGCTTCAGGCTTAGATAAGAAAGATGAACTGAATCAAAGATGAACACATTTGATATATTTGATGGATGAGGAATATGAGGATATTTTGTGCTCTTTTCAACTGTCAGAGATATGACCGGCAAAATTACAAACTGGTAGTGGATAGGTTAGAAAAGCACTTTGGTGTATAGAAACCCCATTTTTGAAAGGGCTAAATTCAACTAAAATAGAGAGGGAATCTATAGACAGTGAAAAGAAATACAACAAGAAACGTATGTTGTATGAGAACTCAGATACGCACTACTAGGACGCCCTGTTATGCACAATCCAGCAAAAATAATAGTCAACCTAAACCTAATAGGCCCCATTCTACACAATCTCTCCTCATAGGACAGCCCTCTCATCCCAGGAATCAATCTAGTGAACCTTCGTTGCACCCACTCCAAGGCAAGGTTTCCTAAGCTTTTTGCAGGTCTGAATATGCTCTCCTGTGATGGAAAGCCCTTTTCTATATCAGCTCCTGGATGATAATTCTATTCCACTGCAACTAAAAATGAAACCAAAATGATCCAGGAAGATGTTTGGTGTGGTATGAAAAGAGGAAGACATTATGGACTATTGTGTGTGTGAATAGTTTTAGCCCCGAAGCCAAACAGCCAAGTTAGAATTCATGTGAACTTGATCAAGTTAAACTAGAATGTGCTGGGAAAAGCATCAGATGCCCTCAGTTCATCAGACACAGCTAGAAAGGAGAATGTTTTTTTAAAATTAAATATCAATTCTAGATCTTGGCAAATCTTGCTGCCAAAAAAAATCTGTGCTGCTTACAGCCATCATCATAGTAATTGGGTTTATCCATTCCAATCACCTTTCATTGGGCAGCCCTTCAGACCTAGAATATTTCTGAGGTGCATGTCAGTGTTCCTGGAAGGCTTTCAAGAGTTTTCGTGGTTCTAGTGTATGGAGAGATCCCGTCAGAGCATTATAGACCTCTTCTAGGACTGTCTTGAAGAAAATTTAAAAGGAAGGAATTATGCTGAATAAGTGTAAATGATCAACTTCTGGTATATGTAGTTCATTCCGCAAGAGTTATACTGGATCCCAGTCACAAGATAGCTCCAAGAATCTTTTATTCATGAAAATGAGTAAGGTTCATTGCTTCCTTAGAATGGTAAATCAGCTGTGCAAGTTTTCTACAAACAAAATCATTGGCCTATAAATCAGTATGGAAAGCTAAACCTTTGGAGTACTTCCTCAGTAAAATCAAAATATAGATATCAAGTAGTGACCAACAGAAATAAAGAAAGGATTAAGTATCTCACCCCGCACTGAGATTAAGAGTGCTGAGAGGGAAACCTGTATATCTGTGGATGGATCCTGGTATGGACTACAGAAGACCCAGCAAGAACAATGGCTACCAGTAGTATACGCCTCATGATCAAAAAGTACCATAGAAGAATGGTATGCACAAATGGAGGAAGAAGCTCATTATTATTTGACATGTTAGAGATTTTACAAGTACCTTATTGGAAAGTCTTTCCATATTGAGACTTACCATAAGCTATTGATACCTTTAATGGAACATACATATAGGGATGAATGGCCTCCTAGAGTACAAAGGTTGCTTTTTTATTTCATAAGATGCTTGTATATGATTTCTCGTGTACGAGAAAAAAACTCTTGTGTCAAAAACTCCAGTATGAAGAGGCGCTGCAGCAGATCAAGGCTTCCAAGCTGAGATCAATTTATATGTGGGTATAATTTTTCAAAAAGCATCCCAGCTACAGCAAATCAGCAGTGGATTTAAAGGACAAGGTTTGCGAAGAAGAGATCTGTAAGCCAATCAATAAATACACGGAACCGTAGGAACGTGAAGCTAGAGTGCAGACGGATACTTTACAGGGCCATGGCAGGGGAATTGATGCTTCAAGACGGACTTCTATTAAAAGACACTTGCCTGGTGATGTCTACACCAATGTGCTCTGAGAAGTTGGACAGAATACCCGCAGGACATTTAGAGACCTGAAAATACAGAGAAGTAGCTATGCAAAATATATTGTGGTGAGGCTGGAGCAAACAGCTTCAACAAATTGTCAGGAGCTGTCCTAAGCATTCAGATGAGAGGTTTAGCCAAGTTTTCTCTATCATTCATTCCGTTCTGCTAGTCTGTCCTTGGCAGAAGGTGAAAAATGACCTGTTTGAATTGAAAGGAAGTACATATCTCCTGACTGCAGATTACATCTCACAATATACAGAAATCCCTCTATTAACCAAAACTACATCTCAAACAGTGCTGACACATTTGAAGATCATACTTGCCTCCAGTGGAATACCTGGACCCGTGGTGTCAGCTTAAAACACAATTCTCCGCAGAAGAATTTGTCACGTTCGGTAGATACGGTTTTATTAAACTTACAGGTAACCTTAAATAGCCAACAAAGTAATGGGGAATTAATGTGAGCGATGAAGACTATAAAAGATCTAGGCAAAAAATTAAAAGTTGCATAATTAGCTCGCTTAATATATTGTGCTTTGCCAATTGGGAAACAGTGATCGGCCAGCAGATAGACTCATGAGAACACACCCGAACACAAACTTGACAATGTTGCCAGCAAATCTTGCTCCTTAGTGGCGATATTTAGTTAAGTTCAGCAATAAAGGAGGAGTACAGTGGCAACAGGTGGAAAACTACACGGGTAACCTCACGGGTCCCCACTCCCAGCCGAGAGCCACACCCAAAGAGCGCATAGGTCAGAGAATCAGCGCGGGATCAGTGAATTTACTTCATAATTTCGTATAGTGAGGCGGTTAGCAAATTTGAGTGAAGCTAACTTAAGTCTGGATGACAGATTCAAAAATCAAGGAAGCTGTGCTACAAGAAGCCTCAATTCCTAAATTATATGTTATCCAAACACATAATAGTTCTATAAGAAGAACCTGACATTACCTCATTCACATCGCCAAAGTAAGAGGAGAAGAGACACCTAGAAACCCTCGAGTTAACAATCTTGACGACACTGATAACCAAAACAATGAAGCCTAAAGCTCTCTGGAGCTGCAGGAGAGACCACTTTGGTACAGGATTATGGGGTACTAGGGTTCAAGATTCAAGACGCTATCCATAGACAGAGACTGATCTTCTGTGTGCAGTTTTGGGAGAGGGAGCATTTATTGCAATACTTTTTCAAAAAGGGGGTTTTCAAGGTTAGCCAAATCCGGTACGAGATTATAAATCAGTTGTTGTAACAGAAGAAAAAGCACCTTGGATAACTTATTATTATTGCAAGTAGACTGCCTCTGAATATATTCAAACAGAACCTTAATACATTACCTTCTGCTATGTGCCTGCCACCACATTGAACCCCCTCCACAGAGAAAGCTTTCTGTTTAATAAATGCTATCTTTCGCAATGCAATTCTCCATTTTATTAAATCAAAACTAAAATAATTAATGCCTAGTAGCAGACACAGTCAGTGACCCGATAACCTCATTGTGTCACCGATCACACCATTGCAGCCTCCTCTGTATGTTAATGTCTCCTTCTCTCTATACAGAGCACGCTAACATGTCTTGTAAGAAATAGTGCCATGGTAACAGTACCCGTGAACATCTTAGAATTCCAACAGCTACCACAGCTGAGGCTTTCCCATTGGGGCTCAGCCTTACTTATAAAGGGGAAAAGAAAATGCACAGAAGAGATATGTTCAATGACTGAATGAAATAAACAATATCAAATTCTTTGTCGGATAGTTTGAAGCTAGATGCTGTGGTTCTCTTGACAAAAGATCTTGAACGAATGACCAGTGCTGAAATTCCCTGACGTGCAGCGTATGCAGGAGAACCTCTAATAACCATTATCTGTCATAATCATAAATTGCAGCGTAGAGATTTGTTTCTCCGAATTTCAACGTCAAGGCCTACACAAGTTGTGATTTTCTGTCATCAAATCTGAAAGGTTAGAATTTGGTGCATATTCCTGCCCCAGTCTGCTGACTAAATAACAAACAAACCAACTCTGTAAGATTACTGTTTGTTTCAGTAGCACAACGGAGGAGGTGAAAATCTACACAAAAACAACCAGCACTAGGCCCAGCCAAGTGGTCGCTAGAGCCAGGTTAAAAGTAGATTTGATGCTGCGCAATGACTTCAAATCAATGGGTCAATGAAATTCCACCGATATCATCCATTTCTGACTCTTGATACCAGTGAAAGTATACATTTTGATTACATGCCTTGATAAAGCAATAACCTGGAATCCATAAACCTTGGACTCTCACTTATTATATTCCTGACAGAAATGTGTTTTTCTGTCTACTTTTACAGTCATATTTGTTTTATTGCATATACCTGTATGTATTTTCAACCTTTACTGGGAAACTCGAGGCAAACAGCGTAAAAACATATTATTGAAAAAGAAGGAAAGACTTTCATTGATATAGCGCCTTTCATGGCTACTGGACGACCCAAAGCGCTTTACAGCCAATGAAGTACTTTTTGAAGAGTAGTCACTGCAGTAATGTAGGAATCACAGCAGTCAATTTTCGCACAGCAAGTTCCTACAAACAGCAATGTGATAATGACCAGATAACCTGTTTTTTTGCAATGTTGATTGAGGGATAAATATTGGCCAGGTCACCAGGGATAACGCTCCTGCTCTTCTTCGAAATAGTGCCATGGGATCTTTTACGTCCACCTGAGAGAGCAGGTGGGGCCTCGGTTTAACGTCTCATCCGAAAGATGTCACCTCCGACAGTGCATCACTCCGTCAGTGCTGTACTGGAGTGTCAGCCTAGATTTTTGTGCTCAAGTTTCTTGAGTCGGACTTGAACCCACAACCTTCTGACTCAGAGGCGAGGGTGCTACCCACTGACCAACGGCTAAACCATGAACGTTTATCATTCTGAATGTAAATTAAAAATTCCCCAACTTTTTTGACCCAGTAGCTAACTCTTCCACCAAGGGTCATCGGCCAGGTTATTCATTCATTGGCAGCCCCTTGCTGTTTTGATGCTTAAAAAACAGATCAGAGATGGAGCTGGTGACATCCATGATGTCATCAAAGTCAATCTTCACTCCTGGCTTTTAATTGGCTAAAGGGCTGGTTCTGGCTGCCAATTTTAACCTATCTAAACGTTTTTCTTTAGTTGCTGGGAGAAATGTAAAAAAAAGAGTTTAGAAGTTTTTTGAGAGAACTAAGGAATAGAACTGCAAGTCAGAATCGATGAAAGCAAAAAATTACAGTAAAAGAAAAAGAATATGACAGAACAAGGGAAAGGAAGGATTATGGTCAAATAGAAGTAAGTTACTTTTAAGTAGAATGGTGTATGTTTTTTTATTGTTGTATCTTCACACTTTTCCTTAGGAGAACAGTGTGAAGTAGTGGAAGGTTTCACAGGCTGATAGGCCGTGACATGAACACTTCTTTCATGGCTATAACCATCCTTACATCAGCCAATAGGGTGGTTAGTCCTATATAGTGGGAGGGTTTTATTCGCTCCCACAACCCATTTGATGAGGGGGTGTTACCCACACCCACTGGCACGAATATCCCGCTGTATGTCAACCTAGTATTCAGAGCCAGAGCTCCTGAACTCCTGAACTCCAGTCTCCACTCAATGAGACTGTCTGGCACAAGTTTTGAACCCTTGCACTTTCTGGCTCAGAGGTGGGGATGCTACCACTAGGCTAAAGGCTTGCTCCAGCTTCTTTGTAATTCGAGTTAAAGATTACAATAATAAAGCTGCTGCTGAAATTTGAGTAATGTTATTACTATAATATTAGGGGGCGATTTTGTGAATGGGGGCGCATTGGAGGCAGAACTGCTGCTTGGCGGGACGATGTTCCGCCTCCATCGATTTGTGCCAACCCATGCTATTTTCCCTTGATTGACCTCGTTAAGCCCACCCAGCAGCCTTAGCAGGCCAATTAAGGGAAAGCTGCTTGCAGAGAAGGTCAACGTATGACGCTTCATCTGTCAAAAATGTTTGACAGATGAATTGTCATCATTTGACAGTTCTGTGAAGCTGTCAAACAGTGACATTCTCTGCAGTTTGATGAGGTCTTGCATTCAAGACCTCATCAAACTTCTTTCTTTTACAGAAATGAGATGGTTGTTGCATCTGAGAATGCAATGGCCATCTCTCATCTGCAACACGGAGGTCCGAGACTCTCCGCATACACACCGACTGAAGCATGCAGGGAGAAACAAAGGTAAGTACACTTTTACTAACACTTTGCACTTACCTCAGATACTCCCCTCTACACTCTTGCATCCATCACTTACCTTCACACCACACTTTGCACCCTCCCCGACCCCCGCAGACCCAGTACTCGCCTCGCTGAGCTGGTGGGTTTTGGAGCCTTCGGGAAGCCCGCACTTGAGGGCAAAAAGGGGATAATCCTATTTTCTGCCTGTTAACTACCTGTAACAGGCAATTAATAAGCTTCAATCCCTTCCCGCCTCCAAGGAGACGGGACCCGGCGCGGGACGTCTACCCGCCTCCTGGCAAGATGGCACGGAGGTGGGTTGGGGGCGGTATGGGCACCCGTCCCCAAATTCCGTCATTTTTCCAGCAGTCCTGCCTCCATACCCGCCTCCCCAGGGCTGGCAAAATTGCCCCCTAAAGTGTTAGTTTCACCATCGTAGCACATGAACTGGAAACTCCGTAAACCAGGCCCAAGAACCATTGCTCTAAGAGTTATAAATGGGACATTACAAGACATATAAAATACAACGGACTGGATATATGAATCCTCCAAAGTGGTATTAATGGATATCATCAAACTAGCGATTTTCCACGCATGGGGTTCACTGCCGAAGTTGTAAATTATAGATTGATGATGTGCACCAGTTACTTCGTAAAATATCATGGGGCAGATTTTTTTGACCTTTGGCCCAGGAGACCCCATTTTGCTGGGCAAAGAGGTCAGGACAAAGGGGCAGATGCCTGTTGTGACAGATCTCTGCCCCTTTTACATTACTCTGGATGTCCAGGGTTTTCCTGGGAGTGTGGAGCTGAGCCTGTCACCACTGACGTCGATGGAGATGAATATTGTTGGAGTGTAAAAAGGGCTGCTGACTCGCTATCGCCCATTTTACATAACTGCCAAAATCAAATTTCGCCCCCTATAATTCTGCCGTATGTGAAAAACGTTTGGGCACATTACAGAGGAGGACTCTCAGTAGATCATATAATGGCCCGGAAATTAAACAGTGAGGGTTCCCGCGGGGGTAAGGAATCCCCGCGATATCGCACTCCGCGCCTACCTTTTTGCTCCGGGCCCACACGAACTTTAGTTTGAATGGCTCTGTCTCTTGGAACCGTGCAGTGCTTGCGTGACCCAGAGACGCAATTAGTTTGTGCGAGCTCTGGGATCACGTGATTCAGTTAGAGCCAATGGCAGCACACCATCTTTCATTCATAGTTTTGACAGGAAGACCTGTCAAAGCTATGAATACTGCACCCCCCCAAAAGAACAGCTAAACCTCAATTAAATTTAAAAAAAAGCCATCACATTAATAAAACGTGACAGAACGTGATACAGAACGTGACTTGACATCATGGCCGGTCTTCCCAGGTGTTTTTTTTTTTTTTTTTTTAAAAAGGCTAACACAAGAACACAAATTGACAGGATATGCAGCCAGCAGGTGGTTTGACACGTTGGACCCCCTGGGACACATCTCATTGTCTTGGCTGTGCTCTTTGTTGTAGCGAATAATGTGAATAGATTTTGTCTGGGTTTAAATTGTGAATTCTGGGAGATTCTCTCATTGCTAACTTACCTGACGAAGGAGCGACAGCTCCGAAAGCTTGTAAAATTAAATAAATCTGTTGGACTATAACCTGGTGTTGTGCGACTTCTCATTTTTGTCCACCCCAGTCCAACGCCGGCATCTCCACATCATTAATAAAATAAGTATAGTTAAATAAATTAACCACTTTAAACAAAAAATTTAATTTTTGAAAAAATTTAAAATCTTTTTAAAAGTTATAAAAATAAACTTACCTTTCTTTAAAGTCTCTAAAAAAGATAAACCTGTTGAAAATTTTTTAAAATAATACTTAATTAACTACTTACCTTGTTAAAAGAGGGTCTTACGCCTCCTTTCTTCATGTGTAAAATCTTCCATGCTTACCTGCGCGTTCAAAGCTGAAAAAATAACTAAGTGCACTGCGTGCGCACAGCCTGTAGCACGCACGCGGTTCACTTAGGAACCGCCCCCTTTTGAATTCACGAAGTGCCGGTTTCCCGCGCATGCGCAGTGCATGCAGGAAACCGACAATTGGAGACCTAATACGCGAGAGTACACAGTGCATACTCTCGCGTATTAGGTCTAATTTTCGGGCCATTATACTGTCCCACAGATGAGTGTATCAGGCTTTCACTCTATTTAGCAGATGTGGACCTGCCAAAGAGATAAAGACATTTTTACCAAGTTTTTTTTCCAACTACAGTTAGCAATGGCACTTGTGTTAGAAGTAAGGGGATAGTTCGAAGTGCAGGTCATTGGCCCATTGATTTGGTCACCACCATCTGAGGGACTCGAAATTCCTCTTTTAATGAAACATGGGAGAATGCCTGCATTATTTTTCTCCCTAATTAAAAACCCAGTAACAAAATTGTAGGACTCTGTGTAGCATGAAATTTCTGGAATTGCAATTTTATTATCAGATCGTTTATTACCAGCTCTGTCCCTTTTTAGTGTAAAGAGGAGTTTCATCCCCTGTAAATGTGGTAACATCGTCAACTTAGAAGCAATAAAGCTTGCACGCAATGGGTAGAAATTGCTACTGGTGATGTTGCCACACAGATGTTTAATGCATTCTTATCGAATTCCTCTTGGCTGTTTTAACAGAAGCTTTAATGCAAATGGATTAATGCTTCCAATGAAATAGCGGAGAGAAGAATTTGATATGTGTGTTAAGCATCTGCATAATAACTTTGCTAACAGTAATTTCCATCCCATTACACCTTAAATAGTATAGAAGGATATGCAGAAAGGGTTAGATGGGAGGAGGCTCATGTGAAGGAGCATAAACACCGGCACAAACCAGTTGGGCCAAATGGCCTGTTTCTATGCCGTAAATTCTATGTAATTCTACATAAGCTGCCACCACGGAAGACTTTTCGAAAGAAAATTATCATCTACATCAGTGTCGGTCTGCACAAGACAAAGGCCGTTCGAAAAGCGCATGAAACAGAAAAGAGGGAGATTTCCTCCAAATCCTAGAGGAATACTGTGGAACATTGACTAACTTTTGAACGCAAGTGCTGGGATCCTCGAGCATTTGCCCTCAAAGATTAGAGGAGAAAGACGAAGACCCTGCTCAATATCTCAGATTAGCCGCAAAACTGCTTCGGTCTTCTGAATATTTTATCATTCATTGACTCGGTGTGTAAGAAGCCAGAGAGACCAAAGCTGCTGAATACATGAGCGTAATTTGATTTGCTGCCTGGCCTTCTAACTTAAAAAAAAATATTTTATACAGCAAAGCAGAAAAGAGTGACAATTGTCTTCCTACTGCAGGGATCTACTAGAATGCTATTGGAAGACCAATCATTGCTCACAGCTCTTCTGCAAACATTTTCTAATTTTCCTGCCACTTTCTTCCATTCATATTTCATTTCACTCCCTTCCGTTTTGGAGCTGTTTACTTAACTTAGTCTTTTCACAGTTTGAATGAGACGACCTTCGTATATCATCCTTGAATTTTCCACCACTTTAACAGTTTTTTTTTAAAACACCCATTCCTGGGCTGCTTCACCATGACAGCTGCTCTTCGTACCAGCGTCTAGTAAACCTTTACCTGTCGCTCTCCCCTCCCCTCCTTGCTTAGTCAGTCCTATAGAGGCGCTTGGCTATTGTGCCTTTTCATGCTTTGATGGAGGGTCTCCACCTGAAATGTTAACCTGCCATTCTCTTTTCGGATGCTAACTGACCGGTTATATATTTCCAGCATTTTCTGTTCTTATTTTCCTTCTGAATTTGTGTCAATTGCAGCTGGGTTCTGTTGAACTAATGTGTCATGTTAAGTGAAAGACTGAGGAATACATATCTTTCAGTAGCATTGTTAGTTTGTTGTGTTTATACAGTACTGGATGAATCTCAGTGATAATCTGACAATAACTCTGTGGCTATATTTTCAGTATTCTGCGGTTCAAAGGGTCAATGCAATTTTCAGCTTCACACAGCATTGCGGTTCTTGTTCTCTGTTCAATTTAGCTCCACAGTACTGCTTAAGAAGTGCGGGGACCCATTGTGGTAATTGGTCGACTGCTGTAGGCTTTAATTTGGATTTTCTCAAGAGTTTATTTTGTTTTCATTGACCAGCTCACAAAGGAAAATGTTTAGGATGTTAAAGAAAATGTATAAATCATTGGCCCAGAAATTAAACAGTGAGGGTTCCCGCGGGGGTAAGGAATCCCCGCGATATCGCACTCCGCGCCTACCTTTTTGCTCCGGGCCCACACGAACTTTAGTTTGAAAGGCTCCCTCTCTTGGAACCGTGCAGTGCTTGCGTGACCCAGAGACGCAATTAGTTTGTGCGAGCTCTGGGATCACGTGATTCAGTTAGAGCCAATGGCAGCACACCATCTTTCATTCATAGTTTTGACAGGAAGACCTGTCAAAGCTATGAATACTACAAGCCCCCAAAAGAACAGCTAAATCTCAATTAAATTTAAAAAAAAGCCATCACATTAATAAAATAAGTATAGTTAAATAAATTAACCACTTTAAACAAAAAATAAAATTTTTGAAAAAATTTAAAATCTTTTTAAAAGTTATAAAAATAAACTTACCTTTCTTTAAAGTCTCTAAAAAAGATAAACCTGTTGAAAAAAATTTAAAATAACACTTAATTAACTACTTACCTTGTAAAAAGGGGGTCCTACGCCTGCTTTCTTTATGTGTAAAATGTTCACCACTTACCTACGCGTTCAAAGCTGAAAAAATAACTAAGTGCACTGCGTGCGCACAGCCTGTAGCGCGCACGCAGTTCACTTAGGAACCGCCCCCTTTTGAATTCACGAAGTGCCGGTTTCCCGCGCATGCGCAGTGCATGCAGGAAACCTGCAATTGGAGACCTAATACGCGAGAGTACACAGTGCGTACTCTCGTGTATTAGGTCTAATTTTTCGGGCCATTGTCAATTGAAGTAGTTCTGATACACCTGAACTCCAGATCCTTCAGCAGGTGCCCAGGCTCTCACCCACACTGCGCAGTATCACACAGGCATGAACTAGAACAGTGCTCAGACAAAACAACACTTGATGCATTCATCGCTCGAGTTTTGTTTTTACATGCTAACCATGTACCTGTCATAAAAATCGCACAAAGTATCAATTCGATTTTATTCATTCTTGGGATATAAGTGTCGCTGGCAAGGCCAGCATTTGTTGGCCATCCCTAGTTGCCCTTCAGTAGGTGGTGGTGAGCCGTCTTCTGAATTAGTTAAGACATTGGAATTGAATATTTTCAAACGTTACAGCCTCCGATGCCAGCAGCAGTGCCAGTTACAGTCTCGGCCACGTGGCACCCAGACTTTCCCTGCTACAGTGGGCACAAGAATTGTAAATGCGTTCTTGATAGAAATATGGAGGGAGGAAAGCTTCTCAAATGCACTAACGATGCCGCTGCATCTAGGAGCTGATAATGTTATGGCCAGCAACCAATGCGCTGAAACCCAGCACACCTCAATGTGGTCGCTGGGTTCGGACGACACTGGGAGCTGGTGCACAAACTCTACGCAAGGCTCAAGAAGACACCAGAACAATTTAAATGAGGTGATCTCCAGGCACACACTGCCCACTTGGAATGTATGCTGTAGATGAGGCCCTAATATGCCCTATCCGCCCGAAAACTATGCCCCCCCCCCCTCACCGTTACCTGTGTCCACCCATGCCACCATTGCACTCCCTGTGCCTTCGCGCCACCCTTGCCACAGCTGCCACATGCCCCCCTCCCCTGCCAAAAATGCAGCTGGCCTCGATCTTGCCGACTGGCACCCAAATTTCCTGGCCCTACGCTCCCAGCGCACCGTGACTGCCATAACATTACATTAACAAGCTGACCTCTGATTACGTGGTTAGATAGGCTCCCTCAGGGGCAGGCTCAGCACAGGCAACAATCCCAGCGCTGCGCCGTTGGGATTATATAATCAACCCCATAGCGACTGGAGGAACTCTTACCCTGTGTTGAAGTGGTTTCTGTCCATCTGAAGTTGACTCAATTGAAGAATTTCAGTCCCCAGTGGCTGACCAGAATATAGTTAAGGACACCAGACAGCTGTAGTAATAAATGAAATCACCACCTAGTAACTATTTTAAAACATCTCTAGGAGAGATACAAGGCAACAATTAAATGGAGGGGTTCTGATGACACTGAAAACTCATTAAGCTTCGCTCTTGTGGTTTGACATCATCAGGACCCCAATAACCAATGTAATCACTAGCACGTACTTCAGTGCCAGCAACCTATTATCCTATGTATATTTTATTAGCTTGACATGGCCCTCTGCGATATAATTAGAGTTCTTCACATGGGGCTATTTCAAAATTTACAACATTTTTTCCCACCACCTTTCCAGGATTTTGCAAACAAAGCGTTTTGTTAAATCACAGGAATCCTGAGGGTTTTCTTGGATCAGAGTTGAATCAGCAAATGGCAATGCAAGCTGGTGGGCAAATCCAAATTAAAACCTGGTCTCTGTGGCGTTTAGCAGCTCCACACCAAACACTTTCTACAGGTGGTCTGCAAGCATTGGCAGCAGGGCGCCATGGAAACCCAGTTGGAGTTCATGGACGTGTAACAGCAAGCAAGGGCACCTGCTTGCTGCGGAGATGGAAGTGAGATTGAAAGCCAGGGCTGCCTTCTGCTTGACCCTGCTGTGTCACCTTTCATGGTAAGCCCTATCGGCTCTCTACCAGATCAGAAAATGGAGTGTTTCACTGTGCTGGAGTACTTCAACTGAGGGGAATGTCGTACGAATGTGTCGACTGTGATAATGTCACTAAAATGACAGTTTGTCCTGTGGAGATTGGAAATAGAAGCAGAGTGAGGTCAGAGCAGTCTGTGCATGAACCTTGCAATGATCAATCCTCCCTGTGTCCTGAGGAGCATGAATCGAATCATCATCTCGCAGCTAAGTGTTGCACTGAAACAAGTCAGAAGACTGAGTATGATGCAAGAAATAAAGGACTCCTCATAAATCAAATGGACTCTGTGCAAATTGGAGATAATTTGAGACTGACAATCTCACTCAGTGAGATCACAAGAATGGATAATGTTGCGAATGGAAATCTCACACTGAGTCGGTGGAGGTGCTGCGCTGTTTTGAAGTTGGACTTGAAAAAATTTGCCAGGACAACAGGAGGAGCAGCTTTACCTTGTGATCTAACCCATAGGTTTTTAAATTAGGGCCCCACAGCTCTGGAGGGGGATTATGAAGTCACCAGATGTTCCTATATTTATTGACTTACTGGCATGCTATCTCTGTTCATCATCGTTGCACTATTGGTGGCCGTGCCTTCAGCTGCCTAGGCCCCAAGCTCTGGAATTCCCTCCCTAAACCTCTCTGTCTCTCTACCTCTCTCTCCTCCTTTAAGACGCTCCTAAAACCTACCTTTTTGACCAAGTTTTTGGTCACCTGTTCTGATAGCTCATTCTATGGCTCGGTGCCAAATCTTTGTCTGAGAACGCTCCTGTGAAGCATCGTGGAACGTTTTACTACCTTAAAGGCGCTACATAAGTGCAAGTTGTTGTTGTTGTTGTTGATACCACTGTTTTCCTTTGGATACCTGTGATGTCTTTGATAGGTTAGGATAGGGATCCTCAGGAACCCTTCTTACACCTAGCCCGAGAGTACCTAATATTGGCACTAGATACAACACGTTGAAACTTAAAAAAAAAAGCCTTGATAGTCAAAATATGGCACAGAATCTGGTTGGGTGTCTGTCAAGTGGAGTGAGGATAGCTGACTCCAGCTCAAAGGACAGAGGAAATTGTCATTAATGTGTGGCACCAGAGGCAACCCTGTTGGTGGATGATGGTGAAGCAGCAATATGGTTGTCATGGAGACTATATGGCCAAGACTCAGTCTTCCAGCTGAACGAGGATGTCTAATAGTGCGTAATGAAGAAGGAAAACGCAGTTTAAAAAAATGAAAATATGATATATTATAACTTATATTATAGGAAGGGCATGGTATCTAAGAAAGAACAGCCTAAGTTTTCCAAGGTTGTGCCAGTGATGAGGTACCTTTCCCACTACAAATCCGTGGGCTCTGATCCAGAAAATTTGCCCCAGTATGCAATCAATACATCACACACAGAAACTATGTCAAATGTGCAACAAAAGAGTGGACAAGGAAGAAGAGAATTCCCGCGATTGTAATGTTATCATAATGCTGCCAGCTTACTTAGCCCTTGGTACAGTCTTAAAGATAACTAGGCCCTGCCATTTGCTCCTGAGTGACAGATGGAGCTGTTCTCATTTTGAAGTGGTGTGAGTATTATCACCATCACAAGGAACAAAATGAGTAAGAATTAATGATTTGTAATTCCATAGCCCAAAGCATTTCTTTTTCAATTCCAGCAGACGGCAGATCCCAGGGATTAAATTCCTCTTTAATTGAAAAGCAGGAGAATGTCTGTTCGTTCTCTGTAATCCGGAATCAAAATTGCACTCTCTGAAATTGCACATTTCAAATTTGGATGCTCCCCCCGATTTCATTAGTAGGTCATTAATTGTGGGAGAAAAACAGGATTTCTCTCATTTTGTACTAGAGTGGAAATTGCAGGTTAAAGTTTGAAAGCCGATGTCTAAAAGATCAGATTCCTGAATCTATTTATCATCTTAAATGAGGGTGCTCCTGCTTCTTTCAAATGGACGATTCCCCTGAGATGAACTGGGAGCCATCCAATGTCATCATTAGTGCAACAGCCCATTGAGAGCAGGGGAAGAGTATAAATGTGACTAAGAGTGTAACAGTGAAAGTATGTCGAATTTTAAACCTTTGAGAGTTAGAATGTTGAATGAGGAATCTAATGCAAGTCATTTTGGGCCTGGGAGGGGTTACTTTTAAATCAGATCTCACTGGAGGCAATAAATTATTCCAAGCAGAAGTATTCTTTGATCTATGTGTTTTCAGCATTTTGTAATGAATAAACATAATGTACAGGAAGCAGTAATGAAATAGGAAGAGTAAAATGAAGTCCCAAAAAACAGAATTGTTCCTCTGGCACGAACATATGTAATTAGCAACCTTTGCTAGACTTGAAAAGCACGTAAAAATAATATGGTATTGACCCTGAGATGCTTGAGGGAGTGTAGTTGCCAGTTCATAAAACAATTTCAGTCTTAAAATTACTTTGTACACAACATCATATAGACATAATGCAGTGCATGTCTGCTACCCAGCGGCAAAGCTGATGAACACTGATGTGTTTTAAATGAGCTGTATGTATTTGTCCAGTATTGCCGGTGGTAAAAATGGTATTATTGTCATTTTACCTTCCTCCCTTCAACAATTGGGCAATCAAAATATTTCACTGAAGATGTGTGTATAGTTAATAATAAAAAAAATAGATTGCAAAGTAAGGGCTCCCGTTTTGCCTGCATGTGGAAGGTGCAAGCAATCTGCAGCTCTTTGCTCCTTCCAACCTGCCGCCTGACCCCCCCCATGTGGCAGACAGCACATATTCCAGTGATAGAGCGCGCCAACCCTCGGCATTGCACCCGCCGCTCCAACTGACCAGCGAGATTAACAGGCTGCTTCCTTACTTGACACAAGTACAATAAAGTGCAATTTTAAAAAAAGAAACTAACCCAATGAAAATGGCTGTACATTAAATTTACTTTTGTTAAAAAAATTAAGCATATGCACTTTTAAAATATTGGGTTAAAACACCACACTCTGGAGAGAGCGAATTCTCCCGGTACCTATGTGTTGTAATGTTATAAATGCTTTCGTGAAGATTAGCAAAATCATAAACACATTCCAAATGATGATTTGAATTAGAAATACCAACCGGAAGAAATCTTCCTGAAAGCGTTTACTACACACAGTGACACTGTATAACTTATCCTTGGATATCATTTAAATAACAGCACTAGGTAGGGCCCATTCCCTTCAGAGATATTTCTAAGCTGTAAAGGGTCTCACCTCTACCTTGCCCAAGGGGAATGTTTCCCCTGATTCATATCACAAAAATCAAAAGATAAAAAGCGATGAAGATGGACATTCAGCCCATCTAGTCTGTACTTCCATAGAAACCTACAGCCTACAAACCCCCCATCACAACATCAAACTGCCTCTGAAATGACCCCAGAGTTGTTGATTCCATTACCTGACCTGGAAGATCATTCCTGGGATTAATCACACTTTTGTGTAAAGATATGCTCCCCAACATCAGTCCTGATCTTGACTTTTACCAGTTTGTACCTATTACCTCATGTTCTGTAGTCGTGATATAACTTGAAATAATGCTCAGGATAAACCTTCTCTATTCCACCTAATGTCTTGTATACCTCCGTTAGTTTCCTTCTCATACTCCCTCCTTTCAAGGCCAAAGTGCCCAAGTTTTCCTATGTGTTAACGATGCCGTACGCGCACATTGTTTAGGCACCGAGACCAGAGGACATCTTCTCTCTGGATATTTCCTCATGTAACCGATTGCCCCTTTCTCCCGAATTTGCCCTGCTCTTTCTACGTTATCTATAAACTGAATCTGCCTTTCCTCTCAGTTTGTACCAGATAAGTGGATGTGTGTGTTTTACAATGTCCATATTTGTATCTATATTGGAATTCTACTTGCAGTGGAGATATTTTAATGTACGAAACAGTTTTAAAAATTACAATGTAACATAGATCAAAACTGCAATTTAGACGATTACAGCTACACTGGGGATATTGTACTTAATAATTAGCATTCTGTCCCAAAATTAAAAATGGCATGCTTTGGCTCTTTTTCGTGCTTGGATGCAAAATCTGCTCATTTATGTCCCAAAGGATAAATTACTGAAATATATTGCTTAAAACAAATGTTCGAAGCATTATGGATAATTTAAGTGCTTTCTAAACTGGTTTGGACTCCATTTGATGTCAACACTGTGTTTGTCTTCAACATATTGCACTTTGCATATTATTAATCCTTAAAAAAGTCAGCAATCACTGCGCAAGTCATTAATCACAAGCCTGACAACTTCAGAAGAATTTCATTACTTCACTGTCCAACTCTCTATTTCCCATTAGCTCCAAACAGCTTTATGTTTTATATTCACAGGAAAGTTGAGAGCAAGGTTACAATTTGTTGTTTATTCGGATAAGTGGGCAATGGGATCCTTTAACCTCTGGGACCTGGGTTTGTGGCCAACCCAGACTAATGTAACTACAGTAACATTAACAACAACCTGCATTTATATAGCACCTTTAATGCAGACAAACATCTCCCAAGGGGCTTCGCAGAAGTATAATCAGACAAAAATCGATGCTGAGCCAAAGAAGGAGATATTAGCAGGACTGACTAAAAGCTTGGTCAAAGAGTTGAGTTTGATGGAGGGTCTTAAAGGAGAGGAAGGAGGTGTAGGGGGTTAGGGAGAGAATTCCAGAGCCTAGGGCATGGACAGCTGATAGCACAGTAACCAGCAGGTGATGAAGGGAGGGGGATGCACAAGAGGCCAGAGTTGGAGGAATGCAGAGTTCTTGGAAGATTGTATAAGATGCAGTTCGGTTTATTAATTTAAAATTGCCAAATACACTTTTGGTTCCACTTCAGTCAGGGGAAAATGGATCCTTTATATATTGGAACAATTTACATGAGTGTGTTTTGCTGATCTTGTTAATCATTCTGCACTGTGTTGACATGAGACAGTTCTGCCATTGGGTTTGTCCTTCATTCGGCAGCAGCATGACATCTATGGGCATAGAAAGCTATATACCTTCAGGAAATCTGCTGTCTCAAAGACAGAGTCGAACTTCTGGTGAACAAGCACTGCCCTAGCAGAACGCTGGAGGAGCAGAGTAATTGAAAATACAAACAGACCTGGAGTAAGAATGCAACTCTGCCTTGACAACTGTGCCTAGGCATCAGGAAAGTGTTAAAGCCGTAGAGTTGGGTGAGGGATAAAACACAAGGTCCATCTTTAGTGTTAGAGGGTGGGGATATGAAGAAAAAAACACTGGAGAAACTTGGGCTCTTTGAAAGGAGGTGACTGAAGAAAGGAAGAATATAAGACAGTAAGCAGTATAGAAAAGGCCAGTTCTGACGAAAGGTCATCGACCTGAAACGTTAACTCTCTTTCTCTCTCCACGGATGCTGCCTGGCCTGCTGAGTTTTTCCAGCGTTTTCTGTTGTTATTATAGAAAAGGTAAACCCTGACATTACTGTAGATTTTACAGTGACAGTAGGACAAGGGGCTAGAGGTCCAGACCAATACAAGGCACATTTAAAATTGATATCAGAACTAATGTTAGCCGACAGCAAATGTGTGTATTGTGATAGCTGCTGCTGAAGTTTCGTACTTATATGAATTACGATAAATTATAAGTTAATATACAGCCAGAGTCTTTATTTGAGATCTTAACACAATTCCATAATTATAACTTTAAGCATAAATGTGTCATGTAATTAGATTTGATTAATGAATGGTTAGTAGAAGTCCATTATGTTTTCATTGGGAAAATTACATCTTTTACTGCGTTGACTTAGGGTTCCTAGAGCTCTATGTTTTTGCAGGAGAAATAGACGTAAAATGATTTAGAATATCTCATACATGCAATCGCCTTTATGCTGAATTGCCAATGCTAGCTCCCCATTAGTGTTATAACTTGCGTTATCTTGGCATGGAATCTTTCCCACCAGGAGCAGTCATTGGAAAATTACACGCACGCAGGCCATATTTTTAATGAATGGAAAAATCATGGACTGCGCAGGCACGGCTTCCTGATGTATAGTCCCGGTGAGCTGGCAATGTGCCTTTGAAAAAAATGACCCTTATATCTTTGGGGTGAATGTACTCAGCAAGGTGAGGTTGTCGATGTTGGTCTGTTTTGGCATCCAGTGTCTTAAGGTGTCGCATGATTAGGTGTAACTGAAAGCTTTGTCTACTCTGCTGCAGTAATGTCACCACAACTTAATTTATTAAAGTAGTGTGACATTCCGTTCCCCACACTAGCCATCCCCGTGGCCTGTGGCTGAGTGAATTTGTGCTGAATTATGGGCAGTTTTTGTGCTGTGGGCTGCACTAGGCTGAGATTGCGCAAACTACTTTCACTTGCACACTTCACAACTGGCAGGGAGAGGGGAGTTTCACCCCTCTGCGGCGTATTCAAATCAGGTCCCAGAGAGGAGCACAATGTTTTAACCCTGCAATGCCAGCCAGTCCCCATGTGCTAAATCACGTTCTGCTAAAATAAGCACATTGGCCTGGAAATTCGGGGGTGGGGGGGTCCTCCCAGTCTATTGTTGTGACTTGGACGGAAGACCAGAGGGACCCCAGATGAAATGGAGCAGAAGGCTGTTTTCAGGCCATTTCTCCAGGAGTTCTACCAATCTCCTGCTGAAGTCACAGCGGGAGATCGGGGAGAAACCCCCATGGAATTTTACGGCCGCCATATGCTGGTAATGATGTTCATGAGAGTGGTTTAGTAAGAATAGCTATGGGGCAGATGAAAAAATCGAGTCAAAATATTTGAGACATTTATATTCAATATACTTGCCTTCCAATTACTAAACTGAATGGGGATCTGAAAAGGAACAATGATGGAATTTTACAAAAAAACCCCAGAAAATATAGATATCATACCTGCCATAGCCTCAGCCTTATTATCCTGAAGAAGAAGATTGATCTTGTAAGGAACAGGCCAAAATGCAAGTTATTTCCTCGCTCCCTGTAGGCTGCCTAGGGCAGGAAGGACATGAGTGAAAGTCGGAACTTGTGCAGGTAATGATGGGACTCAGAAGCACTACAGAGATGACAGGACTATCCTCTTCAGTTAGACCGCAACATTGGCCTCTGGTATAAAACGCAGCCAAGGGGCTGGGAGTGTTGTGGAAATAGCGCTAGCATTGGTCAATTAGTCCAGCTTCAGCAATGTACCGTCACAAGTGTGCTGCTATTGTTGCTATTTGAAAATGAATAGATAACAGCAGCACGCAATGTACAGCACCAGAAACTGAAAAGTACACTTTGATTTAACAATTCTCCATACCACTATAAATAAACCAAGTTCTATAATCAGGCTAGTGGATAATTTCAACTGCCACATACATTATTTTAATAGCTGGTCAGGGAGAATGGATTGGGGATGTTTTCCTTAGAGCAGAGAAGGTTAAGGTGAGATTTGATAGAGGTGTTCAAAATCTTGAAGGGTTTTGATAGAGTAAATAAGGAGAGACTGTTTCCAGTGACAGAAGGCTCAGTAACCAGAGGACCCGGATTTAAGGTACTTGCCAGAAGAACCAGAGGCAACATGAGGAAAACATTTTTTACACAGGGAGTTGTTATGATCTGGAATGCACTGCCTGAAAGGATGGTGGAAGCAGATTCAACACTAACATTCAACAGAGAATTAGATAAATACTTGAAAAGGAAAAATTTGCTGGGCTATGGGGAAAGAGCGGGCGAGTGGGACTAGTTAGATAATTCTTTCAAAGAGCCGCACAGGCATGATGGGCTAAATGACCTCCTTCTGTGCTGTATAAATCTATGATTCTGTGTTTCTATGATCACTGTGATAGATACATGAGGGAGAAAGGAATAGAAGGTTATACTGATAGGGTTCGATGAAGTACGGTGAGAGGATGCTCGTGTGGAGCATAAACACTGGCACAGGCCAGTTGGGCCGAATGGCCTGTTTCTGTGCTGTAAATTCTATGGGGAAAAAATTCGGTATCGATCATTTTGGGGTGCTAACATCACCTGGGCGCTAACTTTAGTGCCCGGCGCTAATTAGCGCCGGCAATCGTGAAATTCAGTTTTAGCGCCCCAAGAGGGAAGTGGAGCGCTAAACACTCATCTTAGGGCGTTAACGTCGAGGAGCGGGGCGCTACCTCAGAGCGCTACTCAAGGTCCAACGCTGTCAATTACAAGTACTCAGACAGACTGGTGCCTTCCAGTTCTTAAAGGGAGGTTCAATCATGCTGCACAGCCTCACCCTAATCATTGCTGCCTGTGACCTGGGCCTGCAAGGAGCTGCAATCCATCAACCACAAATCTCATGGCTGATCAGAGGCCCAGGGAGAGAGCTCGCCGGTTCAGGCTTTGGAGGCTCTGGTTGCGGCCGTGGAACACCGACGGGCAGTGCTGTTCCCAGACACTGGCAGGAGGCCATTGGCGCAGGACTTCAGGAGGATGTGGAGGGAGGTGGCCCAGTACGTCTCGGCCAGAAGTGTGGTCCACAGGACTCACACCGAGTGCCGCAAGAAGTTCAACGACCTCACTCGGGTGGTCAGGGTAAGTAGATGCTTCAAAAACCTCTACATCCCACCATCTCAACCTCACTCTGTGCACAGACAGTATGAACCGCCAAATCTCCAACACTCACCCAACAACTATGCCTACCTACTAAAAGTGACATCCACATCTCACGCCTTGCATACATTAACAGCTATTCGACTATGGTAGGCACATCTGCCAAACACATGGCTGCACACTCACTCACACGCTGTCCTTTTTCTTGCAGGCCAAGCTTGCTCATAACAGGAGGGAGCAGCAATGCACAGGAGGAGGTCAGGCGGAGCTGCACCCCCTTACAGACCTGGAGGAGCGAGTGCGCAGCAGGTCGTTGGTACTGTGGCAGTCGGAGACATCGACCCCCTTGGGGACAACAATGGTATGTTCATCACCACTCCCTCTTCTCTCATACCACTTCCCCCTCACAACACAAGCGCTTCCCACTTTCCATCGAAGTATACTGTCTCCATTCCTTGCTCTCTTCCTGTATCCCTCCCCTGACGTTAAACCCACAGATAATCAGCCATCATCTGGCCAGCCTGTCCCATAGCCTCCCAGTGGCAGCGACGCGGGAGAGGAGGAGGAACACCAAGCCGGAGCCTCACTGCCTGTGTCTCCCGAGGGCGAGAGGTCCGATAATGGGGTGACGTGGTCGCTGGAGGGGAGCCTTGTACATGGGTCTGATGTGTGTGAAGCCCCGGGACCCAGCGGGCTGCAGCAACACCACGGGGAAAGGGACGCTCGGGGGCCATCACCCCGGAGGGTGAGTTCGCACGCGAGTTCTGCTGCACAGGACTTAGATGAGGACCTCAATGTGGAGGCATTGACCACACGGGCGATGAGCATGCCCACTGAGCTCATGGCTGCAATGGCAAGGGTGCCCGAGAGCATGGATGCACTGGCTAGGAGTGTGGAGGAGTTCTCCCCCAGCATTGCTCTCATCTGTGCATAAACCCTTGAGCCCATCCTTGGCACATTGCAGAGGATGGTTGTCTGGACACAACTCTCTCTTATCAAACACAACCAATAATAAACAAACACAACAATTTATCAACAAACACAACTGGTTCTGACCGTGGGGACCCAGACCCCATGCCGCGTATCATGGGTGAGGTGGCAGCAGCTATTGCAACACAGGCCGAAGCAACGCAACAGCTTAGTGCTGTAATGGAGTCAGCGGTTGGGGCCATCCAATCTCAGTCTACTCTGATGCAGTCTCAGATTGATGCCACGCAAGCACTGACTGCTGCCATCATCGCTGGGTCGCCCACTGTCCACCGGGGATCTGACGGTGCCGCAGCAGGCCAGCAATCTGTGCTCGAGCAGATTGCTCCGGATGCTGAGGTTCTGGGGGAGTGGCCGTGTGTCGGTCGAGCAGGAAGGTGTTGTCTTCTCTCAGGATGACAGCATTCCTGCTCCCACCACAGCCACTCCACCATTGCACTTGCCACAGCCTGTAACCCAGCCATCCCAGACTGCTGCCGCACATGCAGAGTTGGTGCAGTCTGCAGCCGGGCCCTCCAGGCCCCGAGGTGGACGAGGGCGTCCTGCAAGGCCATCTGCAGTCTCTGGATCCGAGATTCAGCAGCCTTCTGCCAGCCTTGCTGCAGCCACTGGGGCCTCATTACGGAGGAGCAGTAGGGTTGGGAGGGGGGAATTGCAAAGGGGAGGGAGATCATTGAAGAAGGCCCAGTAAATAAAATGTTACTAGCAAATGGGGGGAGTGTGTGCACAAAAGTTGATGTGTTTGTAAATATATTGTTGAGTTTGGTAACAAATAGTTCAGTTTGCTCAGAACCAGTTGTGTTTGTTGATAAATTGTTGTGTTTGTTTATTATTGGTTGTGTTTGATAAGAGAGAGTTGTGCACAATAATACATTTTTAATTCAACGTAGCATATTTTGTGATGTTTCTCATTTGAGCTTTGCCCGGTGATAGGGGCTGCGAGCTGGCTGTAATGATGTGGTTGTTCTGCACAAATACCATCTGCTCGCTCATTTATTGGAAGCGCTGTGTAATGAGGTGCTCACGCACGGCCCTTGCAGAAGCAAGATTGAGTGGCTCTCTCCTACGTTGCTGCTGCTCCTCCTCATCATCCTCCTCCTCCGCCTCCTCCTCGTCCTGTTCCTCTTCCTCCTCCTGAGGTGGACCTGCAATCCCTGGTGGCAATGGCTGGGCCCGCAGAATGGCCATTTGTGCAGCGTGCAGCACACAACAACGAAAACGGAGACTCGATCAGCAGAGTACTGCAGGGCTCCTCCAGAGCTGTCAAGACAGCAGAATTGTTGCTTTAGCACCTCAATAGTCTGTTCAATCAGGTTACTGGTGGCGCTATGGCTGTCATTGTATGCGTGCTGAGCAGGGGTGTTTGGGTTGCGGAGGGGTGTGATCAGCCAGGTGGTGAGTGGATAACCCTTGTCTCCGAGCAGCCAGCCGCGAGCTTCATGTGGTGGGTGGAACAGTGCTGGGACTCTGATCTCACACCGGATGAATGCATCATGGCTGCTGACAGGATAGCGGGCATTGACGGCGAGGATGAGCTGTTTGTGGTCGCACACCAATTGAACGTTCAGAGAGTGGTAGCCTTTGCGGTTACAGAACACCTCTGTATTGTGATGAGGTTACCGCAATGTCACGTGGTGCAGTCAATGACACCCTGAACCATGGGGAAGTCCGCTATCCTTGCAAAGCCACATGAGCGTTCGTCCTGCTTCTCCCTAGTCATGAGGAATGAGATGTAGTCCCATCTCCTTCTGTACAGAGCGTCTGTCACCTCTCAGATGCAGCAATGGACGACGAACTGCAAAATGTTTGCAACATCCCCTGTGAAGCCTGGAAGGAGCCACTGGCATAGAAATCGAGAGCGACTGTGACCTTCACTGCCACTGAGAGAGACATCCTGGTCCTGAGCTGAGGCTGGAGGTCTGGCTGCAAGAGGTGGCAGAGCTCTGTGACCACCTCCTTGCTGAAGCGGAGCCTTCGAAGGCACGGCTCCTCTGACAGATGAATGTAGGAGAACTGCTCCCGGAATACCCTGGGAGGGTAAGGTCTCCTGTGGAGAGCCCTGTTGGCCCTCCTCCCTCTGGCCACATTTTCCAATCTTTCTCTCTGCCTCAGCCTCCTCCGACAGTGAAGCTGGAGGGCGAGGTCCCGGGCCAGTACAGCCCTCATTAAGTGTTGGAAATGTTGCAATATCAAATGTAACCCAAATGAAACTGATAAATTTTTCTCAGGAGCAAAACGCCTTCAAGTAGGAAAAGATCAAATCAGTAAAAATGTCTGTCTGCTTCTGTCAAACTGACAAGGCAGCATTGTTAGCCGACTAAAAAAAACCCCCGGAAGTTCACGCCTTTAACTAGCGCTCCTCCAGCTCTCAGCCGACTGCAAAGCGCCTCCTCCACCTGTCGTTGCTAACGGCAGGCGCTGAGGCAGGGGCCAGAATGAATTTCTGGTCCGGGGCGACGCGCTGCCGGATGACGTCACGCTCTCCGGCCACAGGCGGGCTTGGCGATAGTGGTTAGCCGGTTAGCGCTGCCGCAAACGGCCAGGTGAATTTCGCCGGCAGCGCTAACATCGTCGCGCCCGGGCGGTAAGTCGTTAGCACCCCATTAGCGCCCCCCCGGAGGCGCTAATGGGAGGCGCTAAGGTCCCCAATTTCTAGCCCTAGGATTTGCAAGAGAGCGGATTTACCATGCACACAGATGAGCTGGTGGATTTGTTGAAACACCCTGGGTTAACGATGACATCCACTGATGATGGTCATTCATTTCCCTCGTACTGTTGGCCGCAGTAACACCTGCTGGTCACTTACCCTGACGATGTCATTTGCGCTCACCGTTCTGAATAAAAATATAGTTTAAAAAAGATATTGACTCCTCAGATAGCTCAGTGAGTTTATCCAGTGCTTGGCTGAGCTATGCAGACCAGGAAAGTCCAATGTTTGATCCTCGGTCTGTGCTGGGTGAAGCTAATCTCAGCCAGCACAGGAGTAGTGGTGCTAAAATTGGCCTCAGCATTCCTGGGTTAGAGAGGTGAGAATTACCAACACTCCTGCTCGCTCTCCACTGACACCTGCTGGAAATGTGTGCGAATAATTGTCAGGTATGGGCAAAGTTGGACTTAAAGTGCGATGCTTCCTGTGGTCAAATAGCCTGTTAGCAATCATTATCAAAGCTCACATGTGAATAATGACTACTTGGACAAGGTACCAGAGGCCAACCAGAATCCATGAAATCAACAACTGAAGGGGAGAAAACTCAGGGGGAGGGGGAAATATGAGAAAATCATAATTCTTTGCAAATATTTGATTTTTCTAAAAGGTGACATTCACTCTTTAAGTATTAATGTAAGATTTTGTATCTTAACGTAATACAGTGTTTAGCATTTGTAATATCCCAATATCTAGTTTTTGTATAGATGAGGAGGGGGGGGGGGAGAAACACATTTTTACTCTGAAGAGAAACCAGTACTGGAGAAGTTAACATTATGAAATATTCATGCTGGCAATTTTATGCAACAGCACAGTCAACATGAAGTAATGTGCCGTAAACCAGCAATGTAAACACAACAATAAACACAATGTTCAAAGACAGGAGAAATTCATCTCTATCAGGTTTATACTTTGACTTGATCACTGATCCCATTTAGTCTGACAGAATAAGAGGCTCTGTTTGCGCACTGGTAAAAAAAAAACTCAGAGATCTGAGCATTTTCCAGACTGGCCCCAGTGCATCAAAATCACCGTCATCTCCCCACCAGATGACCAACTGTGCAAATGCCTTCAATTCCCTGCATTAGTTTAATTTAGACAGAATGGCCGTAAATGCAGACAGCCATAGAATCCAAAAGCTTTTAAACCCTCATCATTAATTTATAGCCCAAAGCAAATTTTTAAAAGCTGCAGCCTTTCCTTATTGCGTCTACAGCTCTCAGATTAAAAATACTGCCATCGCCCACAAAAAAACCCCAAATATGTCCCCAAACATAAAAATGCCATTGGCTTTTCTCTCATACTTGACTTTAATGAAGCAGTGACAGGGGTATCAAACAAAAATAGTGGAAACTTTTAAAAATTCCGACCAACACCTCTAATTTTAGGGCTCATATAGATAGGGTGGCACAACAATTCCTATTTCCAGTGCTACTCAGATGGTCAAATTAAAGTGATTCAAGCAATTTTGATTGAGTTCCCAGTACATATGAGTCCACTACAAAAACTGACCTTAATTGGTCCAACAGGAAGGAAAGCTCCACAAAGATAGCCAAAGCCAGGTAAATATTTCCCTGAAGTAGTAAAAGGTCCTGTTTGAGGCTGAAGCCTACTGGCATTGTCATTGAGGAAGAGCTTAGCTTTACACTCATCTTATGCCATGTCTAATCTGGGGATACTTGATGTTGCAAGTTGTATACGATATTATTCCCCAGCCCATTGCTCTCTGTGCAATTCAACATAAGAACATAAGAAATAGGAGCAGGAGTAGGCCATACAGGCCCCTCAAGCCTGCTCCACAATTCAATTATATCATCGCTGATGTTCTACATCAACTCCACTTTCCCACCCAATCCCCATATCCCTTAGTGTCCAAAAATCTATCGATCTCAGTCTTAAATATACTCAACAACTGAGCATCCATAGCCCTCTGAGGTAGAGAATTCCAAACAATCACATCCCTCTGAGTGAAGAAATTTCTCCTCATCTCAGTCCTAAATGGCTGACCCCTTATTCTGAGACTGTGACCCCTGGTTCTAGACTCTCTAGCCAGGGGAAACAGCCTCTCAGCATCTACCCTATCAAACAATCTAAGAATTTTATATGTTTCAATGAGTTCACGTATGACAGTTGTCAGCTTGATAATACAAGGGGAATCAGGCTGAATATAACAAGTACAGAGAAGTGAAAAAGCGAATAAGAGGGGCAAAGAAACAATACGAGAATAGATTGGCGGTGAACATAAAAGGTAATTCAAGGGTCTTCTATAGGCATATTAACAGTAAAAGGGTTGTCAGAGGAGCAGTGGGGCCGAGTAGGGACCAAAATGGAGAACTATTGGTGGAGGCAGAAGGCATGGCTGAGGTATTAAATGAGGACTTTGCCAAAGCTATGGTAAATGAGGAGGTTGCTGGGATACTGGATCAGATAAAAATAGATAAAGAGGAGGTACTAGAAAGGCTGGCGATAATTAAAGTGGATAAGTCACCCGGTCCGGAGGGGATTCATCTTCAGTTGCTGAGGGAAGTAAGGGTAGAAATTCTTTTTCTCTTAGGCAGTCCCTTGGAACCGAGGATGACGGAATTGCAGAATTGTGGAAATTGCGGTGGTGGGGAAGCTTTTAGAAACAATAATCTAGTAGGAAAATTAACAGCCACTTGGACAAGCATGGACTAATAAAGGAGAAAAGTGAGAAGTCACACAACACCAGGTTATAGTCCAACAGCTTTATTTGAAATCACAAGCTTTCGGAGCGCTGCTCCTTCGTCAGGTGAAGTGAAGAAATGCATATGGGCACAGCATATATAGTCAGAGAACACTGCCAGATGACTACAGTTAATCTTTCTAACTGCCCTTTATCACACCTCGGCAGAGAGACAATCACGGCAATCAAAGGTGTGGATGGTGTCCAAACAGGTCAGTCAGGAAAACATTACATCAAAGACGATAGCAAAATACAACAAAGACAATGAGGTGGGGTCACAAGGGGTCAAATGTGGCAGATGCTGGGTCTGTATGGAAAACAAAAAACTTTTTACTTTTTTTGCTGGAAATCACAGCAGGTCCGGCCGCATCTGTGTAGAGAGAACAAGCCAACGACGACTCGAGTCTGGATGACTCTACGTCAGGTGGGGTTACATGTAGCGTGACATGAACCCAAGATCGCGGTTGAGGCCGTCCTCATGGGTGTGGAACTTGGCTATCAGTTTCTGCTCGACGATTTTGCCTTGTCGTGAAGACTTTGGAGAGGGTACAGACGAGACATACTAGAATGGCTCCAGGGATGAGGGATTACAGTTATGTGGATAGACTAGAGAAGCTGGGATTGTTCTCCTTGGAGCAGAGAATGCTAAGAGGAGATGTGATAGAGGTGTTAAAAATCATCAAGGATTTAGATAGATTAAATAAAGAAAAACTGTTTCCAATGGCTGAAGGGTCGATAACGAGACGGCACAGATTTAAGGCGATTGGCAAAAGAACTAGAGGCGACATGAGGAAAAAAATATTTACGCAACAAGTGGTCAGGATTTGGAATGCATTGCCTGATAGGGTGGTGGATACAGATTCAATAGTAGCCTTCAAAAGGGAATTGGATAAATACTTGGAGAAAAAATTGCAGGGATATGGGGAAAGAGCGGGGGGAGTGGGACTAACTGGATTGCTCTTCGAAAGAGATGGGCCGAATGGCCTCCTTCCCTGCTGTACTATTCTATGATTCTATGATCACCTCTCATTCTTCTAAACTCAAGAGAATATAGGCCCATTCTATTCAATCTCTCCTCATAGGACAACCCTCTCATCCCAGGAATCAATCTAGTGAACCTTCAATGCGCCCCATCTAAGGCAAGTATATCCTTCCTTAGCTAAGGAAACCAAAACTGTACACAGTTAAGTACATGTACTGGGAACCATACAAATTCAGGCCAGTAATCTGAGCAAATCTTAATTTGGTCATTCTGTCAGGATAGGAATTGATAAGATGAATGTCATAATTTGTGATCTTAGAGTTCATTTTTTTTTTCACTGGAGCTCTGACTTGTAACAATTCCAATAGTTCTGCATCATAGATTGATGGATGTGGGTTGGTTTGGATTGAACTGAACCAAATGTGCAAACCAAAGTAGGCTCGTTCTACAAGTAGGTTCCATCTGATTGTGGTCACTGCCTATTGTGCTAAGTAGCACATTGTCATTTCGAAGCTCCATTAACGGGCAGTGCAATGAGAGGGGGCATTAAACAGACACATAGGAAGTGAATTTGTTATTGTAATGTCCATAGTTTAGCCATTCCATCAAGGGGAGGGCAGAGACTTCCCACAAGGAGGAAAGGAAAATGGGAGGTTACTTAACCCCAAACTGTTCATGCACAGGCCCGAGGAACCAACTCAAGACCAGTATCGGCAGAGGCCTGAAGGGTCACTCGTTAATCTTATTAACTGGGTGATGGTGCTTGACCCAAGGAAAGGAAAGGAAGGAAAGAAGCATCACCCAACGTAGCATATGGACACTTTAAAAAAAAAATATACCAACATATAATTTATTAATGTTTAACTTCAACGTTCTTTCTAAAAATAAAACATTCCGAAAATACAATCTCTGTAAACTAGTGACTCCTATATATGTAGCATGTAGATACTTTTTATATTCATTGTGACCTCTGCCATTAGATGCCCATTGTTCTTCTGTGCCCAGGACAGCGTGCACTTATTTTATTTCATCATGGTATCCTATTTCATTACCGGTATTGCCTCATTGTCTGTGCACTGACCTCGCACTTGATGTCCAAAGCCTAGAAGACACTGTCAGGGATATTAGCGGACCGATGATAAATGTTTTTGTACAATGTTCCTTTGTTTGATATTTCAGCAGCGGCATTAACTCATTCACATGTTGAAATAGCAACGGAACGCCTCATGAACCTGCTAAGTGTTTGTCCGCTCATATCGCCAACAGTAATTTCTGGCCTCAAATGTCCAACTTAGATTTTGACATTCCAACCTTACGACATAGAAAGGAACAGAGTTGCCTTGATTATACAGTTTGTCAGCATAAATGAAAGTAGAGCTGAGGCAGTGTTAATGTTCTGTCACCTGCAAATTAAATAAATGTTATATGCCACAGTTAGTAAGCACACGTAGGACATCTAGGGCAGAACATGGCAACTCCACCCACCTATTACACACATAGCATGCAAGACTACTGAAACATTCAAAGCCGTTTTCTTAATGCGCTCCTCGTCTCAGAATCCGAGACCTAATTATGCACCACCCTCGACATTTTCCACAAACAGAAACCGGGAAGGTGGAGGATCTCTTGATGAGAATGGCTTACAAAACAACTTGTACTCTTAAGTTCAACCTCTTGACCATCTATTATAGACTGTGCCACATACTCAGACATCAGTGAAATCTCCAGTTTAGTGCACTGTCTTTACATTGTAGGTGGCGATTGTAATTTTCAACACACGCGTTGCGATGTAGCAGAAGCACTCGCTGAGGACAACTCCTGTCAAAATAATATGAAATGAGCCTATTTCGCCAAAGAAGGATTTAACAGTGAGTCTCCATCCTGACATAAAAATATTCTATCACACTTTTTGCTGTCTGCAAGGAGATCAAATGAATTTGTCAAAATTCTCAAACAAAATTTTTGTACTTAAGGCTCTGAAGTACTGGCACCGTTTTCTGAATGCAATGACACGTGAAACTCACGTCTACTAATTATTTTTGCAGGTTTAAAATGTAAAATTATAGAGACGTTTGCACTGAAATTAATTTTCATGTGTATTTCCATCACAGAATATGAGAGTCCTTATCCTCATTTTCAATTCTCTTTATGGCCTCCTCCTTCCCTAGCCAATTGATTTGAACCATATGTGTTAGCACATACCCCTCTGCTCCCTTGACTCTGGCTGACTGTTTGTCCCCCAGTCCTTCCACTCCAACATTAGTGGTGAAACTTCCAATCACTATGTCCTGTTTTTAGGAAATATCTCCCTAAACTACTCCATGTCACTATCTCACTCTCTCCTTCTTCAAAAGCCTCTTAAAATTAATTGTTTTTCATCCCCCTTCTGTAAATTTGTCCCGCGCGCTTATTTTAAGTTCCTTGAAACACTCTCTTATGTACAAAATGTAATTTCTTTTATGCTTTTTTAAGTGCTGTCATAAGGCAACAATTTCTCTTCTACCCCCCTCTTAATGTCTCCCTTTGTCTCCCAATGATTGTGCCTCATGCTGGGACATAATCTTGCAGATGTCGACAGCTCTCCCTCAAGTGGCCATTTTGTAGCCACTGCCCATTGCCGATAAGGGGTGGGGGGGAAGGGACGACAGCCTAGCCTGATCCCTTTCTCACTCAACCTCCACATCCATGAAAGAAAGAAAGACTTGCATTTATATAGTGCCTTTCATAACCTCAGGACGTCCCAAAGTGCTTTACAGCCAATTTGAAGTGTAGCCACTGTTGTTGTGTAGAAAACGAGGCAGCCAATTTTCACACAGCAAGCTCCGACAAACAGCAATGAGATAATTGACCAGATAATCTGTTTCATTGATGTTGATTGAGGGATAAATATTGGCCAGGACATCAGGAGAACTCCCCTGCTCTTCTTCCAATAGTGCCGTGGGATCTTTTACACTCTTATAAGAGGGCAGACTAGGCCTCGGTTTAACGTCTCATCCAAAAGACGATCGGGAATGGGAAACCTAGTTGATTATCTTTTCTCCTTTCTTGCTCTGGGGTGCTGACGCTAACTGTAGTACCCCTAAGCTGACCCCAGGTGAAATCAGCCAATTCAATATGGAACCAAAATGAGTCAGCGTGACTCAGTTCCACGCTGAGCAGTATACTTGTCAACAGAACTATCAAGGGGACAGACTACTGCGTTTTCATCCATTTTCCTTTCATTGATTTTCTCAATAAGACACATGGCTGATTATGTAAAAAAGGAAGTGAGTCCAGAAACCCTAAATTTACAGTCACTTCAATCTGGAGATGTTTTGTTCAGACATCAAAGTTAATTTCCGCGAAAGAGTTAACAGAAGCTGCAACAAAATGAAAAGCTGCAAGGAACGCATGGCCAGTGATTTTACAATGCAATGTCACTAGCTTATCCTCGCAGACTGGATGCAGGGAATCGTCCTGTGTGGTTTTGGATGTGCCATCTGCTTGATTATTCCCAGGCGAATGACTACAGTGAAGATGATACCAAGCCTGAGCAGCAGGCAAGCGATCCGAAGAGCAGGAAGGTCAGCAACCATCAGCCTTGTGCAAACTGTGCTCCGCCTCAGACCACCTTAACCCGCCCGCTGCCAACAGCCCAGCAATGAAGCACCCAGCATTCTCTGCCAACTGACCATACTGCAGTTGCAGCTCTCAAAATGAGCTGATGCTTTTACCTTATAGAAACATAGAAACATAGAAGATAGGAGCAGGAGTAGGCCATTTGGCCCTTCAAGCCTGCTCTGCCATTCAATGAGATCATGGCTGATCATCCAAATTCAGTACCCAGTCCCTGCTTTCTCCCCATATCCCTTGATCCCTTTAGCCTTAAGAAATATATCTAACTCCTTCTTGAATATATTTAATGATTTGGCCTCAACTGCCTTCCGTGGTAGAGAATTCCACAGGTTCACCACTCTCTGGGTGAAGAAATACCTCCTCATCTCAGTCCTAAATGGCTTACCCCTTATCCTTAGTCTGTGACCCCTGGTTCTGGACTCCCTCGCCATCGGGAACATCCTTCCTGCATCTAGTCTGTCTAGTCCTGTTAGAATTTTATAAGTTTCAATGAGATCCCCTCTCATTCTTCTAAACTCCAGCAAATATAAGCCTAATCGACTATTTTATTATACTAAGGAACGCAAGCCACAGCGAACAACACAAATATCTTTATCGTCCACCTAACTCTCTCTCTTTCTCTCTTAGATTAAAGGGCTATTCTTAAAAGGGTATTCATGCATCCATTACATTTCGAGCATTTCTCCCGAAACAGGAATCATTTTATGCACTATGAATAACAAAATTGTCAACCCATTTATAAAGATTTCATTACACATATTGCACAGAGGAAATCTTCCCCCCATGTGTCTTTGAAATATTAAACATACTGCTCTTGTCCTCACAAATAGGGGAGATTGCTTTTTGCCTCTTTTTATGATGATTGTTATAACCACATTTTCAAATTTATTTCCATTATCAACCGACTTACTTTTGATCACTGGCCTTGCTTTTGAAGGCAATATAGAAGTCTTTCAAGACTTGAATATGATTTTATCCATATTGCAAATGTTTTCCAGTATTATAACAAGACTACATAAAGTACCACAAAAATACTTCAATTTGTAACGGAATGTCGGTCAATTTAAAACATTCTGTTATCATTCAGATTACAACCAAAGAATTGCGTTCATACAAGACTGGAATTGAGCTTATCCTGCAGGATTTTCCGTCCATAAACTGGGTCAAGTTATTAATACACGACTCCATATTTTTGTGTTCTGTACTGAGAAGTAAAGAGCTGATGGGGTTTCTTATGGACCTCTTGCTTGTGTAATCCGAACTGCAGTTTGTCCCAGTGAAACACGACTCTTTAATCCATATCGGTGATTGGCTGCAGCATTTCACATTTACACATCAGGAGGACTTGACTCCCTTACCTTTTTCACACAAAGCTGATTAAATCATCTTATCACGTGATTACTAAATATATCCTGTAAGATGATCGCACAAGAAATAGAATACAGAAGATTAAATCTGGGTGAGAATATTTACGGCAGTGTTGGTGATGATTCTATTTGACAAATGGTAACTTCTCAGTTAATATATAAAAAATAGTGCATCGGAATGCACAGATGTTGCACTGCAGAGGCCACACTTCATTCAAGGTGCAATTCAATCTTAAAATACTGCACACTTCTGAGCTGCAACCTGAAACTGACAAGCGTATTTCAATCTGCAACGTTCCCTCATCAAATGACGGTTAAGCTCTAAGTAACTTCAGCCTATGTTTACTTAATGGCAATTAGATTTTCTGGCCTTAAAGGGAAGGTCAGCTTAGATAAGATGTCATGATGCGGAGATGCCGGCGTTGGACTGGGGTGGACAAAAATGAGAAGTCACACAACACCAGGTTATAGTCCAACAGATTTATTTAAAATTACAAGCTTTCGGAGCTATCCTGCCCCTTCTTCAGGTAAAGTTACACTGAGTGAATCTGCAAAAGTTCACAGAATATAAACACAGATACTACAGAGATACAATCTTTCCTTACATCAAAGACACACCAAGAGCACAGCCAAGACAATGAGATGTGTCCCAGGGGGTCCAACGTGTCAAATCCTGCTGTCTGTAGCAGATCTCTCTCCATATCCCTTCCTCTCTCTCCGTCCTTTTTGGGGTTTGTTTTTTGTGTTTGTTTTTTTGTGTTTGTTTTTTAGATAAGACAAGATGTGTCATCCAACTTCCTGTGAGCAACACCATAAGATATAGGCTGATAGAAATAATGGTTTGTAATGTCCCAGTTTTTATTTATTTATTTATTAAAAAATATATTGGGATTTGGGCTTCACTACCAAGGTCAGCTTTCATTGCCCATCCCTAGTTGCCCTTGAGAAGGTGGTGGTGGGCCTTCTTCTTGGACCGCTGCAGTCCGTGTGGTGTAAGTACTCCTACAGTGCTGTTAAGTAGGGAGTTCCACGATTTTGAGCCAGAGACGATGAAGAAACAGCCATGTATGCCCAAGTCTAGATGGTGTGTGACTTGGAAAGGAACTTGGAGGTGGCGGTGTTCCCATACGCCTGCTGCCCTTGTCCTTCTAGGTGGTAGAGGCCACGGATTTGGGAGGTGCTGCCGAAGAAGCCTTGGCGAGTTGCTACAGTAGATAATACACACTGTAGCCACAGTACGCTGGTGGTAGAGTGAGTGGATGTTTATGGTGGTGGATGGGCTGTCGATAAAGGCTTTGTCCTGGATGGTGTCAAGCTTCTTGAGTGTTGTTGCAGTTTATGAATTGTAATTTACAAAGTATTACTTTCAGTACAGGCAAATGTTTTCTGACTGACTAATGTCAAGGCTCCATCAAACTAAAATGCACATTTAAAGAAAAAAAAATCAGCTTGGTTCTAAGGTATCGAGAAGCCCCATGCTGATGCAGCCTGTGCGCATACACCTGCTTCTTTGCTTTACTTAGACAATCTGAGATTATTTTGCTTTCTTCTGTAAGATTTTTTAACTTACAGCAGTAGCAAAAATGTAGAAAACAAAATAAAAGGTGAAAGGCAGAGAAACGCACTGACCCAACAGTCCATTGTAATCAGCAGCTTACAATGAGCGGAACAAATACTCACCAGTACAGGGAATCAGTCAGGCACGCCATGGTCCCAAAATGATTGACAAGCACTTGGCAATGTGGGACGACAATTCAGGGGTAACACAGTAATTAGCAGATTCTAATCATGAACGATTAAGGATGGGATGGGGGGAGCACTGGGGAATGAGAGGGGAAATGTAAGTAAAACCAATCTGCATGAATGAACAACGTTACAGATAGCAGAGCAATAAATTACAGGTATACAGTGAATACCCCGTCCAGAGTCTGGGAGAAGGCCAGAGTTTAAGCACGAGTTCTGAGGTAGGGGGCGAGCTCAGGAAAGCTGACTTTCTGTGGATAGCTGCACAAGCCAATGAGGAGAAAGTACAGATACACACACCTAGGGCTGGATTTTGAATGACCCATGGAGTCGGGTTTGGAGGCGTGTGGGGGGTTAAATTTGCGGGGTCGGGGTTTCCGACCCCATCCCGCCTCCACGCAATTTTGACAGAATCAGTCGCGGGGTTCCTGACTCCGTCCCGCCTTCAAGAGGCGGGAGAGGCCATTAAAGCCCTTAACAAGCTCTAAATTGGCTCTGTAATGACATTTTGAAACGCTGTAGCTAGTTTAACCCTCTTCTGACGTGAAGCACGCCTGGTGTGAAACACTCCAGTGAAACCTGGCGGGAGCACAAGTGGATAGCTGACTATCGGCTGCAGGTCCACTATTACAACGGAGATGTGATGAAGGTAATAGTAGTATTAGGTCTGAATGTCGCCTCTGATGTTGCTGCATTGAATGTCTTCAGAGACTGCCTGGGAGGACTTGCTTGGCAAAACATCTCTCTCTCTCTCTCTCTCTCTCTCACATTTTTGCATCCAGGTCCACTCACATCAAAAGCTACACAGGTCCTCTCTCACAAACAGTCTCTGAGACTAGGCAGTCAGCAATGATGACATCATCAGAGGCGACTTTCACACTGAAAACACTAATGAGTTCATGGGTTCCCACATGCTCCAACTCAATTGCCCAATTAAGTGAAAATTGCATCAGGCATCCACATTAATCTGGAGTCGGGGGGGGAAACACGAAATGTGGATTACACGACCCCAACCCGACCCCAAGACAAAATCCAGCCCCTAAAGTCCACCCCCTCCCCGTAAACTGGGATCGTTTTTTTTTAATCCTTTTACCAATTTTCTCCCCTCCTTTCCTGAAGGAGTTGACGCTTGCGGGGCTATGGTTACATGGGTGTGTGGCTGCTCTCGTGTACCTCACCCCAGTGTGAGTCGAAGTAGGGATGGGCCCAATCCTATTCTGACTTAATGTCCATACACGTGCGCTTTCCAGCACAGGCTGCTGGAAAACGATCAGCAGCAGGAAGCCTGGCTGATTTACTGGGGTCTAAATTAGCCTTGCGCAGACGTACAAAACAGGCGACAGTGACTCGGAAAAGAAATTTGGGTGGAGTGTGAAAGGGGCTGCCAATTCGCTATCACCCGCTTTGCGCTACCACGCAAGACAAAAATTTCTATCCCACTGTCTTTCTAGCCCTGAGAGTGCTCAGGCTGATTGTAATGCTCCAACTGCTGCCACAGCTAAAATCAGCAGATTGGGTCGGACCATTTGAACAAACGCTCAGCTGATTAACCTACAGTAAACTTGCACCATTCAAAACTCAAAGACTCTTTCTAAGAATAGTTGCAAAATATGAATTTCTTTTACAATCCTAAACAGTTCAAATAAAATTGAATGTTATAGCAATGGAGTAGAAGATATGTAAATACATTTCACTGTGAAACTGACTGAATTAGAATTATAGACTTGATCATTTAGATATCGCTTAATAAAGAAATTAATTTAAAAATATGTTACGGCGAGTGGATATTACGGTATTCCCAATACAGTGGAGTTATTGCTTGGAATTTAATTTTTATATGCTTTATATTTTTACAGCAGAAGGAGATCATCATGCCTGACGATCTATAAAATCAGTGTAGGTGTATGACTTTGTCATATTACCTTGTACATCAAATTTCAGAGTTTGACCCCATTTATCTTCACCAGTAACAGGTACGCAACAGCTGTCTGCTTGCAAAAAGTGATGTAATATAAATCTGAGAACTCTCTGAAATTGGCCATCTCCCAAAGCACTCTACTTGCCTGAATTTGAAATGTAATTATAGCCTATTCTTGTCAATGATTTTCAGTACTAACTCAGGGAGGATTGGAATACAGGATAGAAA